>OY720033.1:12857756-13338320 GCA_963082485.1 Eudonia mercurella | reverse complement strand
ACAATTTGAAGGTTATATTAAATCACATTGAGTTTGCAACTCACACTAAACTCATTACATGACGAACCTGTGGACTACAAAGAGCCTTGCCGCTATCAAATTAAGAAAACGTTTTATTTCCACTGAAAACACCATCATTAACATTTAATTGCTTAAAAATAATTTGTGCTGCGAATGCCTACCATAAACGAGAAGGCATACAAGCGAGATCACTATATATTTTATTACATCCACTTACTTACTCTTTTCAGTATTTTATAAGTAAACTTATTATTATTTAATTAGTTTATTTATTATTAAAAAATTATTCAAACTTCTATTAAACATACATTAAAGTTTAACTTTACGTGTGTTTCTTTTTTTTAAATTAAGCCCAATTTTTTAATTACCTTGCTTGGAAGCTTAAAACAAGCAACTGTTTTGGTTGAATTATGATTCAAAACTTTTTATTCGTGTTGTTACGGATTAAATACTCCTTATTAAATATATACATACTTTTTATATTTTTGTTCGTCTCTTCTTTGTTTTCCTTTTTTCTCTTCTCTTGTCATAAAACTTACCAATTATCAGCAAGGACGGTGACAACATAAGAGGGAAAATAGTAAAACAAAAGAAGGTTGACAATAAGTAAAGAAGAAAAATATAAAAAAGCATATTTTAAAAAGAAGCGTACTCGGTAACGCGTGTGTTATCAATTTTCATCGATTTTCTTGCCGCCCGTAAACCCGGTTAAGCTGTAAAGGCTCTCAAAAAAAGTTTAACATTGATTTCTATTTTTTCTTCCAGTCCTTCCTCTGACTTTGAAAAGCAATTGTTTTCAATGAAACATCTTGTACAGCTTTAAGTTGAATGCGAATCTACATTCCGCTGTGTGCTCATCCAGCGCAGTCGGCGGCAAACCCGATCACGTAGCGCGCAACACTCAGATGCAATCTGTTTGCTTTATGCGCCTACGAGCGGCCGCCTTTAGCGGTCGCCTTGATTGTGCCATTATATAAAACGTACGCCAGTCGGCCTCGTACGAATAAAGATTTCACAGACAGAGCTGTTTTATTTGCGACAAACTCAGATAGTATTATCTCCTATAGAATTATATATCTGTGTCCTACAAGACAATATAGTATCAAACATAAAGACACTGAATGCAAGTTTTAATCACACAACACAGATGATCGTGTTTCACACTGTGACATTTTTGTCTTTCGTTACCAGCGGCAAGCTGAACTTGTTTTGTAAGTTATTAAATAAAGAAAATTCATGGCGGCACATTTACATAAAGGATGGCCTACGTTTGTGTCAACGAAAGACGTAAAGAACAATAACTCGACACAAATGAGCGGTACGCGGGGCACGTACGCCGCGTCTTCATATGCATCTCGGGACGCCATATCTCAGTTAATTTACTCAAGACGTATAATAACGAACAAACATATCTCGCGTGGGTCCCGCTTTAAAGATCCCTTGTTGTAATATTATCATGCTCACCCATAAGTTTGTGAAGTTTTTTATGTGGGCGGGTGGAGGTCACGTGGCGAGCTCGTGCGAGGTCACAAAATAAACAAAAGAACATCGCCCAACACGAAATTAAGTGAGACGAGCCCGCAAAAACACGCTACCTGCGCATCGTCATTTTAGAACCTTATTATAAAGACGCCGCCTCCGCTCCGGTGCATCTAAACAAAATGACGACGCACCCGCCGAGAAAGGGACAAACTGCATCAGCCTTTGGGGATAGACAGAAACGCTCGCCTCCGACTAACGCAAGGGTTATGTCAAAAGATTTAAAAGCGGTCGGTAGCCAAACAAGTTATTCAAATTTGGTGGTCGGGATTCTGTGGATCACCTACACTGGAACCAACTGGGAATTAAAGTGTCTGTACGCCTATTATTTGTCTTTGAAAGAGAATAATAATTCAGAATGCAGTCTCAGTTTGAACATTTTATTTTCTGAACGCATGTAACATGTTATTGTGGCGGGTGGCCAATAAAGTAATCATCGAGATGGCCTAGCCAATTACGCCGCTGCCGACTCATTCGTTGGCGATCGAAAATTAAAATTTAATTGATGGCGCACCGCGGCCCATAACTCGCGGCGCGCGCCCTGCGCCCGGTGGCTTCCACCATTTATGCAAAATAGATTGTAATTCAATTTTCGCTTTTATACACGCCAAATGCTTTATACGAGTACGTCGATATAGCACCATAACTTCGCTTCCACAAAGCTTATTTTAGTAATAATTCTCACATTTGCGACGTCTGAATTATTTAACTTTACGAATTATTGGTTTGTTTTCACGATTATCATAATAAGTTTAGTATAATGGCCATTTGTAAATTACTTTTATTGTCATTATAGCTTTCTCTTCCCATGCCTACTAATGAAGCTACAATACAAATCATTTTGACGTCTGTTAACTTAAAGTAATGTAATATGGACAATTTCTTTGGTGAAGGAATTTAAAAGAATCCCTACATAACGACAGGCTAAGTGGTTGGAATCGTGCATCCTCTATAAGGATACGCAAATACGAGACGAGCCATTTTCACGACAATGATTGACTTTTAAATGGGCTTTAACATCGGCAGATCGGCATATCTCAAGTGGGTTTGGCTCATTCGGTGCGGATTGAAGTCACGTAAACCGGGATCGTTTCAATTACTCATATAGGGGTATGGAAAAACATGCGATATGTCGCCTTTTTTATCGAAACTTCCAGTTGCACAAAGAGCGGTCCGTGGTGAAGGCAATTTGTTTTGGACTTGCGGCGCAGGAGTGGAATGGGTTCGGTGCGGCGGCGCGGCGTGCGCGCGAGTCATTACGCATACCGATGAGAGCCCGAACCTCTAGCGTATAGGTATAATTGAGGCTCAATTATTCCTCTACCCTCGACTATTGTAGTGGTTTTTGAACTGTAATAAATTTTAAACCAAAAAATAAGAGAACCGTACCATATAACTTTTAGGCATTGAATATATTGTGATGAATAATATACTTTTTGTTTTGCTTGTTCTTAATACATTTCTTTACAGAACAGTTACAATCATCCTCATTCAACACGTACAAGAGAAGTCTTGTCAAGTTCATTAAACCTCCTTGCTGTAGCCGTCCTGTAATCAATTTCGAATCAGAAACCGAAAACCTCACGTGCAGTAATGGCCATTCATTAATTACATTTTCGAACCCCAAGTTACTGGTATGATCCAAAAGTATGATTAAATTGTGTACAATTTACTCTCATTGGCCATCGAGATTATTTAATACCAGCCTCATGAGGTGAAAAATAAGAATCGAGTGGGCATTTTCAAAAATCGATTAAGGGGGACATGATTAAGTAGCCGGGCTCTTGTGCCGTTTTATGTGTCGCCCGCGATTGTGCTGGCGAGGCTTTCAGTTAAAATGTTTGTATATGCGCCAATAAAGAAATCCGCCGGTAAATGATGGCGTTACGGGGTATCTTTTTGTTGGTCACCATGACGCTATAATTATTGCTATTCAGGTGTGCTGCCGGTCGCGTTTAATGCGACGACACATTGCGCGCAATATATATGCAAAGACGCGCACTGTACACTTGTTTTTTTTTATATAAAAAAGCACGAATATTTCTGCTCACCTGTTTTTTATTTATGAAAATCATTAGTAGGTATATCATGTGGTGTATTTTTTACCAATATTGAAACGTACTCGGTGATAGGATAGGTTAATAATATATTTCGTGCCTTTCAAATTTTTATGTATGTATTGTAAAAATTAAAGCATTATTATTATTCTAAACAAATTTTAATACAGAACTTAACTTAAAAAAAAAAAACAGAAAAAAAATAATTAGAAATGAAAAACTAAAAAAAATAAAATAAAATATGTCCTCCAACTGGTGGGCTCTTGGGAACGGTCCCAAGAATGCTGGCAACATTGCCCCTTTGGATTGCCAAACTAATACGCTGGCCAGCCTTCCTGTCACCGGCGGCCTCAATAAGCCGCACAAATACGTAGTGACTCCAGTCGTAGCCGATCAAGTGTTGACTGATCCAGCAAGTTGTTACGCTGGATCACTCGCACCTGATCCGACAATTGTTGGGCAGACACGTCGATGGTTGGTTCAAGGGCCTGAAACAAAGACAGCAGCCGAACACGATACGCAGTAAGGTAAATTGAGTTCCTCATTATGTTTTTGTATTCGTTTTGTACTTGGTTTTTTACTTATTTTGTTTTTGTTTTTATTTGTGCGCAAAGACATTAGATGCTTTTTCTTTCTATTTAATAATAAAATTATAATCAAACAGAATATATATTTATCAATTAACTACAAGGCAAGATTACGATCATTTGTCACAGGTTTTCAATCAGAGCATAACTAAACCGTTATGGCTTTATATGAACGCAGGGGAAGTGATAATGAACGAGGATCGATTTGAAATCGACACGCCCACAGGCGAGATTTAATTACAAAATCAATAATCGAATTGCTGCGAGTTAATTGATTGTCTTCCGATGATCCCGTTATCGATGTGCGTGCATCGGTGACTGAGAATAACCGCCATGTTGCGAATAAACCAAATAAACGATGGTATTGAACACGCGCGGCAGGCACGTTGGGGTAGATCAAGAATCGATACTATCGCTTATTTGTATTTCATCTTTAGTTATAGTATGGTTCATTAATACCTATGTCTGCATCCAGACAGATACTTGCAAAAGCAGATTCTCATTAGAGCAGTGTACAAGTAAGCAGTATAGGAAAAAAGGAAAAGTTAAAAATATTTTATTTATTACCTACATTATGTTGTCTCTTAATATGGGTATTTTTAAATGTACGCAATTTTTTTTGCGAATAAAATATAAATCGGTGAAGTGTGGAAAATAATTTCCAATTGCGCGATTTGAACCCTGCTCCCAAACCCACCCTGCCAAACAATATTTTTTTCATTTCATTTCTTTCATTTAATTTTTTATCTTACCGGTAATTTCTAAACCGTTATCTCGAAAAAAAGCGAAGACCCTAATATCTTTTTTTGCCGCTAATCAGCAATGTTTGACTTTTCTGTATTCTGGTTTCAGATTACTAGATCCAGTGCATATACAAGACATAGAACTACTTTATAAGAATTAAAGCTTTCAGGTGTACGGTTTAAGGATTTTGTTTATATAATTTTTAACGCAAATTTTGTTGCGAACAAATTTATAATAATAAATAGTGTTGAATAATTTCGGCGGGCTTGTTAGAACCACGATAGCTCAATTGGAAGAGCACCTGGCCCGGTATGTCAGAAGGGTGCAGGTTCAAATCCTGCTCGTGGAAATTTTTTCAACATTTGTGTTTACGGACAACGGTTTAAGGATTGTTCATTCAGGCTTTTGCAATTGACATAGTAGTAGCTTTAATAGTAATTTCTTTTCATAGACATCACATTGAAACATTAATTGTCACAATGCATTCACACTTTATTTCACGATCCTTACTGGTTCGAGGTTATTATTGTGCAGTTACTTAAACAAAAACGCCTTTTCATTGCGTGTACAACTTCAGGCACAATATATCTAACGCGTTTTTGATCAACTCATATCTTTAATAGAACGCAATAAGGTTCACGTTGCTCTGTGCTTTGTTGCGATATTCGTTTGCAGTCATTAAAATCACATCAGTGTTCAATAAATTATTTTATTAAATGTCGATTCACACCTTTGCCCCTGGTAGAGCGTGTCTAATCGGTGGGGACCTTGGCTTTTATGAGGCTACGTTGTTTCTTCTTTGTGGTTTCATACTTGGTACAAACCAATTTTACGTGGGTAGAAACCTTCTGTATTGTGCAAAAGACTTTGTACTATATGTAATGTACTTTATGTAAGAGTCGAAATAATAGACCTTGTTTTCAAGTTTACACGCAAAATCTACACATTGAAATGGAACGCTTTATATGTATTTACTTATATTTTTTTTAATACAAAGTAATTTTTTTTAATATTAAAAGGAGGCAAAGAAGCAGGCGGGTTACCTAATGGAAAGTAATCGCCGCCGCCCATGGACACCCGCAAAACCAAAGTAATCGCAGATGAGTAGAGCAGGAGTGTGCCTCACTAGTTGTCCTCGCATCTGGACTCTGCTTCTGTTTGACACCAGGCAGAGCAAAGTCTTTTGCCTTACTTTGGTGAGTGAAAGTACCGGAGGCCCATCTCTCACCCTCCCCCCTCCCCCCCCAAATCCCTACTCGTACGCGTGCACAAAGATGGCATCGGTCAGGGGAGAATGGCGTCAGCTGGTCAGGTGGCTCACTACGGCCGAAGTAACGACCACGACCACTCTGCCAAGAGTGTAACGACTAAGAAGAGCCGTCCCCACCTTGCTTACCCGCTTGCTTCTTCGCACCTCGTTCAAAGGACCCCATGTTGTAGAAAGTAGGAAATACACGAACTGTGAGAATTTCTTTCGAAAATCTGATGTCTAATAATGATTAGCGACAAGGAAATGAAGGTACATATAATTATTTTATCCCGCGACGTTTGGAACTCTTTGCTTGGTCTGTTCCATATTCACATGGAGAAAAAGGAAGTGGTTGGTGTCGGTCGTCACAAAAAAAATTACATGCTTGAAAACGACAACTATTAATATGAGGAACTAATGGACTAAAATTATTAAAAACGGAAATAAGTGGGATTTTTTCTATAATTTTCACACACAATACCAATCACAAAACCAAGACTGACAAAGCACAAAGACAAAAGCAAAAATCTATAAAAATGTCAATATTCAAAAAAGTATAAAAATAAGAACATAAAAAGTATCAAAAAGGTTTTTGAAAGAGTCTGCAACAATGCTACCGTCGTAGACGGAAAATAATTGTCGACGTAGTCGACAATTATTTTTAATTAAGTGCGTTACTTGTAAAACGTTACTTGTAAAATAACAACGCAATACAATACAATTTTATATATATTATATATATATACATAGCTATTATTAACATTCATGTTGTTATATACACAAAAATTTGTTCTAAGCGTGTGTAAGTAAGTAAGTACATCAAACCCGTAACCTTCAGTAACGCACTGTGGTAACGCAGTTAAAGGCTTTATGGAATCGCTATGTCAAGGATCACAGTCATTTGTTTTAATTACAAAATAAAGGTAGATTTAAAAAAAATGCCGTTCAAGAAAATGTTATTCAAATGTATATACTTGTTATATAGGTACTCCAGTACTAAACATTCTAAAATTAAAACGATTTTGAGCGTGTTGAATTCAATCAATTACTATTGTTTGTAGAGTCGATCTCGAGACACAACGCGTCATTATTTTGCACTCATCAATGAAATTCAATTGAAGCAATTACTTATGGTAAGTGAAACGATATAAGTAAAAAGAAACAGAGACATTGTGCCTTTCTGAATAAGGGAACGCGCATAAATAGTTTAATAGCGAACATTTATTCAATAAATCATATAAGAAATAGTAGCTATCTTGTGAGGCATCACAAAAAGTCATGTAAAACTTAATGAACGGCAATTACATGGTCATTACGAGCGCGTTATCATCCAGTTAATTAGCAGTTAATACAACGGAGATGGAACCTGTCCTGGGACGCAGGCCGGGAAAGCATTAAAGCTCTTATTTCAAAGCTGTTAATATTGAAAATTGTTCAAATTTTATTGTAGCTTCACAGACAGTTTTTTAGCTAAGCATACAACTATGTAGTTGGTACTGGTGTTATTACAATTATAGCTTATTTGGAATATGTATTATTGATTGCATTTAACAATCAATAAATTGATATGAATTCAGCTTAAAGCATTCGGAGTCTTTCTATGCTAACGTTATGATTTATATTTTTTCGTAACGTATTCATGGAAATACATTACTTTGAAATGGAAATTAACATGAACTGTAAGTAGTTACGCTAAGAAATTGTAAATGTGACCAATTAATGTGCATAATATTATGAAATTTACATCTTTGAATCCAGGCAGTAGCGTGATCTTAAACACTTTTTAAAAAGAACAGTACTCATGTCACCATGTTTCACAGGTTTTTAAGGATTAGTGATAAAGTGTCCTTAAATTGCAATGCGGAGATGGTAACCCTGATGTTCGCCAGCACCCGATATGATCTCTAGTGTGCACCAGCTCTAATTCACGCAAACCATTTTAGATTCGTTATCTCCATAATTGAAAACTTCATTTCATATAGGGATTTTAATATTTTGCATCAACGCAGCTTACACGTGCCGCAATCCATTTTCGCATTAGATAATTACTTTCTATACTTAGAAATTCATTAAAACTTTTACTTACTTTTATTAACCTGTCTGACTGTCGTAGTAAGAAAATGTACAAAAACCCTGAGGTTAAAATCAAAAGAAGGCCTGCCTATCTCCTGCTTTAGATTGTTATACTCGTAACGATTTAGAACCACCTATGTGGTCTAGTCGCTAAGACCACCGGTTTAGACCCAGACGTCCCGGGTTCTACTCCCAGCGGGGGGTACAGGTTTGTGTACTCGGTATGGTTGGTGGTAGGACTTGTTTATCCGCCTGGCTAGCTACCACCATCTTATCTAAATATGTCGCCATAACATCAATGTTTGTAGCATTGTTATGTTCCGGCAGCTAGAGATAAGATAGCCAGTGCCTCAGTAGTTGAGGATCCCGTGTGAAATGCGCTTCCATCATTGGCCTTTATAATCATCAGGTTAACACCAGGTGAGATAAAAGCACTGTGCTTACCCGTAAGATATTTTAAAAAACAGTCTATGTATCCTCTCTTTCTTATGTTGTATATAATGTAATACTGCTCCAGCTATCTTGAAATAAAACATTGTCTTGAATATACAAACCTAATTTATGGAATTTGATTAAGGCGAAAGGTAAGGCACACTAGCGCCACCAATTGATAATTTGACAATTACTAACGGACCGGATCTTTTTTTTAAACTATGAGTACCGTCCGATAACAGGAAAGCATCCATAGTATTTATTTAATAATTGTGTACTACTTTTTGTTGCGTGGTTTATTCACAAAATGGGCTATAGCATTTATTCACAAACAATGACCACTTTTGGTGTTAGCGAATGAATACAAAAACAAACCTAAAAGAAGTGCACAATTATTAAATAATAGATGTTTGCCTAGTGTCGGAAGGTCCGCAATGTTTCAAAAAAAGTCCAGTTTAGCAGTTATCAAATTAAATCCATTAGCGGCGCTAGTGTGCTTTACCCTTCGCCTTAAAAGGATGGACGCAAAGATTTTATATTATAATCTGAAGAGTCATTCGATATATAATCTGACGTTGACTGTACCTAAATTTAAAATTCAGAGTGTTACTTCGTCGCGTTTTTTACATTGACTTTATCTTGAGAGAACATGTGTAAGTTTAAGTGTTCAATTAATGCTTGCGGTATTTACATACGGGCACATTCGAAACCTTTACTTGAATTTCTTACAAAGAAGTCATTAGTGTCACTGAGTTGGTTTATTTGAGTAATAAAATTGTATTTTCACTATAAAAGCTCTTGTTGACTGCGGCTCTTGTGTGTAAGGCTGCTTTCATAGGCATCTTGTGCAAAACAGAAACAGAATAATTTCCAACACAAATTAAGGAAGTAATGAGGTTTTATTCAGTTACACTATGTCATTAGTTTTCAAGATATTAATCTGTAAAGTTAATTTGAGGCACTGTATATGCAAAACATTATGCTCGAGAACAGACTGCATTTGACACAAAATTATAATAAACCTATTCAACGTGACTACATGAATACGTGACCATAATGTCTATTCATGTTATCTCAGTACCAAAGACTACATATTATTAGTACCTACCACAGACCATACCAAAGGGACATAGCGTAGTATATACATCATAATAGGTAGGTAATAATCAGCATTCTTCATTTGATAAAGAAGATAGATTATGTAGTGCTCGTTCAATAATTGATGGAAAAATCTAAGAGATAGGTATATAGCCTACATATCATTTAGATATGGCAATTTACTGAGACCTCAAACATACTTTTCTAGAGAATTTCAAAGTTGCAATCCACTGCTTTGTAGATATTATACATGTTCATAAAAACTTACATGTCACTAGGTAGTCCCCCATTATTAAACTTTTATTATCAAGCAATACTATATTGTGTTTTATTGCGGTAATTGAGTTTTGCAATGCTATATTAATGCCAGTTTTAGTCTAATAATGTAGAATATAGTGAAGGCATAGGTACAAAATAATATATTTTCAAATAATAAGCTCGATAGCTTTTGCTAACGTTTACATAAAAATGTAGCTCGATGGCGAAATGGTTAACGCGCCCGGTCTGAGAGTGCTAAGGTTAAGCAACTTTCGCAAAGGCCGGTCATCGGATGGGTGACCAAAAATTTATCATATCGAGCTCCTTCGTGCTTGGGAAGGCTTAACAGCCGTTGGTCCCAGCTGCATTGACAGTCGTTAACAACCACCAGTCCGCACTGGGCCCGCGTGGTGGTTTATTTTATTTTTTATTTTTTATGGCCCGTTCTCCCTATCCATCCATAGGGAAGGCTCGTGCCCCAGCAGTGGGGACGTAAAATGAGCTGATGATGATGATGACGTAAAAATAAAACCATATTAGTATGATAAAAACAATAAGAATGAGAGAAACATGTGATAATCAAGATCAATCATGTGAAACTTTCTCTATACAAAAATACTAGAATACCAGAGCTAATCCGTGCCTCGGAAGGCACAGAGTATTGATAAGCCGTTCCCCACTCACGCATATAACGTACTACCTTCCTCCTAATAAATGCATAAAACACCGCTACAAAAAAAATGGAACTGGTAAGAAAAACAGCTGTAAACGTCTTTATCATAAGAGAGCAGCATATGTAATTCTTTAAGTGTTCAATTAATGCTCGCCGTATTTACATAAAGCAACATTCGGTGTCCATTTACTCGCATTTCTCGTAATTAAAGCGGCCATTTATGTCGCTCGGTCCGCGCTGACTCGACTGACTTCAGATAATAATATGAAATTATAGTGTCACTGCGCTTATTTCATTACCGACATTAAAGAAGCGACGCGCGACGCGACGTGCGACGCGACGTAGCAATAAAGTCAGATGCAACATTTAACTCATTTTTTACTTGGGAATTTGGCGAATTTGGTGAAATGCGGCACATTGCTCTTTAAGA
This sequence comes from Eudonia mercurella, assembly GCA_963082485.1. Taxonomy (NCBI): domain Eukaryota; kingdom Metazoa; phylum Arthropoda; class Insecta; order Lepidoptera; family Crambidae; genus Eudonia; species Eudonia mercurella. Next base: position 13,327,159 of record OY720033.1, on the reverse strand, counting down.
AGGATGAACACCTATTATTATGTGAAAGTACCTAATCGTATATTCAATCTCAAAGCATATCTGAAATACACTTTGTTTTCCTAATGTGAATAATATTCATAACGACAACTTAGTGAAATGAAAAGCTTTTAGCGAAGTGACTCGTGATTATTTTTATATCTTTTTTTTTTGTGTTGGAAAATTTAAAAAAAACAGTTACATAAACGTTTTTTTTAAATATTGTCTAGTAACTTACTAGATTGTACTTATCAAAGTAAGTTTTGGCTTATTGGTCTGTAAAAATTTAATTGTAAAGTTAGGGATTCTGAAATGGAAAAAAGTTGTTAATACCATCTTACTATATTTTTTTAATAAATTTTAAATTTTAAATATAATTCTTTAGTTTACTTTCTTTCCTAAAAAGTCTCATCTTGTTTACGTTGGATTGCCACAAGTCAGGCTCGTCCTAGTGTGGAAACCGCTGGTAACTTTATTCTTTTGGCATGTATACTCTTGTTTTCTTGTAAACCCATTATGTTATTTACTTGTCTAATAGTATGTAAGTTTTAATGTTTAATAAAGATTATTTCTATTTCTGTTACGAAGCTCCGACATACTTTTCCACCAACTTTTTTTTAAACTAGCTGACCCGGCGGACATCGTACCGCATTTATATAGGCTATGTTACTCAGCACTAATGTAGCATTCTAATGGTGAAAGAATTTTTAAATCGGTCCAGTAGTTTTTGAGTTTATTCGTTGCAAACATACATACATACAAAAATACAAAGCTTTCCTCTTTATATTATTAGTATAGATAATTCATATAGACTTTGTTTATATTGTGTATCTTAGCTTAACTGTTGTCCGGTAGAGGACACTTGGCGCCATCTACAACGAAGGATTTACTTAGTACTGGTCTCACTTGTAATACCTGATCATTAATAGTCTGCAGACGAGCAGGCCGCCTGATGGTGAGCGGTCACCGCCGCACATAGACACAGTCAGCATCAGAGGTGTTGCGTTTGTGTTGCTGACCATAGAAAACCTTTTTACACCTCTTTTGAGTTAATTTAATACATTACAACGTGAGATGTTGGGAGGCCTTTGTCCAGCAGTATACGTGTTTTGGCTGATATGATGATGATGATGTTGAGAAATTAAATGCATTTTAAATACTTTTTTTATTATTTTGCTATTATGCATCATCACCGTCGTCGCTTATGCAACATAAGTCAGCGCGAAGAGTTCATTAGCCTAATTTACGAGAGGCTTCCGCGAGTAATGCCTGTCTTCATTTTGAAACGAAGTTGCGACATTTTATATGACATCGTAGTGGAGTAGCCGTTTCAGAGCTTCAATTAACTTGAAATGTATTACCAACAAGAAAACTCAATATTTTTATAGATCCCGGACACATTCGTCACCCAACTGTATATATACAATATTTTAAATAATTAATGTTTCATCAAGACCATCAAGGATGTTTAATAAACCGTCTGCGAAATCTTTAAATTTTCCTCGGGAACCGGGAATAGAGACACACTTGCGTAATGCTTGAGGATTGAAGGACCCTTTAAGTTTCTCGCCGCCCCCAAACAAGTCCGGTTAAGCTGAAAATGACGTTTAAGACAATCAGCAATCTCTAAAAAAAGATAAGTCTCAATTTCTAATATAAGATACCTAGTTACTTAAACACTGAATTTTGTTGTTAACAAATAACATGCAGCCCTTATCTTACTTGCATTGCTTATTGTGGCATACACACACACATACACAGTTCCTATAATCATTCTTCGTTGTCAATTACAGTAGAAAACAAATGAATAGTAAAAATCACGTCACGTCTTTTAAAATTACAAGCCGAATTAATGACCGGCCATGATTGTTGAGCTACACCTTCATAATAGATGGTTGCACTTAATAATAAACCTTCACGCAAATTAAGAGCTAATGTCAATTTAGAAGGTTCAGACGAACAACAACTGTTAATTACTGAAGTAATTACTTTTCGAAATTATGTTATTAAGCTTAATGAACTGACTATACATGCCGGCTGCACAAAACGAATGGACCAGAATGTTTTGCTTTGCCAACGCAGATTAAGAAAACTATGGAGCTTTGGAGGTAGATTAAAGTTAAATATTGTCGTACCTATTAGGGATTCCTATCCTGTGAACAATGGGTCATTCAAACATCGATCACATCATCATCATCATCATCTCAGCCAAAAAGACGTCCACTGCTGGACAAAGGCCTCCCTCAAGGATAATTATTTTTGAGGGGAATTTGCCATAATCGCCACGCTTGGCAGGCGGGTTGGCGATCGCAGTAAGGTGAGAATAATCACAGAGAGACGCTGCTGCCCATCCTCTGGAATGCTCCCATAGTCGCCTTCTACGACACCCACGGGAAGAGATGGGGCTGTGCAATTCTTTACCCCCGGCACCACACGGGGTATCGATCACATATTATTACTTTAATTTGCGCTGGTAAGATCTACTTTACATAAAGTAGGTAAAAGTCATCATCATCATCATCATCATCTCAGCCAAAAGACGGCCTCCCCCAAGGATACATAAGGATACATGAGGGGATTTGCCATAATCGCCACGCTTGGCAGGCGGGTTGGCGATCGCAGTAAGTTGATTGAGAGTTAACCTCAGAGAGATGCTGCTGCCCATCCTCTGGAATAGTCTCTTAGTCGGCTTTTACGACACCCACGGGAAGAGATGGGGTGGTGCAATTCTTTATCCCCGGCACCACACAGGGAAGGTAAAAGTACAAATAAATAATTGCATTCTCAAGGGTTAGGTACTTAATAACTTAGCATTAGCATTCCTAAGTTAGTTAATCCATCTCGTAGTAATCAATTAAATTAACTGTTAGGAATGTACAGAGACAGCGCGGCTGCCTTTATTAATTTCTTCCAATGTTTCTTACAACAATTACAAATGGAAATGCAGCGTCTCGTAAAGAGGCATAACAGATTGAAAGCTAGATGAATCGCGCTTGCCGCCAAGGGCAGTATTAACATAGATCGGGCTGCGACAAAATAAGCAAAACCTGAAAGCGAATGCCATTAAAGCACTACGGTGTGCCAGACAATGTATATTTTAATGTGCAAATACGAAAGACGAATTAATGCCTTAATAATCTTTATTATCTAGCCAAATTGGAAACTAAGGTTTGTAGATATTGTATCGTGTTAACTTTTGTGAAGACTGTTTGCTGTTGACCTCTTATGGTCATTATAGAGTCATTAGACTTGTTTGGGAGTAACTTAAAGGGTTCTTCAATCCTGAAGCATTACGCAAGTGTGTCTCTATTCCCGGTTCCCGAGGAAAATTTAAAGATTCATATGTGCCTATATTAGACGTGTATATAATCAATAACTAGCACAGATTTTAACGACGTTGCATCGCAGTTATACGTAAAACTATTTAGAAGTACACTATACTGTAGTAATAAAGTCATTGAAAAAACCTAAGTCTCCTTCTCGACTTTTGTTTCCGACGCTATTGTCCGAGTGTTTTTAACTAAACCAAAGCTCAAAGTCAATTGTTTTCTCTGTCCAAGCTCGCGGGGCTGAGTGGCGGGAGATTTATCGGCCTTCGTAAATAATCGAGAACATGCTAAGGGCGATTACGGCGGCCAGAACTAATGATGCACCCTATTGTAACGATCGCAAATCACAGCCGATGCTGGCAACGGATGCGTGCCATTGGGAGGTTAAGCATCGAAACTTTGAATTTTTCTTTGGTATAGAACTTATACTCCTTTAAAGAAAGTATGTGCGCTTGTGATCCGAGGGTCAACCATTCTGTCGGGCGTTGCAAGACAAAATGGTGGTAATCGAGCGACAATATTTGATTAAGAAAACTATCGAAATGTAGAGGTGTTTTAAACGCTGTTGTAACTTCTTCTAAAGTTATAAAATTATATGTTAATGTACCTACCTTATGACTGCACTAATAAAACTATTTTTAAAAGTTTTTTAAATTTTGTGATACTTAATTGATACGAAGGTGTATAATATTGTTGCAGTTTCAATTTTCTCATTAAAATATATTGCGACTCAAATGCTGACTAGAAATACTGCACGAAAAAAGTTTCATTCAAGTTCTAAATAGTTAACGATGGAAGTGGTGTTAGTATTTTTACATGTTTTTTAATGCATAGTTCTGTTAACCCACCCAGAAAGCTATTTAAAACGCATGTGTTAAGTTAGGTTAGGGTTTGAACCACAATTTCTTGCATTTTATTTTTATGTCTTATAAGACAGCTCTTGACCTCGATCTCGCCTGATGATGAGCGTAGATGAGGTCTACGGTGGAGCGAGCTGCCCCATAAGATGCCTATTAACTCTCTGAGCATCTTTACGTCCGGCTACCGACTCTTAGGCGTATGTATTTGTGATCTTTAAAGACAAATCATCATCATCATCATCATCATCGGCCTATCTTAGTCCACTGCCTAACATAGGCCAAAAAAAAAAGACAAATAAATTATATTATTTGCAAATTGCTTAGTATAGGTAATAGTCATACCTTTGTAATACTCGAAGATTCGACCGAGTAGCGCCGGCCGTGGTCACGGGGTAACCAAGCGTAATTGATATTTGAAAAATCAATTAAGTGAGGGGTAACCGTCCAGAACTCCGCACATTACGGTACTGTATTCTTTCATTGTATATTGTGATATTTTGTTATAGGTGGTGATTTTGTTTTGAGATTGACACCTCAATGATTAAAATCTTTTTTTTTTATATTATAAAACTTCTAAATTCTATTTCAGAGTTAATTAAGCTTTACACTCTAAAGACAAAACATTATACTCGTAGCCGTGATAGCATTATTTGCTAACAAATCTTATTGTAAGAAAGATTTATACTTAGCAAAAATTATAGTAATTTTACGTATTTATTCGCATCTGCCTAGTTAGATAGATAATACTTTGATTGCAAAACTATGAAACATAAACATGAACACAAATATAAATAACTTACAAAGTTACAATTTGGCGGCCTTGTCAACCAGTTGGATAGAGAGAGCTAATAAACTGTAAGATCAGAGGTAGTTGTAAGTCTCAAATGTTAAACTTAAACTTAAGCGGTAGTATATACCTACTGTACAGTCAAGTATATTAACATGTATATACTTTTGACTAGTTTTGACTCTTATTCCATTGCATAAAGAGTTATAATATTTACATGATAATGCTTGTATGACTGTACTCAGTTTAGTTGGTGGAAAGGCTTGTTCTAAGCTCACCTGGCTATCTACCATATCGTTTTAAGTCTGTCGCCATTATAGCATTGTTGTGTTCCTTTGTTAGAAATAAGATGACCAGTTCCTAAGCGGTTAAAGACTCCGCGTGACTTCTTACCTTGTCACTCATCATCAGGTTTACCTATTCCAAAACTTCGTCAGCCTGACTTCAACAGTTTTCCTTTATATGTCAAATATCCCATATGTCAAAACCAACCGACACACTATTGAGACGTTATTAAATAAAAGACTTAAGACCCAGGGTGACTCAGGTGAAAATGATGACCAAGCGGTTGCCTCATCTGCATTTGTGCAGACGTAGTTTTTAAGGTTGGGACACGTACTGGCCAATGATATACCACTACTTGGGAAGCATCTGGCATTGGGACGATTAAAGGTTCATGACAAGGTTGATTTAGCTATTCTTGATTAGTATTACTAAAATTATCGAGAAGAGACTCACATTGTAAGCGACAACGTGACAACCCTATCGCGTGCAGGAGCTCAGTTCCGGCGACGGCTATTGTTCCTCGCTAATTGAATTGATGCCACTGATAGATTGCGTAGGGCCGTTCGCTACTCGGCTTATACTTACTTACTTGGCTTACACTTAGCTACTTCGAAAGTGCAACAGCAAGCGTAGCTTACAGCGCGTTCGTTATACATTACGCTATATGTTGGCGGTTTTTGTAGAATATTCTACAAGCAAGACGCTACCTATGGCGAAAAGGATATGGTATCGGTTTTCTGTGTCAACTTTCTCAGTCGCGTTAGATTGTTCCTAACCACTCGACCAGTTTGTTTACTGGTACTGAACAATATGCGCCGGTGAGCAACGGGATAATGCAACATGCTGTTCCTTAAAAGTAGTTTTTTTTTTTTATGACTTTATATCTTAACATTAGATATTCTTATACGATTAACTCATTTTTTTTCGTACTTTGTTAAAATTATTTTAGCTTTATATGACCATAAATAAAACTTTCGTCCTATCTCATTTCCTAACTACTAATCGGTTTAATGTTAATAAATTCGGTACATGCTCGCATGCATGTATCGCTAATGATCTTAAAATTCCCAAAATTTGTAACGGGACGGCAATTATCTTGATAACGTGTAATCGAAACGATAAAACGCTACTGTTGGCCGCTGCGTATGCCATAAAAGTAATATCTCAAAATTAAGGTTAAATCTTTGACAATAAGTATTTAGTACATATTATTTGATGACATTTACATTTTCGATGCCAGTGGCCTATAAAGAATCTAGTACTATGTTTTTCTTGGCTGTATTTTAACAGTATCATCGCATGTTGAAGTGTAGCCTTTATACCTACTATCCAACCTTATTGTCCTACAAGAGCATGACCTTTCTTTTAATCATGACATTATCCAAATGCGGGTTGGTCATACACCCGATTCACATATTTGTCTATTTTCCGATGCATAGTCCGAGAATTGAAAGGAGAATTGAACTTGATACTCTGTACAGATAGGAAAGGCGCTTCCCACATTATTATTATACCTATTATGTAGGTACCTGTATTGATATAGGATATTTCAATATTATTCTAATAACACTGTTTTGTTTTGTTTTGTTTTAAGTCATGATCTACCACGATAGATGGTTACAATATAAATCAGTTGGTTATAAATTATGCCAAACATTTTGCTCCAATCTACACAGCTTTCCACATAAAAGAAAAATTTTAAAAAGCTTTAAAAATTTGTACAACCCTTACTCTTACACTTATTATATTTGTACTGGCACCCACTACCAACCGTTAGATTACACGAAAAACGTCCAGCCTCTGTCCCTCCAAGTTCCAAGTGCAGATTAGAACTCACCAAAGCGCATTCTTCATCCAGTGATCATAAGACTAGTGTCTCAAGAGAATCGCCCCATGGATTTTCTCTAACCCCACGACCCTGTCCTAGTCTTTAGAGGCGCCCTCGGATCTCCTCGAAGAATCTAGTAGGGGACGGACACTTTTAAGTGATGCCATCCCTTTCTAGAAACCCTCTGAGGATGTTACGATCTCACGACTTGAGAAAAACTTAAAGTTTTTCGCTTTTTTTCGCTTTCAATTCCTACAATACGTCTGGTTACACTGTAAAAATCATAAGCGGCCAATATCAATCTCCTTCCAAAACAGCCCCATGGACACGACAAGTTTACTAAAAGTGTATACAGTTAAAGCTTAGTACATCTAAGGCTTCAAATAACAAGCACGCTGTCGTCTGCCGCTCCAATCCTGTTTTTATGAAGCAGCGTTATCCGTCCATCGTCGAGGCTTCAAAGGCTGAGGCGGGCAAACAGAGTCATCCCGCATCCTTTATTTATCGGTGGATTGCGAGTAATACTTGGATGCCGCGCGTGGGCGAATGAGGCATAGATGAAGCAAGTAGTAGAAGGTTATTTCACCTAAAGTTGTTAGGGATTCGGATTGGCTCGAAAACGTTGCTTACACTCAGGTGCCGAGTTAACTTGACCGGGTAATAGTTAGGCGAAGACTTAGGCGATTTATAAGTTTAGTGCAAACGGGTGTTAGTCTTACTTGCGTGCGCCATGGTTAAGGATGTACTGACGTTAGTATATCCGTTAATGTTAGCATATGAGACAAAATATTGGATACTCAAAAATAGCAAAAAACGTGCGTAAGAATCCCGTTAGTAATTACTCTAATTGAAGTGACCATGATAGTTTAAAAAGTAACATAGTGTTTTATAAGTATCTACTCAGGAGATAGGTAAACTTTTTTATTTTTATTTAAAAACAAAATAGTTATTGTTTGACACAGGTGTTAAAAAAGATGTTGCATTGCAATATGCAGTAAGATGTGCTTAAAAGTAGGTTATACTTTCGTATAGTAAAGTTAGCATTAATTTCATTCTAACACTTTTCACGCTTACGACTCTTATTCAAAGTTAAGTCTTTGTAGTTATTATATTTTGTTATTTTAGATCAGTTTGATTTAATTCTAATAAAACTCTCTAAGCGTGATGTAAATACAAAGATCTAGTGGCAGATAACCACACAAATGCTCACAATTTAAACTAAAAAAAATCCGTGCTTATGTACGTCAGCCTTACCGGTAGCGTAATGGTCAGTGCAGCCGCCCGGATTGCGGAAGACCCAGGTTCGATTCCTGGCTGGGTCGGGTGGGCATTTAATTTTTTCACTGTATTTTAGAAAATATTTAAAAAAATGTTTTATAGTCCACTATTAAAGGTTTAAAATAAATAAGCATTATACTCAGACTCGAAAAAAAAACTAACAAAAAACACGGATTTAATGATACAAATAAAGATGGGCGTTTAATTTTTTCACTGTATTTTATAAATATTTTACAAATAAAGATTTTAAGAGCTGTATATGAACACAATCAAAGGTAAAGACTAATTATATATTTTATGACAGAAAATAACTAACTAGAAATAGAAACATAAAACTCATTCTCCACTTCATCGTTACACGTCTAATAGTAGCTACTCTTTGTAATACGCCTTTAAAGCGCACATTAACTATGTCAAGCACTGTTGCCTGTGTCCAGCCAACGTACTTCGTTTTTCATCCACTTACAACCTTTTCGCTTTACAAAGAGCTACAGCTGCGTCTAGAAAGTGATGATGTTGTCGAATGACTGCTTTCGACAAGGTTCCAAAGTGCAGATTATTGGAAGATCGAGAGATTAGGGTGCGAAGACGTTAAGTGGTGCTTTGTGAGGCATTTACGTGCTCTGCTGTATGAGCTCGCGTCGCGAAGAGTGTTTACACAGGCTTTGAGATGACGTCCTTTAAAATATTCGCAATAATCCGCCCTCTTCATATTATTGTCTACTGATAATTTATTGCTTTTAGAGATTGCTATTTTACAAGTGGGATGTGTGACTGAACATACATACAAATAAAATTGCGCATAAAACTCCCCCACTCCTGGCCTTGCTATAACAATGTCTTTTTCAAATTGCTCAACAACTAAAAGTTTTGTCACCATTTAAATTGTTTTTGAGTGAAAAAACAGCTAAAGATGAAACCAAACCTTTACCAGCGCATTTTATGTCCCCGAGGCTTCCCTATGGATGGATAAGAAGAAGGAACCAAACCACCACGTGGGCCCCGCCCCATGCAGATAGGTGGTTGTTAACGACTGATAATGCAGCCGGGACCAACGGCTTTACGTGCTGTCTGAAGAGAAGAGCTTGACAATAGAAACAATACTAACGTATATCACAATTAACAAAAAGTCACCTCTACATTCTATCTCAAGTGCCCTAACACCACAACAGACGTAGTAAAAAAAAACAAAAATTATATATTTTTTTAATACTTTCATTCTAACCAATCAATACATCGGTGCTATGCCACTTGCTCCTTCAGAACAACATGGGATTGATTCGTTTTATCGCGTGACCCCTGCCATCGGTTACGACTTGATTGATAGTGCCCATAATGACCGTATTGTAATTGAAGTTGCCGATCATAAAAGGATATTATTGATTGCAACTCATTATGCTGTTAACAATGACTTATTCAAACGTATAGATAAGAATGGCTATGTAATAAAAATATAAAATGTTAATCTGTCTTTTAAATTAGCACAATGTTGTTATAAGATAAAATAATGTTTTCTATTGCACACTACTTAGTGTGTGCCTATTTTGTTTTCTACGTAAATGTTCAATATAATACATCAAAGAATAACACAAAATAAGAAGGAAGATCTTATTTTACAGGGTGCACGATACTATGTATAGATATCAAAGACGTCATAGATATATTTCACTGTATATTCAGTATACAATTGTAAAAGAAATGATCAAATAAATATGGTCAACTCAATACACTTAAAATAATCTTAACTACAAACTACAATAAAATCTACTTTGAAATATAAAATTATAATACTTGTTTAAGATATATATTTTTATTATTATAATTGTTTTTTTTAAGGTTAAGGAGCTCGATGGCGCAGTGGTTAACGCGCCCGGTCTGCGAGTGCTGTGGTTAAGCAACTTTCACAAAGGCCAGTCATCGGATGGGTGACCAAAATTTATAATCTCGAGCTCCTCCGTACTTCGGAAGGCACGTAAAGCCGTTGGTCCCGGTTGCATTAGCAGTCGTTAACAACCACCGCTCCGCACTGGGCCCGCGTGGTGGTTTATGACCCGTTCTCCCTATCCATGCCCTAGCAGTGGGGACATAAAATGAGCTGACGATGATGAATTGTTTTTTTGCAAACTCAACAAAATCAAAATAATATATAGCGCCTTAACTCACGTTGCTACACCGGTATTGTCAAAAAAACGAAAGATAAGTGCAACGCGACAGCAACATTCGTTATCGGGACTCGACTCAACATTTCAATTAAAGGTTACGATTAAGAAATTAAACATAATGAGTGCCGAACGCACAAGTGCTGATTACACTACACATCCAGTGGATTTACGATTCGGGGGAGTACAGTAATTGGTGGTATTTAGACGGAAAGCGCAGACACTCGTTTTGTTCCCGTTTTTTAAAGATAAGAGTGGGTATTTCTTAATTATTATAAAAATAATGACATACGGTAAGCCAATTGATAAAACATATCTGAACAGATTGAAAAAAGACAAATTGTTGAAAATATTCCACGAGCGGGATACGAACCCGCACCCCATGACATGCCGGGTCAGGTGCACTACCAACTATGCTGTCGTGGCTCAATCCAACTCGCCGAAATTAATCAACACTACAAACGGGGCCCGCTCGTGGAATTTTTTCAACACTGTCTTTTTTCAAATTGTAATTTGTTCGCAACAATATTTGCGTAAAATTATATGTAAATAGCTTGAGGAGCTCGATGGCGCAGTGGTTAACGCGCCCGGTCTGCGAGTGCTGAGGTTAAGCAACTTTCGCAAAGGCCGGTCATCGGATGGGTGACCAAAAATTTATCATCTCGAGCTCCTCCGTGCTTCGGAAGGCACGTTAAGCCGTTGGTCCCGGCTGCATTAGCAGTCGTTAACAACCACCAATCCGCACTGGGCCCGCGTGGTGGTTCATGGCCCGTTCTCCCTATCCATCCATAGGGAAGGCTCGTGCCCCAGCAGTGGGGACATAAAAGAGCTGATGATGATGATGATGATATGTAAATAATCATAAATATAGCTTGCCTAATTCGTAACTGATCTTTCAATATTTGTAAAAATATTATGATCGGATGTTGATGACGTAGTTGTCGACATTGAATAGGGCTCATTTGCCTTATAAAGTAAAAGTAGATAGTGTTAATTAATTTCGGCGAGTTGGATTGAGCCACGATAACATAGTTGGCAGTGTACCTAATCCGGTAGGTACGGGTTCGATTCCCGCTCGTGGATTTTTTTTAACACTTTGTCTTTATAGGGTTCCGTAGTCAACAAGGAACCGTTATAGTTTCGCCCTGTCCGTCTGTCTGTCTGTCCCCAGCCTAGCTCATAGACTCTTAGTACTAGAAATCTGTAATTTAGCATGGATATACGTATTAATCACGCCGACCAAGTGGTGAAGTAAATTTGAAAAAAAAAATTTTTTAGGTTACTCCCTTACACTTGAAGTGGGGATGTCATTTTTTCTTGTCTACTCCATAGTGTTTGGGATGTCGTTGGATAGCAACTTCAAAAATATTGCGGTTTGTGGAAACAGTTTTTTGATTGAAGCATCCGTTTGTGAACTATTAAGCTTTAAAGCGCAAAATTTTGTTAGAGTCGTCAAGTGTGTGTACTGCCAGCCAAATGGTTGTTTTTGGATACGTGAAAAAATTCACGGTAGTTGTATATATGACGAAGTTAAAAAGAAAACTATCACAGCTAAGTAGGCTTTACAAGTTTACGAGTAACAGTCGACCAACTTATAAAATGTACTTGGCGCAGTACAAATTCCTCATTGGGAACTACTCAAATAACGTTGTCAGGTGTGTGAAACCGGTAGTATCTACGTTTAAATATGTGAGCCATCGTTAAATAAATGTTCATAAAAGCCCTCTTCTCAGAGTCCGCATTATTGAGATGGGCTACGGAACCCTACATTGCGTATGGCCCGACACGTACTTGGCCGATTTTTTTCAAATTGTAATTTGTTCGCAACAATATTTGCGTAAAATTATATATAAATAGTCATATCTGAACAGTATAGATTTACAATATTACTATTGTTTTTACTATCGTAGTGGCACCAACTGGTGTCGAACAGACACCACTTTTCATCGACAAAATCGAATGTAGAATTTCATTGAAATTTTACTAAGTAAATGACAGCTAGAAAGCAGGTGGTCTATATTCAAGTGTTGCCAAATATCACAAATCAGTTGTTGACCCCCTATTTCTAGTGATTAAAGAAAAAAAATTGTCGATAACTACCACTACCCTACTTTAGCTTTTTCGACGGATCTATGGAACTGGGTCCTTACAGTGAAATTATGCCCTGTCCGTTACTACTTAGGGATCTTCAAGAACAGAGATTGCCTCGCAAAGTTCCTCAAAATTTGTTAAACTAGATTTTTTTTTTTACATGTTGTGGTTGTCTTCCATAAGTATGTTTTGTATTTATATGTAATGGAAAGTGTCCTGCTATGATCGGGCATTTTCCAATATTTTTGACGCTGTAAGGGAAAAAAGAACTGGACACTTGCTGAGTTTCTTGCCGGTTCTTCTCAGTACAAGATCTCCCGCCCAAAGTAGACTTACGAACCGATGGCATAGTGACATTCACAAGAGCTATTTGTAGCCTAAACTGATAAAATGATTTTGAATTTTTAATTTTTTTGAATTTTTTGACAGGCTTGCATCGCACCGATTGCGTGTTGTGATACCATGGGTGGCGTTGATCACGTTAACTAAACGAAAATTTGTATGGCATTGAAGCAGTGCTTCTTGCGGAAAACGAGCAGCGTTAAATTTTTGCATTAAAAATTCTCGATTTCATTATCGTGGTCGAATGGCGAATGATAGTCGCACTAGGCACCCAGGTGACACGCTGGCTTATTTGCCACCTCTTATGTGAATACATTTTTTATGGAAAAGTAACTTTAAAAAAATATTACAACTCCATCGAATTCTTATCGAGCAAACCTTATATGCACTTTACATTATCTGCGTTAAAATGCATGCTGGCAAGCAGGCGTGCTCTCATTATAGTGACATGAAAACAGTTGGTACGTTTACGGCAATCGGTAACAGAACACGTTATGCATTGTCCGCAGCGGTGCGTACGCGTCGGTAATTGGATGAGGTCGCCGCCGCACAAACCTGTGTGCAACTACCGATCTATGTTTATAATATTCACCAAAAATGTAAGCAAAAACTCGCTCAACGCAGGGAGTCGTCTTCAAACCAGTTTCGAGTACTTCTTTCGTTTTACTATGTTAAAGTTGGCTATTTTTCATGACTTTGGTTTTGTTTATAATAAAAATCGAAATGATAATGGTTACAAAGAAGACAGTATAATTTATACTAAAAGGCGTCGATAAAAAGTGGAAACGGAGAATTCCAAACTAATAAATTAAGACCAAAACGATCAATAGAAACTCATAATTCTAATAGTAAAGCATCGCTTTAAAAAAGACAAAAAAGATAAGATTAATAACACTACAAAATGTAGTACACGCGCCACCAATTTTCCCTAATTACGAGTACTAGCGATAATTATATACATGTAGCCTATTTTAAAATTATTATCTTTATAAGAAGTGGCCGGAAAATAAATCATAATATTCTTTTTATTTCTTCTTTTCTCTTCCTTTTCTAAGTTTACTTGAAAACTACACATTGAATTGATATCTTTTATATCTATCACGCTCTCTGGCATTTTCAGGGTCCTTGGTCACATCGAGACTCGCTCTGACGACGTCAATGTAAAAAAAGACATAGACAATTTCCTGAATTCTGCGATATGACAGACAGCCCGCTCGCGACAATAAAGTATGATTCGAGTAATAATTACGCCCATTTATACCGTAGTTTATCAATACAGTGGCCAATGGGCAATCACAAAGGAGGCGCAATTTACCCAGCGAGCGCCTTCCTTCTAGGGCTCCGCCAGAGAGGACGCAGTGACAAGTAAAGCCACTTGACGACCTTGCAATCATAACAGGCCTAGTGAGAGTTTTTTACACGATTCAACTGAGTTAAAGTTTACTACAATTTATATATTATTTTATTTTCGCTAAGCATAAAAATTAGCTATATGAGGAGCGCTATATAGGAGGAGGAGGAGTGGTTAAGGCGCCCGGTCTGCGAGTGCTGAGGTTAAGCAACATTCGCAAAGGCTGGTCATCGGATGGGTGTCCAAAAATGTATCATCTCGAGCTCTTCCGTGCTACGGGTGGCACGTAAAGCCGTTGGTCTCGGCTGCATTAGCAGTGGTTAACAACCACCAATCCGCGCAGGGCTCGCGTGGTGGTTAATGGTTCGTTCTCCCTATCCATCCATAGGGAAGGCTCGTGCCCCAGCAGTGGGGACATAAAATGAGCTGATGATGATGATGATTAAAATTAGCACATTGAAATATCAATTAGAGGTAAACACATCTCAATTACTATACTACTGGTGACGACCTCCGTAGCCGAGAGGTTGCACGCCGGACGCCGGACTTTGGTCGGCGCTAACTCTGTGGTCCCGGGTTCCATTCCCGGTTGGGCCGAAAACGAACTTTTCGATATTGTGTCGGGTCTGGGTGGTTGTGGTACCGTGTTGTTTCTGAATTCCATAAAATGAGTGCTTTAGCTGCTTACCTTGGGATCAGAACAATTTTGAACAATGTTAGAACAATGTTGTCTATTATTATCCATCCATAGGGAAGGCTCGTACCCCAGCAGTGAGGACTTAAAATGAGCTGATGATGATGATGATGATGATGGTGATTAAAAAAAACTATACAGTATTAAATGCAATGCTGGTTTGAGATTTGAATATTTTCGAGTCTCAAACCAGCATAGCAGCCTAACTCATTCGGCTCCTCAGTCTGAGGAGCAAGGGTCCTAAGATCAGCACATCATCACAACCTATCTTATTATTCTTATTTCACTTCGGAGCCCTACTTTGAGTATGCTAAATATGGCATCGAGTCACTAACAGCGACTTTACTCAAAATTTGTGTATTTGATGCTCTTTCTACCCTTTCTGGTAGAAGGACGTGAAAGTATGCATATAAACATGTATGTACAATATTAAACTAAACAATACGATTACGCTTACCAATTGAATTGTTGATTTCTTATGAAAAGTGAATGTATGTATGCTTTTTAATAACAACAATGTTTGTAGCATTGTTGTGTTCCAGCAGCTAGAGATAAGATAGCCAGTGCCTCACTAGTTGAGGATCCCGGGTGAAGTGCGCTTCCACCAAATGGCCTTATCATCACTTAACATCAGGTGAGATCAAAGCACTGTGCTTACCCGTAAATATAAAAAAAAAAAAAAAAAAATTAATACTTTTTGAACGCAAATTAAATAACATGGCGATGACCATTTACCATCAGGGTGCCTAGTGTGAGTTTTATTCGCCATTCGATCACGTTAACGAAAACGATTTGTATGGCAAAATTGTAACTCTTCTCGTATGCTGCAGGCGCTGCTTCAATGCCATCCCATACTAATTTTCGTTTTCGTAAACGTATTCGAATGAATACAGATAATAAACATAACTCATACTAGACACCCTAGTGCCTCGCCTTTTTACATAAAAAATGTCAGATTGATACAAAGACTTCAAAACAGACATAGATTATGTACCTACTATATTTAAATTCGTTTAGGCCTAAAGGTGTTTAAACAATACGCCAACGGTGCTTGGTACCTCTCGTATCGTTACTTTGTTGCGTAGTAGAGCCTTTACGCTTTTCCACGTTACCGAGCGATCACGACGCCTTCAAGGCCAAGATAAATTATAAATGCTTACGCGCTTTCTTCCGCGTGTGCGCGTAGTGTAGTCATGTTTGCCTGACAACAAAACAAAATAAGAACGCGACATTTTCCAAACTTGAACGTATTGCATTTCTTGTAGTTAATTATGATTTAATTATAAAACGATAACATCTCAATTACCCTGCGCCCAAACACCCTATAAGATTCGAAACTTCAGAGCAAATGAAAATTAACAGATCAGTAAAAAGTGTTTCACAGTTTTAAAAGTTAATCTTGCAAGTTATCCGGTCCCAGACACAGAAGGTTCAACTCTCAGCAGAGGTACATATTATTGTTCTCAGAATAGTATAGTAGATTTGTTGGAAGTCTACCGGCTCACTACCACCAAATTATCTTGGTTACGCCCTTACAGCAATGTAGTACGAGTAAGTTAGCAATCGTGTTCCGTCAGTAGGAGGTGAGATAGCCTGTCCCATAAGCGGTATGGACACCGGGTGAAGTGCTTTTTGACCTTCTGCCTTATCGTCACTTACTATCAGGTTTCTTTTTGGGAAAATATTGCTATTGGACTCTGATGGCTTTTATAGCGTTACCAGACTGAAACTAAAGCTTCCTCAAGCAATGCAATAAACAACTTGAACTTGAACTTGAACTTGAACATCCTCAGAAGGTATCTCAAAGTCAAAGACTAAGTCAAATCATTTATTCAACAGAAACCTTCATAAGCACTTATTGACGTCAAAACTATAAAAACCAAATAATAATAAAAAAATAATAAAATTTGTTTAAAAAAAAAACACAAATGTTGAAAAAATTTCCACGAGCAGGATTTGAACCTGCACCCTTCTGACATTCCGGGTCAGGTGCTCTTCCAATTGAGCTATCGTGGTTCTAACCAGCCCGCCGAAATCATTCAACACTTTTTACTTTGAAAGCCAAAGGCGCCCATTCAATGTCAACAACTACCGTCACATTTTTCAACATTTGTGTTTTTGTAATTTGTTCGCAACAAAATTTGCGTTAAAAATTATTTGAACAAATTAGTTTAGACTAAACTACTAACTACTGTATCTACCACCAGTTCGGATTTTGGATGAGCCGTCGTATAAAAAAAGTTTTAAACATTTTAGTACCTATTTGGACACTTAAAATTATCGGCGCTCGTTGATGTCTTTTATAAGAACGCCGGCGCCGCCGTATCAAAGTGTATTCGCCAACTAAAATGTAATGAAATTCTCAGCTTCTCTTAAAACCTTTTCATAAATATGAAAGTTGCCGATGAGGTCTTGAGTGCGCTCTTAAGTACAGATTGCACTATCATGTGATATATTTTCTTTATTGCTAATTCTGTAATAGCACATTACGATAATAATATGAAAACCATTTGCATTCATATAACCACAAAATACATAGCTTGCAGAAATTATTAAGTACTCATCATAATCTGACTACAAACGTCCCATAGCTGGGCACCATTAGGCCATTACCCACAAAAGTGACTAAATGCGGGTTGGTGGATTTTGAACTACTGCCGTCTCTTGATAGCCACCATGATCAACGGCTTAGCGTGTCATCCGTATCATGGAAGAGCTAGAAATATTTAATTTGTTCATCATATTAATCTAGCATTGCGAAAGTGGCTTAACAAGCAAGATCGCCACCCAAAAACGCAATAGCCATCGCTCCTCGTAAATAAAAGTACAAATTTTGTTTAAAAAAGAACAAGGCAAGTTTTTCCAAAGTTCTTCCTGGAGAGACATTAAGCGCATGTTGTGTGCGCGTGCGCCGGCCCCGTCTGTCACCGCGGCCAAATTGACGTTAAACGCGCGGCACCGGCCGAATATTAAATCACTTAACGACATTCCCCCGAACATGGCGGCATCGGCATTAAGACGAAATTTCAATTTCTCTCTTTACGCGAATCGGGTGCTTGCCATGATGTCCTTCCTCGTTTATGAAATTATAGTATCGCTGAAAGTATTATTGGTCTCTTTTTTTCACATGGAGGGAGAAGGGCGAATGCTACGTACTCTTCTACTGAGTGCATTTCATATTTACAACATATTTTAAGTGCTCGAGCACTTTGCTTATTAACAAATAGCTTGTGTAGGGCATGTGGAGAGGAAACGGAGTCAATGCAGCACCTACTGTGTGACTGTGACTCTCTGGCTAGGAAAAGAATGGGACTCCTGGGGTCGGCTTATCCGAAACCGGAGGACTTCAGGCTCTTCGCTCTTAAGGTCGTGGCCAAACTTATGGCATCTATCTTTACAGAGGAAGAAGAGTGAAAGGACGGGGTTGCACAAAAGATCCCGATGGGTCGAAGTGTTACTGCAAGAGGGAAACCTCAGCAGGCCCCACTAAGATAAGATAAGATAAGTGCTCGAGCACTTGTGTGTGTATTTGTGTTACATTATGTTGTAGCGTCAGCTCGGACTTTGTATCTGGAGCACAGACACCCGCTTATTCCAGCTGACGAACATATAAGTAAAAGTAATATTTAGTATATAAGGTGTAAACAATAATATACGTTTCTCATAGTTCTAAGCTATTGATCATAGCTACACTTCAATCAATCAATCAAATCAAAAAAAAAAAAAAAAAAAAAAGCGGGCCTTGCGTTGTGAAGTAGCGAAATGTGTACATTGGACGGATTCCATGGTTGTAATTTGGTGGATACATACCACATCAAGCAAAAAATTAGACGTATTTGTAGCAAATCGAGTAAACGAAATTAAAAAACTTACTAAAAATTATGAATGGAGATATGTGCCAAGTGGTGACAACCCTGCTGACCTTGTATCACGTGGTGTAGAAAATTTCGATGTTAGAGTGTCTAATTTTTGGTGGGGAGGTCCCGAGTTTTTAACTCACGATGAGTCGCAATGGCCTACTAAAAGGTACAATTCACAAAGATTGAACAACGAGAATGAAGTAAATGTATTGCACAATGTGATAGATAAATATGGTAAAAATGAGGTCATAGACTTTTCTCGTTATTCAAGACTTACTATATTAAAACGTATAATAGGATATGTTCTTAGATTTATAAATAACTGTAAACATTCAAAAAATAAAAATGTATCTTTAACATTAACTGTAAAAGAATTAAACAATAGTATAGTCGCATTAGCAAAGTTATCTCAATATGAGTCAGTTAATACTGAACTACAGTCTCTTAAGAATAATCAGTTAATATCGAAAAAATCTAGAATCTTATCACTCAACCCATTTTTAGATAAATTAGGTGTAATTAGGGTTGGCGGCAGAATTGAAAATTCAAATTTTACTTATGATAAAAAACATCCCATACTTCTTGACTCAAAACATCGTTTATCTATTCTTATTTTTGAAAATGAACATAAACTTCTTATGCATGCAGGTCCGCAGTTGTTGTTAGCTTCTGTGAGGGAGCAGTTTTGGATAGTTAATGCTAGAATTCTGGCTAGAAGCATACCGAATAAATGTGAGGTCTGTAAACGTTTTAGAGGTAAAACTTTGCAGCCAATGATGGGCAACCTGCCAAATCAACGTCTCACTCCGGGCATTCCGTTTGAGGCGACAGGCGTTGATTTCGCAGGTCCTTTTTTTATAACAGATAGAAAGGGTCGTGGTTGTAAAATTAGTAAATGTTATTTGTGTATATTCGTCTGTTTTGCAACCAAGGCTCTTCATTTAGAAGCCGTAAGCGATTTAAGTAAAGAGGCATTTATTTTGAGCCTAAAAAGATTTATTTCACGGCGTGGCAAGCCAAAGTTTATATTTTGCGATAATGGTACTAATTTTGTGGGAACTAAGAACGAATTAGATAAGTTAATTTTGCATAATAAGGAGCATTTAGCTCAGGTTGGTTCTGATGAGGGAATCACATTCCAGTTTTCACCAGCGTACGCACCTAATTTCGGCGGGCTATGGGAGGCAGGAGTAAAGTCTGCAAAGTTCCACTTAAAGAGAATTTTAGGAGATAAGCATTTAACATTTGAGGAACTTGCAACGTTATTTTCCCAAGTAGAAGCCATCCTTAACTCCCGTCCCATATGTCCCATGTCTTCCAATCCAAATGACCTATGTCCATTAACTCCCGGGCATTTCCTTATTGGAAAACCAATGACGTCACTCCCAACGCATCAGTTAACTGATATTAACATGAACAGATTGGACAGATATAATCAGTTAGAACAAATGCGACAGCATTTTTGGTCACGTTGGCATCATGAATATATCGCAGAGTTACAACATCGTACGAAATGGCAGCAGCAACATTCTAACCTCAAAATAGGAGATTTGGTTATAATTAAAGAAGACAACTTGCCACCTTTAAAATGGCGTATGGGAAGAGTTCATGCACTGTTTCCTGGTACCGATGGTATATCTCGAGTTGCAGATATCGACACTAGAAGTGGTATACTACGTAGAGCTCTCAGCAGATTGTGCCCACTTCACCTCGAGGACTTCAGCGCTCAGGAGTTGAAGACGTCTCCTTCTTCAACGGGGGAGGATGTTCACGCCTAAATACGCACGGGGCGAGGGGCGCGCGGGAACAGCATCGCGACGAGAGCGCCGAGGACGCACGACCGGGCTGCTCGGCGGTCGTCGGCTGTCATGTCCTTCACTTGCACACACGCCTCCGGCAAGGACAGCATTTTTTTTATTAATTCTAATTGTACGTTGACCAGATGTTGTAAAGAGCTGCAGTAAACTATAAATCGTATCATCAATCAAAGGTTGCATTTATTTCTTGTCCTGCCTATACAGCTTGTTTGATTTCAACTCCCCGCTAGAAGCTAAATCAGTGACCCCATCTAAAGTAATCCTTCTAGGTGCTTATAAACAAAGTATGTATCTTCTAATGTGTATCCAAAAGTATTGGTGTTAGAAAACCTTAATCTACAACTTAACGGAGATGCAATTAAAGTGACTCATCAGGCTAGATTTAAATATACTGAACAACACTTTGATCACACAAATATTAGTTAACCATTTTATTCGAGAATTTCAATTCTAAACTAACTTATGTATGTTATTTTATGAATTTATAGCTAAACTCACTAGCACTAGAAATCTAGAACAGTTAGTGTAGATTTAAAATTTTCAAAAAAATTGTGGCTTCATCATCGCCAGCTCATATACGTCCCCACTGCTGGGGCACGAGCCTTCCCTATGGATGGATAGGGAGAACGGGCCATAAACCACCACGCGGGCCCAGTGCGGTGCAGTGGTTGTTAACGACTGTTAATGCAGCCGGGACCAACCGCTTTACGTGCCTTCCGAAGCACGGAGGAGGTCTAGATGATTTAGATAAGTGTAGATTCACTAGTTTAGTCCACTCTATTTTTATTTTTTTTATATTATTTGGATTTTTTAGTTTTGACATCAACAAGTGCCTGTGAGGTGTGCTTATAATGAATAAATGATTTGACTTTGACTTAAATCATATCCATTGAGTACTTTCAACATTAGCTCCACGCAAAAAAGTAGGTAAGGAGACAGAGAAAAATACAGGCAAATAGAGATAGGTAACAGGCAGATAAAGATACAGACGCAACCCCTTCAAAATCTTATAAATAGAAAAAAATAAACCCGCTGCCCAAGAGCTATATTAGGTCTCATCTCACGAGATTACGTTAAAATTACGATCGGTGCCCAATCAAATGATTTATGATAAGTAGCAATTTTAAAATTGGCATTATTGCAGTAATTTTCACAGCTGCAATCAGTGGCTGCGCGAGATTTGAGGCTCGCCCGTAATGTATCATGCTCGTTATTTCGCAACTCATCAGCGTTTTAAGAACTATATATATATTTATATATATACGAGTACGCTTTGGGTCTTACAAATAAACAAAGAATAAGCTTCGAATAGTTTTTTGACGTTTACATGACAGGAACAAAACACGGAATAACTATTCGGAACTTATTATCGGTTTATTTGTAAGAGGGTTTGAGTTTTCAGTCGTTGTCTTGCCATAAGCAATTGATAGTACTCAAAAATAGAAACCGGACCAACTAAGAAATCTTTTTAAAAAATTTGGCAGTTCCATACAGTTTGATTATGGTAATGTGTTATGGTAATGTACGGAAAAGCTGAGCCCTTTTTAGATTTTAAGTTGGTCCCTTAAAATTAAAAAAGGGTCAGCTTCTAGTAAAGTAGTTCCTTTGTTTACGTTATATATTTACCGCCTGTGTGGTCTAGTGGCTAGTGGTAAAGACCACCGGTCTCAGACCTACCATAGTTCCCGGGTTCGATTCTCAGCGTATATGTTTCCCAGGTATTTGTTTATACTCGGTTTGGTTGGTTAGTACTAGGGTTTTTTAAAGTCCGCCTGACAAGCTACCACCATTTTATGTAAATATTTTACATTATTAGCTAGTATAATCTAGTTAGTGAAATATTTCACAAATTAACAATGACCCTAAAACTAAAAACCTTAAAAAATATAATAAAATAACTAAAATAAATTATTAAAAGGAGTCCCTTTAGGCAAGGTTCCGAAGATACTGGCCATAATATGTCGCCATAAGATCAATGTTAGTAGTATTGTTGCGTACCGATAGTTAAAGATATAACAGCCAGTGCCATTTAAGGATTCCGATTGAAATGTGCTGCCACCTTCGGCCTTATCACCACTTAAGATCAGGTCAGATGAAGTTCAAGTGCTTACAAAAAATCGCCTCAACATTTACGGCAACAATACTTATCGGCTTTTTACATAGCTCGTAAAATACTAATTAGGAACATGCGGTGATTACGGTTGCGCACATAAAACAGTGCGGGACGTAAATTAAAACATGTTTAACGCAATGTTAATGGCGCCATATTTCATGTCGATATACGACGGTAATGCTGAATTATCAATGCCGATTAGATATTT
The DNA here is from genome assembly GCA_963082485.1 of Eudonia mercurella. NCBI lineage: Eukaryota > Metazoa > Arthropoda > Insecta > Lepidoptera > Crambidae > Eudonia > Eudonia mercurella. The sequence goes on along the minus strand of OY720033.1, from coordinate 13,304,160 downwards.
ATTTATTATTTACAAACAAAGACAATAAATAACAAATAAATTAAACTTATAAAAACTACAAACTATAACTACTAGTAACTATAAATAAAAAATGTCCCAAATCATCCCCATCAGACCAGGCAGAGTGCCCAGTAAGCTAGGCGCATTGCCACGTTGGATAGCAATGCTTATACGCTGGCCCAAGTAGATAACGATTAGACTCCAATAAAATATACTTACATGTTATAATAAAATATAAAAATGTGCTTTCTGAGTAGATTTCATTATACTACCTGCCTGATTATTTTTAGAGAAATTTTATATAACTAACTGTAATCGCTGTCTATGTTGTATAAAAGTTCGAAAACATTTTTAGTTTTAATATGCTCAATTATGTTCATACCTACTAATGTAAACACAGCAATGCCGGCAGAAATTGATATGAGAGTGGTAGTCACCCAGACGGGTTATGTGCGGGAAACTAGCACCGTTAATGATCTATTAATGATCTGATAAGCTGATGTTAACAAAGAAAACAAAAGGGTGTTTGTTTTTTTTTAACCCCAATGCATCTTTATTTCCGTGTGGTGCCGGGGGTAACCCCCGTGTGGTGCCGGGGGTAAAGAATTGCACCACCCCATCTCTTCCCGTGGGTGTCGTAGGAAGGCGACTATGGGACCATTCCAGAGGATGGGCAGCAGCGTCTCTCTGTGATTATTCTCACCTTACTGCGATCGCCAACCCGCCTACCAAGCGTGGCGAATATGGCAAATTCCCCTCAAAATGATTTATCCTTGAGGGAGGCCTTTGTCCAGAAGTGGACGTCTTTTTAGCTGAGATGATGATGATGATGATCTTTATTCGTTTTGAATACCTTAATTTAAGTTATCCAGTGTTATTCATTTGTTTCGTTGACACAACGAAAACTATAAAACGGTCGCCACTCAGAATTTGTCTGTACATCACTATATAAATACCGTAAGACAATTGTCGATGCAATTAAAAGCACGCCTCACCTCGCCGTTACAAAAAGCTATCACGTCCTTGTCGAAAGCGTCGAATAAAAAGCGGCAATTTCATCTCGTTCGATGTATCCGTGAGCGGTTGGTTTTTGCGCGGCCCGTATCAATGGAAAGCTGAATGGCTGAGGCGGGCGCGACAAAAAGCCCGCCGCGTGTCGCCATTAGTATGTGTGCTGGGTACCGAATGTGAGCATTAATTTATTGGCATTATTATATTGAATAATGCACGCGTCGGCGCGCAGTGGGGCCGCGAGCACGCGCTGCCTTCCTGTGGCGGTGTCCCGAACTTCTGATGCTGGGTGCGTCGGACACACAAAACAATGTGATGTGCAACTTTGATGTATTCATTTGCCAGGCACATTTCGACACGTCTGCTCGTGATTTCTTTCGCTTTTGCAGTTAATTTTGGAAAGAGGCGAAAGTAAGAATAATTAGACACTGTGCTTTTAGTGATTAGCTTATAATAGTATGCTCTACCGCCTAAATAGATAGTATATTGCCAATTTGGACAACCCACTACGTTAGCCTAGTGCATTTGTTTGGAACCATGAAACTATTTAAGCTCTTTAAATAAAAACTGCTTGTATGTACTACTTGTTTGACCTACAGTTTTATATTCGCTGGTCTCCCATGTGACAAACCATTTGGATACACTTAGCTAAGACTTATAGTTCGACTAGTCATCTAAGTCTGCTGCCATAAACTATAAATTTTACTTCATTGGGGGATAAGAAAACATTACTTAAGCTGGCTCGAGTGAAGCCCAATTCTACCATCGTCCTGATCGTTACTCTCCGTCAGGAGTGATGAAGGAGACGTGCCTGTTCGATGTTATAAAGAACTATCCCGTTATTTCCTAACCAATTATATAGAAATCGTATATTTACCGAGGAAATATTCACGAAAGGCATTGCTTATGCGCGTAGCGTACCTTTCGAGCCTCTAAGAAGTGGCCTGTCAAGAATGTCTTTCAAAGCTCTTATTCACGTAGTGAGAGAAATTCATCTACCCATCCTATTTATCTAAGAGTTATCCGATGGATTCCAAATGATGGTCAATTAAGTTCAAGGTTTATTTAGTGATTTTTTTACTTTTCGCCTCATCCCTTCATCATGTTGTTTTACGTTTAACGTGCTCATTCATATTTTTATCTCACCTCCTTATGTTGGACACGCTTGCGTGATGCCTTTCCCTCTAGAAACAATCTGACGATGTTTCGATCACACAGATTGGGGAACTCTAAGTTTCTCGCGACCACTAAAGTCCGGTTACCCTGTTAAAGCCGCCTAAGGCCAACAGCAAACTCTTTCCAATAAAACCACACATCTTTAAATCATGCAGGAAGCCTGCCTATATTGGCACTTTTATTGGCTCGTGAACAACAGAGGAGCTCGATGACGCAGTGGTTAACACGCCCGGTCTGCGAGTGCTGATGTTAAGCAACTTTCGCAAAGGCCAGTCATCGGATGGGTGACCAAAATTTTATAATCTCGAGCTCCTCCGTGCTTCGGAAGGCACGAAAAGCCGTTGGTCACGGCTGCATTAGCAGTCGTTAACAACCACCGCACCGCACTGGGCCCGCGAGGTGGTTTATGGCCCGTTCTCCCTATCCATCCATAGGGAAGGCTCGTGCCCTAGCAGTGGGGACATAAAATGAGCTGATGATGATGATGAATAACAATCATAACAATGCGTGACTGAGTTCAATTAAATTTTAATTTTCACAGTGTGCTTTATTTAGCATAGCAGTTCTATAAATTATTGAATAAAACTTCAGCCTTTATCCGCGGGATGAACTGGAAACATATGTGTCTGTGGTGTGGCATTAATTAAAATACTTGGCGGGCTCGCGCCCCGGCACCGCACACGCCGCAATCTGTCAGGGACACTTGTTAAGGCTGCGCCTGCGCAGGCTTCGATAAAAAACGGAGATAGCGCGCTTCTGCAACAATTTCTCTTTACCATATTTGTGGATAAGCTTCGAGTGCGTGAAACGATACACGCGCAAACGAATGAGGCTTTTATCTAACTGAATACAGAAATTAAGTGGGGGTTTATTTATAATCAACTGTACAATTCCGCCCACGCAAAGTGTCTTAGTAGGTTGTTCTTAAGAAAGATATCAATTTTGCACGTTGATGTTTGTACGAAAAGATTCATTTTCATCCCCCCATCTCGGAAAGAGTATTTTTGCTCTTCGATATCTGAGTGCAAAAGCCGTTTTTATCCGCTAGAGGATAAAGTAAATTGAATTTAGAACATCGTGTGCACTAAGTTTGTGAATTCAAAACATCATTAAACCTATTTACTTTTACCTCTATGGTGCCGAACTTATCAGTACACAAGTCACTAACACCAACATTACAGTACCTAACAAAAATATTACACTCAACTTAAGTAACTGTAGCAATGTTACTTTGAATTTTTCTTAATTATACCTAAGTATTATTTGTTATAATTTAAAGATTATACTGTAATATTTACCTATCATAATGTAGTAGTTAATACCTAAACTGAAATAAAAATATCTTGTGATTGTAAATGTTTATTTTTGCATTTAGTCATTTCCTCGCTGAGGTGGGATGAAAAGTTACGTGTTGCACTCGAGTGCAAAGATTTTTCACCTTGTGCTCTTTTGATTCCCTCGCTAACGCTTAGGATTCTAATTTTAGAATCCTTCGCTTGCTCGGTCATCAAAATTGAGCACGCGGTTAAAAAGCAGCTTTGCACTCTTGTATAACAAATACATAACTATTTTTGACTAGAGAAGATTTTCAATTAATTATTTATTTGTTATTTGAATAAGTACATTGATTTTCGAAACTCAACCCATCTTTAAAGATAATCTAAATCGTTTGAACTTTATCCTTTATACTTTAAGAAACCAAGCAAGAGTAAGGACGGGCTTTAGTTAACATAAAAATACGTATATTAATAGTTTACCTAATGCATAGGAAGAACTCATTAGTTATTAAACTTATTTACTATGCATAGTTAGTGGTAGAGCTAGTTCTAATTCCGCCTGGCTAACTTCCAGTCTTCCACCATTTTACCCTTGTCTGTCTCAAGGAACGTCAGTTAGAAGGTAGTCGTCCCTCAGTGATTGAGGATTTCAGATAAAAAGAGGATTCTACGTTATGTCTTATTATTAGTCTACCCAAAGTATAGTATAAAAAATAATCATGATATATTTTTTTTAAATAGACATCATCATATACATTGTTCTGATCCCAAGGTAAGTAGCTAAAGCACTCGTTTCATGGAAGAAACAACGACGATAGCCACCCAGATCCGACACAATATCGAAAATTTCGTTTTCGACATTGACCTGTCCGGGAATCGAACCCGGGATCTCAGGGTTAGCGCCGCCCAAAGTCCGGCACGCAAGCCACTCGGCTACGGAGGTTGTCAAATTTATATTTATTGAACGTTTTATCATCATCAGCTCATTGTATGTCCCCACTGCTGGGGCACGAGCCTTCCCTATGGATGGATAGGGAAAACGGGCCATAAACCACCATGCGGGCCCAGTGCGGATTGGTGGTTTTTAACGACTGCTTATGCAACCGGGACCAACGGCTTTACGTGCCTTCCGAAGCACGGAGGAGCTCGAGATGATACATTTTTGGTCACCCATTCGATGACCTGCCTTTGCGAAAGTTGCTTAGCCTCAGCAATCGCAGACCGGGCGCGTTAACCACTGCGCCATCGAGCTCTTCAACGTTTTATAGACTTACTTAAAGCCTCTAAGTTGAACCTATACATGTGCTTGATGCTTCTTTGCAAGTCACACCGCCGTCTTCTGAAGAAGTTTGTGTTTCTGTCTTAATTTTCAGCAAAGCATAGGTATTTCTGATTTGCTATCATTGTTCTAATAATGAACAACTTTGAACATACAAATACAAAATAAACACGAACAATGTATAACGACAGTATCACTATTGTTTCCAAAGAACGAGTCACGGCCGAGTCCCATGAAGCCTTGTTGTGCATATCGGGGCGGGCGGTGACAGGCGATTGACAACGAGCCCTCATTAAGTCAACCGATTCGATTCCCGACTCGCGTGTATAACGCATTTCGGTCGGAAGAAATCGTACGCAATTTATTCAAAGCGTCCGTCGTCGTGCAGTTGGAAAAGAAAAAGTTGTTTTCAAGTTGCAGTGCTAAGTATCGCTGGGAGTCTTCATAGAGGCTTAATCATCATTATCGTCATAAGTTTAGTAACCTGGAACGACATGCTTTCAGTACTTGGTTCCCTCTATTCATCCCGGCAACACCCCGTTGCATTGCAGAGGCATATTATTGTATTACTAACATCACTATTTGCTCATAATTACCTTCTGGCGTTTTGAGGGATTGAATTCGTGCGGAGCGTGCTGTCGCAAGGACAGCCTTAAGAGAAAGCAACCTTTCAAGCTTCTACATAGGTAATATTATTCGCTTCTTCATACTCGTCTATATCGATTTCATGTTATTAATCACACCACGTGACTGAATCATAATTATTAAGGTTACAACCATTTGAATTGGCAACACCAATAGTTTATCGACGCTTTCAAACACAGTGGCATTGTAGAACTATATCGCTTTGATCACTTTGAATGTTTTGATGTATCTTTGGTGTCGGTTAGCGAAAGATGAGTGCGGCAAGGTTGTATGGGTTGTTTAATATTAACGCTGCGCTCACGGATTGATGTGACGATGATTTATGTCAGCGAGCCGAGCAACGCCGGGCCCGCAGCTACTTCACGATGGGTGTCAATTTCCACATTGTAACGAGCCGAGGCGTGCTCTGTCATTTGTAACTGTCTGAAACCTGTCGGGCTGTATTATACGTCGAAGCACTCACTTACTCGGACCACTACAAACACTAATGCCATGATAATTTCAAAGCAAGCATCAACGATTATAGTAAGTTACTAATGGATTTTGCTTTTAGGAAGCTCACCTTCAAGCGCGTCCGCACAAAAGTTTTAATTAAATGACTTAATCGTGCAGGAAGTCGGTAAAATGATAAAAACGCGAATCAATTCAACATCCGGAATAAGTGGTTGTTTTTGCAGTCAACGAGCTCGCACTGTTGTTGGTCTGACCCTGTTTCGTAAAACATGACGATGTATGTACCCTTATAATGCTAGTGTATAAGTAAAGAGTTCGATGTCCATATGTGTTTTAATTTTTTTTTATTACATTATAAAACTCTGTTTTATATAGAAAAGCTCGATTCTTTATTTATTTACAAAGACAGACCTAGACCTACACAAATATCTTATACGGCTATATTAGATACAAAGGCTTAAGGCAAAATTATTTATTTGTCTGTAATTAGAAATAGAAATAGAAAAAATCTTTATTTTATACAATCACATAATATATGCAAATTCAAAACACAGATGCTTTATATCAAATTGGTTTCCGCTCAGCATATGTCCTGGTGATAACTACGACAGACAGATCTATACACATGTATCTGATACAGCTCATGCCTGACATAGATAGAAGAATAGCAACATCATCGGCGAGGGCGTCAACAAGGTCGTTTCAATAAGGGATTCTCAACACTTCTGTATATAACTAGAATTCGCAATTTTTTTGATTTGACCATTTTCCATGCGGCCGAGAATACGCCAAAAGGTCCCAAATATATGTAAAACGAATCAAGAATCTTAAATACAATCCAATTAAAAATACTGAACGATTATAGTTACAGTAGGTAGGGTTCCTCCAGGGCAAACGTGTAAATAATGAAAGATAAACGGCCGTGAGATTCCCAACATGATTGCTGCACATTCGAGTCGACAATTACAAGTGATCGAAATACCGACAGCGTCTTTTATGTATATTCAGACGAGGCCGTACCGGAATCTGAGGCACGGCGATCGCAAAAACCAGCACCCAGCCACAAGATAAGGAGGAGCCAGAAGGTAGGCTTAGTACAAACCGCGCTCGAGCAACTCACACTCACACCTTGTAAGTGGCACCAGATGGATAGCCAGGGCGAGCTGCTTCGACGGAGCTAGGCGTAGAGCTGGAAGCCCGTCGGCAAAGCCTGTGATAGTGGACGTCATGCCCCAGAAGGGGGAGAGTGACCAGGGACAAATGGACGAAGAGTAAATAACTTGTAGTGGGAGTCAAGAATTGCGCACGGCAGAGTGCAATTGCAGGTTCCGCGCGCAACTCCCACGATTCGGCCATTATTACCAATAGATTGGTATGGCCATGGGAGGTGGTGGGGTACACCCCTTGCACGGACACGGATCTCGGAACAGCTCGAAATATCCCGAGTGAAGGTTTTGCGAGATTTCGTGTTTTTTTAAAATATTAAAAGGAGGCAAACGAGCAGACGGGTCACCTGATGGAAAGTAATCACCGCCGCCCATGGACACCCGCAAAACCAAAGAAATCGCAGATGCATTGCCGGCCTTGAGGAAGGAGTTGGATCTTGAGGATGAAGTAGGAATTGGGAGGGAAGAGGGGTGAGAGATGGGCCCTCCAGTACTTTCACTCACCGGACGAAACACAACAGCAACGAGTGCCTTAGTTTCACGCCGATATTCTGTGAGAGGGTGGTATTACGCCGGGCGAGCCGGCCCATTTTGTGCTGCAACGCAGCGTGGCTAGAGCCACGCTGCGTTGCACTCAGACAGTGTCACTCATTTAGCACCACCCAGGGGTCACGTGTAGGGTCTCAATGGTAAACGTAACTTTAACCCCCAAGAGTGTCCATGAGAGTTGCCTATAATTGCGTTGCTAGAGCGCGTATGTATGAAGCTAACTTTCTGCAGTCTCCTTATTTAGTGAGCCAGCCCTGACCAGTTATTTGTCAAAAATAAAATTATGTTCTGATTATTATTTCAAGAGGCGGACGGTATCCGCTGCAGCGTGTTTCGCGATGGACGCGATAAAGCGACAATAAAACATATAAATAATTCATATCGGCGAAGTGAGTATTGATTCGCAAGAACGTGTTTCAAATGTTTTATTGGTGGCATTATATAAATGGGGCAGATGTGTGTCGCCGTGATTACGCACTTGGCGATTCAATTAATAAAAATCATAATCACAATTGTCGTTGCATTGTTCGGTGGCCGATCGCGGAGTTTTTATGCGGCGTTCACCCTTGATGCGCTTTGACACGCTTACGCATCTAAGTTATTGACAGCTTAATTAATGTTATCGGTTCTTTTTGTAAACTAGTCATACTAGTAGAGAAGAAATTGAGGACAAAGAGGAAAATATTGAAATTAAAAATACGTTCCATTATAAGTAAACAGACCCTTCCGCGTTTATTACAATTTAATACTCCTTCCAAGCTTTAACGTGTTTATGTCGAGGATAACAGAATGTGCCGTCAAAGACTACAGATCCGGTGGAAAAGACCGCTGCTGTTCTAATAATAAGTATATTTATTTGTCAAAAAAAAACATAGACAAAAAGGTCTATGGCTCAGTGTTTGCAGGAGACCCACAAACCCTGTTATTCTAATGATTGAGAATTGAAGGTGTGGTGATCGCTACTGCAAAGTAGCAATACCATATTATTTCATTTGTTTTACAAACTCTTACAAATAAACAAAGAATAAACTTCGAATAGTTATTCCGTGTTTTGTCTCTTTTACTCTAATTTGAAATGACGTTTACATGACATGAACAAAACACGGAATAACTATTCAGAGCTTATTCTTTGTTTATTTCTAAGGTACTAAAACTTACCTTTTAGTTTTAGTGGTTACCCACTAGGCTTAGGTACCAGTTGGCAGCCGACTCCACGCAGCAGCAGCGGACGATGTATCGTCGCGACACTACTGGTTTCTATGTATTTCTATGTATTTCTATGAAATTCCCTCCGTAGCTAGCGACGACACGTTGCTCGGCGTCCTCACCAGTTGGCAGCCGACTCCCCGCAGCAGCAGCAGCCGACGTGTCGTCGCGACACTACTGGTTTCTATGTATTTCTATGAAATTCCCTCCGTAGCTAGTGACGACACGTTGCTCGGCGTCGTCACCAGTTGGCAGCCGACTCCCCGCAGCAGCAGCAGCCGACGTGTCGTCGCCACACTACTGGTTTCTATGTATTTCTATGAAATTCCCTCCGTAGCTAGTGACGACACGTTGCTCGGCGTCGTCACCAGTTGGCAGCCGACTCCCCGCAGCAGCAGCAGCCGACGTGTCGTCGCGACACTACTGGTTTCTATGGATTTCTATGAAATTCCCTCCGTAGCTAGTGACGACACGTTGCTCGGCGTCGTCACCAGTTGGCAGCCGACTCCCCGCAGCAGCAGCAGCCGACGTGTCGTCGCGACACTACTGGTTTCTATGTATTTCTATGAAATTCCCTCCGTAGCTAGTGACGACACGTTGCTCGGCGTCGTCACCAGTTGGCAGCCGACTCCCCGCAGCAGCAGCAGCCGACGTGTCGTCGCGACACTACTGGTTTCTATGTATTTGCTGCTGCATGGAGTCGGCTGACAACTGGTACCTTTAGGGTAAACGCTAGTAGGTAGGTATAGCGCGATTGTCAAATCTAACATGAGGTGTCTAAGAAAAACAGTCACGTCTTGTCACACCTATGCGATGTCAAACTGATTAATGATTTGCCACTGCTTAGGGAGAATATTCTTTAATTATCGTAATTGGATAATTAACGTCGGACAAAAGGTATCACTTAACTACCATAACACACTGTAAAGGCTATCAGTAGCCGTGTTTTTTTAAAGCACATATCGTCGCCTATGTTCTAACAGCGCGGAAGTCCAAAATTTGTCATTTTGACTTTTGCATGTCATTCGATAGAGAATAGAAAGACGCACCTCTAGACCAATCAGAAACAGGGATTTTAACCAATGGAAGCGTTTTATTTTGAAAACAAAAACAATTGTTATATATATTAACAATTTTTGCTCTCCTGAAAAGTTGTCATGTTTAACTTCCGCGGTGTTAGAACTTAAGCGACGATATGTAGATTTATTGTCTGAGAAATGAAAATTCCTTCGGATTAATGATATTAAACGTTACACATATATGTGTAACTAACATTAGTTAGTTACTTAAGAAGGTACTTTCAAATGTATGAGTAGTCCACGGAATAAGTAGGTAAAGAAGGGTTCTGTGGTGTAGTCACTCCTATTAATTATTAAAAAAGTTGCTCGTTAAGATTCAGAGGTTGTACTATCTACACCCACCTGCCTGAAAAAAAGGCAAGGTCCCGACGAACGGACCAATCGTCGGAAAGGCGCAAGGTCACATGTAGGCGGGACGGGAATTGACTTTGCGATGACCGGTCTATAGTATGCCGTCGCCCATTCCCCATTACAAAGTCACCCATCGATCACCAATTAAAGCGGCATAATTTATAATTGCGCTTGCGCACTCATTGGAACTTATTATCTTAACCTTATTTAGAATTCTTACATTTAAATTGACGTGAAAGATGTTTTTGTTTGTGCATGAACGCGGTTAAGGATAATTACCATCTTTTTTTCTACGAAATTGATTCAACGAATTAATTGAGATGATTATTATGTATCATAATGATATATGTATGTACCTGTAGATTCAAAAAGCTTCACGTACCTACCTACATGAAGTTAAGAAATATTTAAATCATAAAGATTATTTGTATTTATTTTGTAGCTTAATTAATGTGGAAAATGACGGATTGTTTGCATTTCGTGTCTACTGTACTGACGCTGCCTGCATCGAACGGCATCTGGTCTGACGCTGGCATCACGGTTTCAATAGGGCAACTAAGTTGACTGGTTAGTCCTCAGGGTTAGGCAATAGTACTTATCTTAAGATTTGATTTTTCCACAGAGTTGTCCATTGTTCTTCGATAGAGTTTGTATGGTAATTGCAAGCTAAGACGATGCTGTCCTGATACATCCACGGAGTGTTAATTAACTTCGTTTCGGGTAATAGAAATATGTGGTCTGTTTGTATCAATGAGTCGTAAATGTTTCGAAGAACTGTTAGGTAGTGATATTTGTATACTATGAATGTTTCAGAGTTAATTGGTGTTGTTATCGAAATCTCTATTTGATCCAGATTGCTATCCAGGCTTTCCAGATTTTCTAGCACTTATTGCTATTGCTGAATTAATCTTTCATCATCACGCTGGCCCCATGCCGTTTGGTGTTATAATTAAAATATACTCTTGTGTTATGAAAATACATACAATTAACTATTTCTAGAATAGCAACTATTATTACTATCATTAATAGGTTTTTACAGCAAATTAAACGCAGACACGAGGCTACCAAGAAAGTGGGCAAGCCAATTACATTATTTATAGTGTATGAAGCGTACATCAAAAAGTAATGTTGCCATCAAAGAGGCCGCCGGAATGAAGGTTTGCTACACAAAATGTCAGCGAGATGGAGCTCGATTCCCGAGTACTTGACGTGAATCGACTGTCAACTGTCTTGCTCACTCGCTTGACGAGGAAGAAGGTTGTAAATGCGCTGTCCCACTGCGGCGCACGCTGTGCACGTTCACGCGGCACAGCACGGTTGAAACTCATACGCTACGCACGCTTCCGTCACAGTATTACTATTTCATAAAGTAGGGCATCGCCTTTGATGTGGGGCGATGCCGCCGCCCGCGTAGATGTCCACGAGGTCGTTCGCCGATATGCAAGGGTTATCAGAAAATTCGAAATCAAATAATCGTTAATATTTTTATAAAATAATCATTAAATAAACTATGTATATACATATTTACAAATGTTGCACTGCTAAATATTTACGTGAAGGATTATTTTTAGATTTCAATTTTCTGTTATAAAAAACAGTATTATGAATTTCGCATTCGGATTGCTTAAAAATGAAAAAAAAGAAACAAACCCAGAAATCTTGAATCTATATTCATACCCCAAAAAATATAGGTGAATATTATAGAACCTCCTCTTTTTCTGTTGTTTTAAATAAAATTATAATAGTTAGATATTAGACAAATACCTACTCCTTCTATGTCCGACATTCCAACTACTCCAATAAGTTGTTGTAAACATAATAATAACACTTTGCGCAAGAGCATGCGAGTAAGTAACAAATTAGTCATTCAAATTTCAAACATTTCTGAGATGACTTCTGTGATGTATGGAACAGCTGTTTTTTTTTCTAGTTAGGAAGTTGGTCCAATAGTAAAAGTTGTTCGTTTGTATCACGGGAGTCATCTCAGAAGGTTTGGATGGTGATAAAAAAGTCAACCTGTATATTTTACCATCCATGTAGCTACATACGTTCCAACAAACACAAAGTACTTTAAGTTATTACGAAATTATAGGAAAAACTTACCTTGCGTCAAGGGGTTTATGAAATTTTAAATTCTTGTTGTTTCGACGTCGACTTAAACCGTATACAGAACAATATGTGTGTATGCACCATTATAACTCAATTGGAATCGCTAAACGTAAATTCAAAAAACGTTTGAAACACGCAGTACGCGCACGTGGCTGCCCTTCACGGTAGCTCCCACAAACTGCGCTTGTTTGTGGGACACTGGCCGCAGCTCCCTTGCTCTGCGTAAAGTACCTTCGTTGCCCAACTGTATGCTTTTAAAACTGTGCTTCCGTGTGCCGCGTGCATAGCGTGCACGTTGAGCTGCGTGGGTGACCATATCCGAGCAGGCTATGTTTGTAGCAATGACGTCACCAACCACGAATTCGTTCGTAGCGTGTTCGTGCATCGCAGTGGGACAGCGCCTCAAAGTGTGTGAGACTTGGCTCACGGCACCGACAAAAGAAACCAAATCAGAGGTCGAGAATTTGAGGACCGCTCCGCTTATTTGAGAATTATCGGCTAATTGCAGATTCTTAACAAGTTTGAGAAAGACTGATGCAAGTTTTTGTGAGCTGCAACCGTAGGATCTGCAATTAGTTTAACTACTTTAACAATAATGTAAATTACAAGTCTAGACTAGGTTGCTCTTATAAATTTAGTCGCAACATTATTGAAAGATTTCCACCTACTTTAGACAACACTATCATGTACGTACTGTAGTAACCGAGACTCCTTGCTCGGGCATACATGCTGGCAGCCGCCGTGGCCTGAATTCAAACGGTGTAGAATAAAAAGAGATGGAAGAAAAAAAGAAGAACATCGCGGACTCGATTGACGGACCGCGACGACGATTGATTATTATTGTAATTTATTGAAAGTAATATAAGATCTGGTGCTTTGGAAGCCTTTTTATTTAATAAACCCCCGGTACCTCAAGTAACGACCCAGCCGGGTGTTACAGTACCTACGTACTTTTAAGCCAAAGTGAACCTTATTTAATATTGTTGACATCGATTAAGAGTAGATATTGGAGATTTTCGCAATAGCGAAATATAGCAAACATTAGCAAACAAAACTTTGTTTTTATTTCCTCAAAGTAAACAACTTAAAGTTAGTTGTTGCTTGTACCATAGTCTATAGAACATAGTACTGCTAGAAAATGGGGGTTCAAGACCAAAACATTAAAAAAAATTGACACTTCTTTATCATCATCATCACAGACTTATCATATCATCATCATTACAGCCAAAAGATCTGACTTCTTCATACTTTCATTGAAATATATTTATTTTAACAAATTAAATAAACATAAATAAAAAGAAAATGTCTTCAAAATTACTTATTTGATTCCAGTAAGGTAGGGCTAGTATTAAATTTAAGTGCAACATTGATAATAATAGCGTTTGATCTCTGAACCTACTGGGTGCCAAGTGTGAGTTTCATTCGCCATTCGGTCACGTTAACGAAAACAAGAATTTGTATAGCAAAATGTTAACTCCTCTCGTATGCCGCCAGGAGGCGCTGCTTCAATGCCATCCTAATTTTAGTTTTCGTAAACGTAATCGAATGATTGTCCCTGTTGGCTTATGCATGTAAACTTTAAAGTCACACAAGAGACGCCAAGAATGCGAAATCTTTTGAACCCCTTTTCTAACTCACGCACATATAATAACTGTCGATGTTACCCCATTTCAAAGGTTTCAATTCCATATAACTGTTCTTAATTTCTTGTGTTCGATTTGTATATAGAAAAATTAACTACACAATTCTAATTTTAATTCATACGTTATTATCATAGTAATATTTATTATTATTATTATTACTTACTTCATGAAGACAACAAAGATCCATAATAAAATTATTAAAAGCTTACATATTGTTAGTATTAAATTATAAATCAAAAAACTACATACCTACTACATAAAAATATGTCATACGAGTATGTTGTTTATCTAATATTGTGAATGTGATTTGGAAGAGCGGGGCCTTCTGAAATGCTCTAAAATGCCTGTTTTCGAAAGAAAAAGGATGATATTCTAGTAAGCATCTACTAGAATGGTCCCAATTACTGTTTATAGTTCAGTAATTTCTTTCTTCTGTGCTTCAGTAACCTTGATAGACTGTAATAAACGATTTTTAATTTCGTGTTTTGAATTTGCTCTTCTTACTGATATTAGTAGCTCAGAGTGCACCGCACTCATTTTCGTGTTATTTTACGTGATCGAATTTGTGAATAGAATTCTCACTCAGCACTTAAATCAACGATGTCGCATAGATTGCGAAAGGTAGTGGGATCAAGTACTGTCACACTGTAACACTGTACTGTACTGTAACGCAGGTTAAATAGTCTTCTTATTTTTTGTGATGTGTCAGTAGGTAGATATGGTAGTGGCCATTAGTGGGACCAGTGTTTGACGCTTAAAGCCCAGACTTCGTCGCCCAAATAATCTATTCTATCTATTGTATTGTAGCATCCGTCTTCGGACATCGGCCTTCTCTATGCTTCTCCACTCTTGACGGTCTGTCAAAATAACATAGACCCCTATTTCAAATGATAACCTAAAGGAAAAAAGTGTCAAGTGTTCCTGTTTAACGCTGGCTCATTGTCGACATTTATCACATAGGCGACTTTAACACGCACTTCAACATGTTTCATCCCAATGCTGAATCACTAACACTGTATGTTATTTTTCTTTTAAACGCTCGCGCGCCATATGTACGCACGATCGTACGTAAGGTGGCCCGCTAATTATACCTACAGCGCGGGACGAGTTTAAAAGTAGACTTATCTAAAATATATCTGTTGAATAGTTTCAAACGCACTAAGCTACTATTAAATCACTTAAAAATCACATTCTAAAGTTGTTATTAAATGTAATAACTATGTGTATTTGGATGAATCGCATCATTCGAGATGAAATCTGTTCTCTATGCAACGAGCGCGCGGCACACTCTCATAATGAGCTCTTATTTGTTGATAAATATTGAAATCGTCGGATTGGACCACACACAGCGGTATTTGCCATCGAGTGGCTGTATCTTAACGGCTTATGCCATATTTCGGTTTGCTCCTGCTTGCCATGTATTATAAAAATTTAGAACAGTAACGTAAGTAATATTATAGCATTAACATTTCCTTAGCAATAATGCTAGAAAGTGTACCGTACTGAATAGAACTATAAATTATATACAAGTTAGAATTTACAAAATATTTATCACACAGATCCATTTTATAGTATCTAGTTACGAATTTCAGCAGCTTTACGACTGCAAAAATAAGAACATAATTGTGGAGCGATTAGTTCGGAAGCTCAAAAAAGACATATAAGAGTTTAACTGGGAAATGATAACGTTCAGAATCGGGATAAACTATTAATAATGTTAACGACCATTATCCATCATCTACTGTCACTTTAACAAAAACGAGAATTTGTAGGGGCAAATCAAACTCATACCTACTAGGCATGAATGTTGGTAACGTAATAACGTAATCCAGCGAAATGGACGCAAGCACGAAGCGGTCCGCGGTAGCATACCTCGGCTCGGCAATACCAGTGACATGTGACGACGGCCGGCGGGCGAAATCTCCATTATCTCGACGAGGAATTCGATTAATCCTCTATTAAAATAATTAGCGATTCGCCACGAAGCGCGACGCGCGCCGCCCGCCGCCACCGTCCGCCGCCCTTCACGGCTATCAACAACTCACAATTTGGCGGCATGTGGCTTTGCTGCCTCGTAATTAAACTTAAAACGAGCTTAACATAAAAAGTTAAACATTTTTCTGCATTAAAACCGTTTCAGATATTCCTTTTTAATGTCGTCGTAATGGTAAACAGTTGCTAATTAAACTAATGTAGTGCATATTATTTCAGTAATGAAATGGCATGCGTACGATGTGAATATTTTTGCATAAACGCATGTATATATTTAGTTAAATGTACCTATAAGTTGCTGTTTATTAAGTATCTGGTACGTACCGTACCTAAGTAGGTACGTTAAGTAAATCCAAAGGTGCTTTTGGCCTTTGGTTTACAAACTCCTTTGGGTAAACCTTTTTTACTGTGAGAAAAATGCATTGCACGGCGTACTCGCGGGTCTGGGGCAAACCGCTAGTTGTGTGGGGCTCTCCCCTCTGCTCCCCGCACAACTTCGAGAAGATTAACGGGATGCATGAGTTTCTTGGTGCACTAAAACGCATACTTAAAAGTAAAGGTTAGTAAGTTAAGTAAGGCTAACAATAATTTATTTCCAAAATAAGTTTAATTTCTTGGTTAATATTACTTAGTTAGAAGAGAGAATAGGAGTAGGTTAGGGTACCAGTGTCCGACACGAACTAGCGCCCGACAGGAACCAGTAATTGACCCTTCTTTCCATTGACCCTTTAAAAATAGGGGTCAGCCACTGAATCTTGACTTTAGCAACAATTCAATACAGGGTGCCTAGTTGTGAGTTTTTTTTACTATCCGTATTCATTCGATCACGTTTACGAAAACGAAAATTAGTATGGCCTTGAAGCAGCGCCTCCTGGCGACATACGAGAAGAGTTAAAGTTTTGCCAATTCTCGTTTGGGTTAACGTGGTCGAATGGCGTATGAAACTCGCACTTGGCACCCAGACCATTTGCTTTTTAGCTGTCATACAATATTCATCATCATCATCATCAGCTCATTTATGTCCCCACTGCTGGGGCACGAGCCTTCCCTATGGATGGATAGGGAGAACGGTCCATGAACCACCACGCGGGTGCGGATTGGTGGTTGTTAACGACTGCTAATGCAGCCGGGACCAACGGCTTAACGTCCCTTCCGAAGCATGGAGGAGCTCGAGATGATAAATTTTTGGTCACCTATCCGATGACCGGCCTTTGCGAAAGTTGCTTAACCTCAGCACTCGCAGACCGGGCGCGTTAACCACTGCGCCATCGAGCTCCTCTATATACATATATACAATATTATTTCCATGTAATTCTATATTATATGTTGCGTCTAAAAAAACTGGTGTCGAACATTGGGTTACTGTATCGAAAACTGGCTAGTTGTACATATATATAGAGAAACTAGCTGTGCCCCGCGGTTTCACCCGCGTTAATTAGCGAACAATCTATTAAAAAACTATTCTATTTTCCCGTTTTTGCAAAATTTTTCATTGCTGCTCCACTCCTATAAGTCATAGCGTGATGTAATATAGCCCATAGCCTTCCTCAATAAATGGACTATTCAACACAAAAATAATTTTTCAATTCGAACCAGTATTTCCTGAGATTAGCGCGTTCAACCAAACAAACAAACAAACTCTTCAGCTTTATAATTTTAGTATAGAATTCTTGTAGATCAAAGGCTGTAATAGTTTAATAGAAGCTGGCGCTAATCACCAAACATGAAAATAACTAAGTAACACCTACCTACAAAGTACAAACTTAACATATGTTTTGTTTTAGTGAAAAAAATACTTACCAAGGGACGCGAGTATCAATGTATCTAACCATATTCATATTCTACTGCGGGTTCCATTGTGTGCTCGGCCATTGGGATCAAATGAATGGTCGTTCCGAGGTAGCCTGCGACCGTGGGAGGTGTCCCGGTAAGCCTTTGACAAACTTTGCCGTGGGAACATTACTCTCTATCTTTTCAATTCAGTCGCAAAGACAGGTTAAATTCAAATTGAGAAAGATATGTATGGACAATAGAGAAATAACATTCGTGCTGTATACGTAAAATTTTTTTTAGAGCTTCTATCCAGTAGGTATCAGCTTCAAAATTATCTGAGCGTTCAAACACACCAAAAATATCTGAACACTTGACAAAAATCAACCTTATCTCAAGACGTAGGAATTCATTTTTATTTGTTGTTTGAGAACAAATGACATTGAATGAAAGTACATCTTTCACGTATTGGGCTAAGAGTGATTTTTGTCAAACGTTCAGATATTTTTAGTAGGTTTGAACGCTCAGATTATTTTGAAGCTGACTATACTGACTATACTTAAGTATTATCTTTTTTGTATTATTAAAATTTTAACAAATCAGTAAGGTGTTTCATAGGTTTCGTTCGCTTCCACCTTCAAACCTTACCCTCACCATGGACTAAAATATATTATTTGTCCATGCCATTACTTACCATCAAGTAAGGGAGTCAAGCGCTTCGTCGTTGTGGAATAAAAAAACACTCAAGAAGTGATTCTGAAAAAGGACATTATCACTTGTACTGTAACTCCTAACCTCCAATCATCTTCCTTCAGCGACACACTGGATCTCACCCCCCGGTCAACCCGAGCCGAGATCCTAACCTTTAGAAGCGCCCTCCTCGGTTTGTTCCGCTCCCAATTCGATCCGGCCCCGCAGATAATCTAGTAGGGAACGGGGATACGCACTAGTGCGTGATGCCCTCAGATCATAGAAGTGAGGTGATGCCATTGCCTCTTGAAAACCTCTGACGGTGTTTCGTATCACACGGGCTGAGGAACCCTTTAAGTTTCTCGCCGCCCTCGGTAGGTACCTATCCAGCGATGTAATACACATAGCTATTGGAAGGTGGGGCCAGATTTCATAGAAACTCTGGCATCATCCTTTTGAAACACTTTGTTGTCACCTTTATCTCTCTTTTTTTGTATGAGTTTAGTACATGCAGATGTATGAGTTAGGCACACGTGAATTTTCGGGTAAAAACGCAACTGATTAATTGTTCTTGAAACTGGTATTATTATTCGGGGAAAATCGCAACTGGAGAATAACGCAACTAACCCGATAAATTCCGGTGACGCTGAAAATGCCGCCAGTGGCAATCAACACACTCTCAAAAAAAAACACTGGAAGCTTTCCTTTCACGTTTTATATGGTGATGTATGATGGAAGACAGGTGTGAAAATTCCCTACCATTTTTTTATAATTCATTCTTCTAGTAGGTGGTTCTTCAACATATTTAATATTAATAACCCTATCGATGGTATCTACGTACAATACACGTGCCACAATATTAATTTATGATCGAATCATGAATATGCATATTAAATTAAGGAAATAACAGTCGATTGCAATTTCAATAAAAATCAATTGTACGTAGTAATTTCGCAACCATTTTTATAGTTTGCATTGTAGATAACAAAAGACGAACGCTCCCTACCGTTAGGCAACTATTAAAATGATTTTTATGAATATTCAAAAGCAACAATCGAGATGATCAATATTGGCATTGATCTTCAGTATCGATGACTCATGTCACGGTGATTATCTCGCGGTTGTTCTCACCACCCTTAGAAAGGGTTGCTGGCACCTGGGTTCCGTTTAGACAGTTGACTAGCTAACCTAAGATTAAGTGTAGGTAGGTACTCGTATATTCTATTTATTTATTTACTAAGTACTTATCAATAGGGCAACAGGTCAATATTAAACTAATAAAATCATCTACAGGTACTACAATATTATAAAGAGGAAAGCTTTGTATTTTTGTATGTATGTTTGCAACGAATAAACTCAAAAACTACTGGACCGATTTAAAAAATTATTTCACCATTAGAATGCTACATTAGCGCTGAGTAACATAGGCTATATTAAAAAAATATATTATTATTTTATATCTCAAAATGTTTAAAAATAAAAGTACATCCGTGCGAAGCCGGGGCGGGCCGCTAGTTCTAAATAACATGCTAAACATATAAAAATGCAAGACAATAATAAATAATAATACAATAAACTACCTGATGACATTGATGAACGACATTTTGAATGCTATGTCCAGAATGACTGACTGACGGATCAACGCATAGCTGGGTGTGTTCTTTGTATGACGTAGGCATCCGATAAGAAAGGATTTTCCGAAATTCTACCACTAAGAAGGTCGGTAAGGAGATTTTGCATAAACCTTTTTTACAGAATCGATGGAAGACGTGTTTCGTATTTTAATGAAATTCATCCCCTAACGGGGTTAAGAAGGGGTAGAAAGTTGTTTTGGCAGTGATTTGTTTCAAAGTTGATACAATACTCCTTAGTGCTTTTGATTTAAATTACATTTTATTTTGACACATGTTTGAAAACCCAATCCGATTTTATTCGAAAAAGGTTGAATCAATATATAAAAAAAAGATTGATTTTTCTGATAAGCTCAAAAAAATTTAGGAGAGTTTGTTGTTATCCATAAACGGCCTTCACAGCGTCACCGGACCTTTTTAGGGGCGGCGAGAAACTTAAAGGGTTCCTGAAGCCACACTGCTTGATCACGATCAAAACAACGTCAGAAGGTTTCTAGAGGGAATGGCATCACGCAAGCGTGCTCCCGCACTCTACTAGATTCTCCGAGTAGTTTGGATAGGATTGGGATGGCCTTTAGGTACAGGGTTACAATAGTGGTGTTCGTTATAAGCAGACGTGTTTAAATCAGAGTTTATACCCTAACTATCCTAACTAATAGTAACCTAACTTAATATGCGAAAGTGAGTTTGTTTGTTTGTTTGTGTGATACCCTTTCACGCGTTAACTATTTAACGATTTGTTTTTTTTTGTTGTCATAGAAACTGTCAAAGCGGTACGAAGTCCGCCAGGTCTGCTAGTATTTTATATATTACTTATTAATATTTTTAATATAGCCTATGTCACTCAGCGCTAATGTAGCATTCTAATGGTGTAAGAAATTTTTAAATCGGTCAAGTAGTTTTTGAGTTTTTTCGTTGCAAATATACATACATACATACATACATACATACATACATACATACATACATACATACATACATACATACATACATACATACATACATACATACATACATACATACATACATACATACATACTTACATATAAAAATACAAAGGTTTCCTCTTTATAATATTAATATAGATTTGATCACGTTAACAAAAACTTGTTTTTTTTTTCTGAGGCGGCTTCACGCCGCGTGCGTTTAGTACATTAAGCCAGTGTCAAAGTTATTTTTCTTAAAAATGTTACATATTATTAATGAATGATAATTTAATGCTATGATAATGTAATGAGTAGTAAAAAATGAAATACCTCCAACCCTTTGAGTATCTCAGTAAAGATGTGGGGCTTTACTGAGACCTCACACTGTCTTCTTGAGAGAAATAATAAATAAATATAAATGATGTATTAAATAACATTAACACTAACATTTAAACATTTCTTGAGCCTTTTCTCATAATAATCTGAGTTTATGACAGAACGATGTGTATGGATGCATCAATCTCTATGCACAAAGCGACCACGCACTGTGAGAAATTAGCTTTCTTTGTATAGTGATAGTGCATTGGTGGAGTATCTACCCAATCACGCGTAGACCTAGCTCTATTCGCGGATAACACCGCGCTATTTTCGTCCGGTAGAGACAGAGCCGCGGTTTCCAACCGACTCCAAAAAGCCGCTAACACCCTCGGCGTTTGGTTTCGTAAATGGCGGATCGAAGTTAACCCCGAGAAAAGCACCGCTGTGTTCTTTTCCCGGGGTAACGACGATCGTTGCCCTCCCATCCGTTTATTTGACCGTGCTATCCCTTGGGAAAAGCAAGTAAAGTATCTCGGTGTCACCCTCGATAGAAGATTGACGTTTGCGCCTCATCTTAAAATCGTCCGTAACAGGGCCGCGTTTATATTAGGCCGGCTATTCCACCTTATAGGCAGACGAAGTAAAATGTCTCTTAGACATAAGACGACAATTTACAAAGCCTGCATTCGCCCGGTCATGACTTACGCTAGCGTAGTTTTCGCGCATACCGTGCCCTCCTATCTGTATCCTTTACAAACCCTCCAAAACCGTTTCATGCGTGGTGCCACGGGTTGCCCGTGTGGTACTATCGCAATGTAGATCTCCACCGTGATCTTGATCTTCCCACTATTAAAGATTTCATCAAAGACGTTTCCAGACGTTACTTTGATAACGCCCTCCACCACCCCAACCCGCTTGTTGTGGCGGCCGCCAACTATAACGTTGGTGCCCTTCCACCAACAAAACCGTACTCATCTAGGCGTCCTAAACACGTCTTAGACGACCCCGACGACCCCATAACAGCTGCAAACGCCCCCCCGCCCGATCCTCTAAATGTCACTACACATTTACATAATACACTAAACATGCACACTAGCTTAGGTCCAAGACACCGTACTCGTAGAACAAGGATACGAAAAACCGGTTTACACGCGCTCTATACCAGGTACAGACATGTACCTGGGCGCTTCTCTCCTCCTCCACGGCCCGGTCTACCCGAGCCGAGGTCCGGGCCTTTAGAGGCGCCCTCGGGTGGTTCCGCCCCCCGATCCGATCCGAATCCTTCGGAGAATCTAGTAGGGCACGGGGACGCTCACTAGTGCGCGATGCCGTTCCCTCTAGAAAACCTCCGAAGGTGATTCGTTTCACACGGCTTGAGGGACCCTTTACGTTCCTCGCCGCCCCCAAAAAAGCCCGGTGAAGCTGAAAATGCCGTCTGAGGCAATCAGCAAACTCCCTCAAAAAAAAAAAATCTACTCAATTGGTTTCCTGCAAATTATTTTAAGTACCGATCTCTGTGCCCTTTCCAAGGTTAACATATTGCTTATGTTTGCTCCACCCCAAGTTACGATGCAATAGGAGATAACTGACTAAAAATGGCAGTCTAAACAAAATACTCTTTACTTTTCCCCCAAAAAGTCCAAACTATAGTTTTTATGGATAATTATTAACTTTTCTCGTCTGTCACAAGAAGACGCTGTTTCAATGCCATACAAATTCGTTCGTTAATCATATGGTGTATTTTAAATGTCGTCAATCTACGACAGTATGATCCCGGAGGTAGTCACAATAGAACTCTAGTAGACACCACGACTGGCGACCCACAGAGACGCCTGTAATCAATGTTACAACTCTCTTAAAAAGTAACACCGCTCTACAGGTACCAAGAAAAGCGTTTACTTTAGACTCAATACCTAATCCTGTAGTTTCACTGTAGGCAAATGCATTGCAATGGTCAGTTATCGTTCACCAAAAATTTAACGCCTTAACGTTTTAAGCAGCAAAATTTGTACATGGCGCATTAATTTTTTTTCAGGGGTTAAATTGTGGTGAGGTCGATTACCGATTATCACTGACCCTGACTGGTGACTACAGTTAACTGTGTAGCTACTTTATTCAAATAACTTTCCTATTCTGATTTAAACGTAGGTATCTGACAGTTTCAGAACTTGCAGATAATATCAGCCGAAAATATAGAAGTTGTATCTAATTTAATATTTTACTGTTCTATAAAGGATATCTGTTTACTGTTACACCCGGCTGGGTCGTTACTTAAGGTACCGGGGGTTTATTAAATAAAAAGGCTTCCAAAGCACAAGATATTATATTACTTTCAATATATTACAATAATAATCAGTCGTCGTCGCGGTCCGTCAATCGAGTCCGCGATGTTCTTCTTTTTTCTTCCATCTCTTTTTATTCTACACCGTTTGAATTCAGGCCACGGCGGCTGCCAGCATGTATGCCCGAGCATGGAGTCTCGGTTACTACAGTACCTACTATCTATACAAAGGAATAAAAATGTAATGCTGTTTGTCAGTAAGTGCATCACTTGAGAACGGCTGAACAGATTTGGACGAAATTATGCATGTAAACAAACCATAACCTGGACTGACTTATTATACTTACTAAATATTAGTAAAAGGACTTGCATACTTTTAATTTCAGAAATGTGTAGTGGGAAACAAAAAGCATAACTCTGAAACCGAAAATGATGTTTAAAAAAATGTTTTTATGCAAAAAGCTTTATTCATAGAATATTCAAAAGACACCAATTTATTAAAAGTACAAAATGCTTTATCTCTTTGAGAATCATGCAATCACACATTTAAGCCACAAATATATCACACATACTGATCACACATTTTAAAGTCTTTATCATAATACAGTCGAAAATGCATAAAAGTAAAAGCATAGGTAATTAGGACAATTGGTATGGAACAAATTGAGAGAGATATGTATATAACTAAAACATACTAAAATGTTGTTCAGATATAGCGCAGTATGGATTACATAAAACAATGCAGTGTTTTATCCAAGAAAATGTTTAAAGTTTTGAGATCCAGTCTTGCAAAGCTTTCATATCGACTGGGCTGTCGTCATCGCCTGTGTTCGCTGAGCACTCTGCAAATTCAATCTTGGTGCTTAGGTGGGAGAACTCAAAATCTTTTCCAAGTTTTCCAAGATAAGTCGAACTGTTAGAGACTGATGGATCTACTGACTGCAACTGGCTTGATTTGGTGACACGAACGAGATTTCTGCAAATAAATTACTTAATCAATTTAACAATTTCTTATAAGTATACCCTGTTATCGGAGGTGCAATTTGGTAGCTGGACGTTTTTAGAGATGGGTAATAATATTTATGATGTTGATATTGATAATTAGTTCTATTTATGTACAATTATTAATTTTTTTTTTTTCTGGTTTTTATTTTAATGAAAACTTGATAACTGTGATTGCTTTTTCACATATGTTTTATAAATGTTTCGCGTTGCAGTCTAGTGCATGAATGCTCTTGAGATAAACCTTTTCCATAAAAGTACAATACTGGCCACTTATCATGACCATCATCATCATCATCAGCTCATTTTATGTCCCCACTGCTGGGGCACGAGCCTTCCCTGGCCACTTTTACTGATAATAATTTATTTATGTCAAAGATAGTCAATGTCAGCTCACAACAATGTTTTCCATTATATAGCCATTCATAGCATAGCATACAAGTATATGGTATACTTAGGTACAAATAATTTTTAATTTAATTTGTGTAATTTTTTTACGAAATAAACATAAACATGTTTAAATTAGATAGCTCTGTTTTTTAAGATATACACAAAAAAAAAGTGTTTTAAATTAAATTATACTTACATTTCTTTTTCTAACAAACTTTTGATAACTTGACTTCCCTTAGCAAGAGGCTGATCCTGTTTGTTGCAGAGGATCAGCAGGGGAGGGCTGTTGCTTTGAACTACTGGGTCCAGCAATATAGTGTACAGGTATCTGTAAAAATTTAATACATAAATATATAAATAAATGTAGCACATTTCCATATCCAAAACTGAAGTGAAAATAACTGAGGAAGCACAATAATCTGCTTGTATTATTGCACATTCCATGAATGCTTGCAACACCTGACCCTAAGCCTCAGCTCTTAGTTCTATATCCTGTACTTCACTGGACTAGTACCTTCAAACTAAAAAACAATGTAAAACAATGCTGCTGCACAATATGTACTGGTTACCTCACTGGTCACTATCCATTTAAATTCTGGGCAGAATCCTCTCAGTTTAAGCCTAGCTATGGTGAATGTAATAATCTTGTAAATAATAGAAATGCACTTACTCAGCAACATCTCTGATTTCCTTCTGAATTGTGACTGAATCAATGACGTAAACTATAGCCTTAGCACTGTTCTTGTATTGATCGAAGAATTTGTTTCTTAACCGTTCTTGGCCAGGCAAGTCCACAAGACGAAGAGATTTCTAGAAAGATAAGAGATTGGTTACTATGTCATAAACGTGTTAAAGAATGATTTAAAATGAGATAAAATATTACTCACAGACGTAATATATTCTTCTACGTTTTCCTTGATTGATGTGAAAGTTATTCGGTATTGAGAATAAGCAAGCCTTACAAATAACAGAGTTTTGCCAGAGTCCGAGAGACCGGTGAGTAGAACACATGTACGTTGCTGACGACGTCTTGTGAAGCACCACCATATCACTGTAATTATAATTAATAAAAATATAAAACGAATGGTTGGTAGGTATTGTAATATTAAATGAAAACAAGTTAAAAAAGTTTTATCATGCTTTTTGTTGTAATGGATTAAGCAACCAAAATGAAATGTAATAAATAACTTACACAATGTAAATATAAGAATAATCACACTAAGTAGGGTTATATACCGCGGATCATTCAATACTGGTTCGGTATGTATCTTCTCTTTATACACCTCTGAGTCCATGGTTATCTTGTAAACCTAATAGAGGCTTGTTTCTTGGTAATAGATTGTTTGTTACAGAAGAATACACGTCAAATTCTCTAGAACCGATATATCAAAATTTGTAAATACATTCGTTGGTTTGGTTAAGTAGGTAGGTTTATACCTCATGCTAAAAGTCAAAACGTCATCCGTATCCGTCTAGGGATGAGCGTTAACGCGATTACTAACCGAAACATGCGAAAAATCGGAAAAATCGGAAAATCTTTTGAAAAAATTCCTATGAATCGAATATAAACAAAAAATGTGGTTGGTAAAATAATATGTTATCCGATCTTTTGGTCCAATGAGGACGTGTGTAAAGACTAGATTGTCTTAACCCCAGAAATTAATTAAAAAGAAAGTCTGAATTAAATTGTAACGAACAAATATATTATTTTAAAAGACATTGACATATATAAAAAAAAGAAAAACATTTCATCATTCGAAATCAGCCATAGACCAATTTCTATCAAACATTACAAAAAGGTTATCTCTAACACTGCCCCTTACTCGAGGCACCATATGTTTTACAAAAAAATAAAATAAAGTATAAACTCTGTGCGAGAGTACAAAATACCAAAGAAATTTAAACTACATCTAAGCACTTCACAAAGAAATCATGCTTTACCTTAGGTAAGGCTTTTGTAAAAAGATCTGCCTCTAATTCAGCTGAGGGCTTGTAAGCTAAACAGATTACTTTGCGATCAACACATTCTTGTATAAAATGATGATGAACATCTATATGTTTTGTTCTACGAAAACATTCGTTCTCCACCATTTTGAGTGTACTATGATTATCATTATAAATAGTAATAGGGTCATGTTGTGACTTATTCCAATAATTTAATTCTGATAAAAAGTTTCTTAAGAATTTTGCCTCTTTAACAGCATTACCAAGAGCATAGTATTCAGCTTCTGTACTAGAGCAAGCGACATTTTGTTGCTTGTGGCTATGCCAATTAATAATGCAACTACCAAATCTACTCACGAAACCAGAATAAGATTTTCTATCGGTCGTATCCCCCGCCCAATCTGCGTCGGATGAAATTTCAACCTTATAACTACCCCTCTTAAAATTGAGTCCGTAGCCAGTTGTCCCTGATAAATATCGCAGTATTCGTTTAGCAGCGAGCCAATGCGATTCATTATAACAAGTGTTATATTGACTAAGCTTACTGCACGCAAAAGCTATATCCGGACGTGTGCACACAGCGAGATACATCAAGCTTCCAATAAGCTCCTGGTATGGAAACCTTTGGTCGATTGTCTCTGCTTTTGGCAGATTGAAATTGACCTCCATTGGAGTCGCTATTTTATGACATTCTTCCATTCCAAATTTAACTAAAAGGTTTTTCACATATTCTGCCTGTGTCAATTTTAAAGTTCCATGCTCTCTGTCCCTTTCAACTTGCATGCCTAACGCTTGTTTCACTGGTCCAAGCAGTTTTATTATAAAGTTAGAACTGAGCAATTTATATAGCATTTTCTTTTGACATTCATTGGAACTAAATACGAAAAAATCATCAACGTATAAAGCTATTATTACCTTGTCTTTGAAGTAGACACATTTTTCAGTCTTTAACTGCGTATATCCATCGCTAATCAAAACTTTGTTTACTTTTTCATTCCAAGCTCTACTTGCTTGCTTGAGTCCATATAAACTTTTTTTAAGTAAACAGACTTTGTTCTGCCCCTCAACTGCAAATCCAGTAGGTTGTTCCATATAAATACATTCACGGAGGTCTCCATTAAGGAATGCCGTATTCACGTCAACATGTTCAATATTCATGTCATTTACAATTCCAATTGCGAAAAGCAAACGTAAAGTGCAGTGTCTTACAACAGGTGCAAAAGTGTAGTCATAATCAACTCCATATTGTTGAGTGAAACCTTTAGCAACTAAACGAGCTTTAAATTTTTCAAAGTTACCACTTGGATCTACTTTTTCTTTGAAAACCCATTTACATTTAATGATGTTTCCACCTTTTGGTCGATCAACAAGTTCCCAGACACGATGTAACATGAGTGAATTGTATTCCTCTTGCATAGCTTTCAACCAATCTTTAGCTTTTTCACATTTTATAGCTTGGTTATATGTTCTTGGCTCATCTCGTCCCGTTAACGCCAGTTCAGTGAAATAATTCATTTCATAATCCTTAAACCTTATAGGAGGGTTCCGGTCACGAACAGGTCTAGAATCATCATTAATTTCTATATCAGATGTATGATATTCTTGCTCAATATTATTCAACAATTCACCCTGTTCACGAGATGTATTTTCTTGAACATTCAAATCTTCAACAATAGAAACTGTATTAGAATTGGTAGATAAAGCATCAGATGTAGCATACTCATCATTGTCAGGTTCATTAACATTATCATTATCAGAAGTATTCGATTTATATAGTGAAACTTTGATATTATTCGATAAACCTTTGATATTATCATAAGATTTTCCATTTTTATATTTAATTCCTTTTACATTTTCAAGGAATTCAACAGAACGTGCTTTAATCATTTTTGTGCCATCAGCTGGATCACCAAGTCTGTATCCTTTGGTATGATTACAATATCCTAACATAATGTACGGTTTTGATTTGAGATCAAGCTTAGTACGCTGAGGTTGAGGAGTAAGAGCATATGCTGTACTACCAAAAACTCGAAGATGACTGAGGTTCACTTTGGATCCAGTCCATAACTCTTCAGGAGTAGTTTTAGCCAAAGCAGCGGTTGGACTACGGTTCTTCAAATAACAAGCAGTGTTTACCGCTTCTGCCCAATATTTTCTCTCCAAATCAGAATCTTGTAACATGGCTCTAGCTTTTTCCATTAATGTTCTGTTAAGACGTTCAGCAACTCCGTTTTGCTGCGGTGTGTATGGAACAGTGGTTTCATGAACTATACCGCATTGCTTAAAATAATCCTGAAAACTTTTATTACAATATTCCGTCCCATTGTCACTCCTAACACGCTTAATCTTAAGATCAGTTTGATTTTCAACTAATGTTTTGAATTCAATGAACGTATTCAAAACTGTTGTTTGATCTTTGCGATCCAGAAAATAAATGAAAGATTTTCGCGTAAAATCATCAGTAAAAGTAATGAAGTATCGACAACCACTCCAACTATTCACCGACATAGGTCCACATATGTCCGTATGGATTAAATCTAATTTAGTCACGCTTCTATGTGCCTGACCACGCGGAAATGGTTTGCTCTTTTGTTTTCCTTCAATGCAAGGAGTACAAGGAGTCAAATCACCACTTGAAAATTCAATACCGCGCGCCAATGAATCACGAAGAATTAACATACCTTTTAAACTTAAATGTCCAAGTCGGCGATGCCATAGCTCTAACGAATCAGTTCTGGACAAGAAAGCTTTACCTTCAGTGCAAATACTAGGCTCTTGGTTTAATGCCGAATAACATTTCCATTTCTGATCAATTTTATAAATACCGTCCACATTAGTAGCTGTTAGGTCACAGGAACCAGTCACGCATACATTATCCTTCCTGTAAACATTACATCTTTTATCATCAAATATTAAAATATAGCCTTTTGCCGCGACTTTGCTAACAGACAAAAGATTAGTTGCTACTTTTGGTACATACAGAGCATCAGTAATCACTTTTTCAACATCATTGTCGAATGTCATATTGACATTACCTACGCCTTCACTATATATTATGTCATTATTGGCAGTAGTTATTTCTGATTTAATACTAGGAGAGTAATTAATCATCCAGTCCTTCCTATTAGTCATATGACTAGTACATCCTGAATCTAAAATCCAGTTATCCTTATTACAAACACTACTAACTAAGGCAGTCTCTGTAGAAAATAAAGTTAAGTTTGTACTTCCCTTCTTTAAAGATGATGCATTTAGGGTCGAACCATTATTTGAAATCTTCTTAAGATTTTTCTTCAACTTAGGACATCTTGGTTTAATGTGTCCTTTCTCATGACAGTTGTGACATATTGGAATAAAATTATTTTTTGCAATAAGAATCCTGTCAGATGGTTCAATATTTGATTTGCCTATCTCCTTTTTAAATTCACTTTGAATCAACTGGCATTTGACGAATTCAGAAGTCAGCTTTGCATTTGTAGCTTCCATCGCCATAATCAATGGATCAAACTCTGCTGGCAAACCAATCAGCATCAATTCGGTTAATTCTTCGTCATCGACGACACAGCCAATGTCAGCTAGTTCTTGCGTAACAGAAATAATATTTCCCAAATAGTGATCCATGCAATCATATTCTATATACTTAATTTGAGCTAATTTTCTTTTCAAAGAAAGTCTACGACTTATGCCTGCATTCTCATAAGCAGCCTTCAATTGTTTCCAGGCCTCTTCTGCTGTTTTTGCATTTTTGACGTGAGGATAGCAAATTGTTTTAATATTCAAACAAATTTTAGCATATGCTTTCTGGTCTTTGACATGATCAGTAGATGCCTTTACTAACCCGTTTGCAAAATCCCATAGTCCATTGTCAATCAGCAATAATTTCATCTGAAATTTCCATGTGCCATAATTTGAAACTCCTTCCAGCTTCTCAATGACCATATTCGATCCAGTACTTATAACAAAGCTATTCATCGAAGTAGTTGAAGGACTATTATCATTCTCCGTCATTTTGATAAAATAATATTTTATTCAAAAAAGTCGTCACAAATTTTTCACAAAACTCAAGTAATTATATTACATTGAATACAGTAATAACTGGGTTCAAATGCCCATAACCAATGTAAAGACTAGATTGTCTTAACCCCAGAAATTAATTAAAAAGAAAGTCTGAATTAAATTGTAACGAACAAATATATTATTTTAAAAGACATTGACATATATAAAGAAAAGAAAAACATTTCATCATTCGAAATCAGCCATAGACCAATTTCTATCAAACATTACAAAAAGGTTATCTCTAACAACGTGTGATCTATATTAATTTACGGACACCTGAAAAGAATAATCAAAACGTCATGTTTCGATGTTGTGTTTAATTTTTTAACAAATGCTATTTAGTGATCACGGTGAATATTCATTATTTTCTTGAAATTTAACGATTTTACAAGGAGTTCCCCCCCCCCCCCCCCCCCACGCTGCGATTTCTCTCTTAGTTTTTTGATTTATTTGAAGATTATTAGTATCTAAACAAAGGATACCGTACATACCAACAACATTTAAAAGTGATACCTACTCATTCGAAAGTCGTGCCCTAGAAAGATCTGTTCTGAAAGAAACTTATCCATTCTCATAGAGCCGCCTCAAACATGGACACTTAATAGCTCTTTGGATAGTGGTTACAGCATGGTAAGTTTAAATTTAGCCTACCTTAGTAAAATTTCACTTATTTTCACACTTACATTTTGCTTTATAATTATCTTTCTTTTTGTTTTTCATCCTGAACATGCTCGCCTAGTTTGAAATTCTGAAACCTAACAATCCACTAATATACAGATTATTTGTTAATAGGTGTATATACCCGAAACATGGCCATGACATGCAACCAAGTTTATAGAACACTGTGATAACATGCAAAATCAAATTTACGTAGACTTACTTTGTCGACTTCTGTTTATGTTTGACCATGAGGTTGACGACCAAGAACAACGTATCAGCTTGACCTAGGGTTGTCACTACAGTTTTACTTAATAACAAAGAACCTCAGTTCCTCGGCCATGTGGTGCTTTTAAGTTGTATATATTTTTTTAGGGTTCCATGAACCCTAAAAAATATTCGAGATTAAATGATATTCGGGATTATACAGGTATTAGATAGTGATAGACAGTACTTTTTATCGTGATGAAACACATGGTTACCATGTTATAGTGACTTACTCTCTATGTCTTTCTAAGTAATAATCAATAAAGTAGGAAGTTTCGGTAACTTTTGGTTTTTTTCTCTAACTAGACATCACTAGCTTTTAGACAAACATAAAGACATGAAGGGTATGTTCCGACATGCACTGCGAGCACTGTAAGGTGTGAAGTCAATTTAGTATACTGCGAAGCCGTTCCTTTATAGTTAGCTATACTGCTTACTGTTTAATACGGAACGCAGTCCAGTATACTGTCATCCATGTCATCATTTCTGGACGCTGTTGATCACGTGATCAAAGCACTGAGAGCACCTTACCTCGAAAATGCCAGTGCTTGCTTACAGTACAAAAATGGCGACGATTTATGACGTCATATATTTCCCTAGGATACTGCGGCAGTGCTGTCAGTCCATAACGGAACAAATTTCTCACCAGTAACAGCACTGTACAGTCCTCGCAGTGTATATCGGAACATACCCAAAGAGAACGTTGAATATACAATCTGTAGTAGGTAGGTAACTAAAAAAGTTTATATATAGTTCATCCTGTCAAAGTCAAAACAAAACTACCGAGGCAGATACTTAGGTACCTCTATCTTTAGTTTTAATTACCTACCTACGTAGATAATTAGTGTTATTTCACAGATAACTAGCTGCAAGACATTCGATGAAGCTAGTTGGTCAACAGCTACTTCTACAAGTGCGATATTTTTATTAAACAAAGACGACACTGACCAACAAATTACTTGGAAGATAGTTTGGCATCTTCAGTATTTAACATCAAGATTAGTTAAGTCATAACGTATGGGAATTAATAAAGGCTTATCAGTACGCTTGTTTAATTACTTCCAGAGAGATCTCTACAAAACCTATTTACGTAACATGTCTATAGACATTGGAGGTAGGTACCAAAATTTTAATCTTCTGTTTGTGATATTTTGACCTTATATAAAATAATAATTTACCTACTACCTAAAATTGGGTTGGATGGAAACCATAAAAGCTTTTATCTTTACAATAATAAGAAATATACTAAGCTATAATTTTTACAGGAATGAGAATAAAATATAAGGATAAAGACAACACATTTTTAGAGAAACATCTTGTGTCCAAGGAGCCATTTGGACAGTTTAAAGCATGGTTTGAAGAGGCCTGCAGTCGAAAAGAAATTCTTGAACCCAATGCAATGTGCTTGGCCACTGTATCCAAGTAAGTTTTTCAATTTTGATTATTTACTTATCATTTTATGTGAATATTGTTGCAAACAAATTACAATTTGAAAAAAGAGTGTTGAAAAAATTCCATGAGCAGGATTCGAATCCGCACCCTATGACATGCCGAATCAAGTGCACTACCAACTATGTTATTGTGGCTCAATCCAACTCACAGAAATTAATCAACACTATCTACTCTTACTTTGTAAGTCAAAAGAGCCTTTTTCAATGTCAACAACAAACTAATAATACAATTGTTTTTGAAAGATTGACCTTTCTTATATTGTCCTCCCACCTATGGTTAAATGTTAACCTCTATTTCTTTTTATTCCTTTGGGAAACCAATAGACACAACAACACAATAGACTTTTCACAGACCAAATATTGAATATTTACCTTCACTTCACTTTCATGAAAAAAATATTGACATTGTATAGCTATAAAATATACATCCATTTCTAATCAATCATCATGATCAGCCTAAACTAGTCCACTGCTGGCCTAGTAGCTGGTAATAAATGAAGCATAATGATTATTAAATTACAAATCATAGCAAATTATTGTCCATTTTACAGAAAAGGAATGCCATCTGCACGCTTTGTGCTCTGTAAAGGTTATGGAAAGGATGGATTTAAGTTTTTCACAAATTATGAAAGCAGAAAAGCTAAAGAAATGGTGAGAGTTGCATTTATTTCATTGTCTTTACTAGGTTTAACATTATATATTATATATACATAATTTACATTTCAGAGTGAGAACCCAAATGTTGCCGCCACATTTTACTGGGAACTACTTAATAGATCAGTGAGGATTGAAGGTCAAGTTAAGCGACTATCGGAAGAGGAGTCAACCAAATATTTTCATGCTCGCCCAGTACCAAGTCAGATAGCAGCTTGCACCAGTTACCAAAGTACCCCAATAGAATCAAGAGATATACTGTGTGAGCGTGAAGCAGTTTTAGAGGCACAGTATATGATTCCTGGGAAAGAGGTCCCAAAACCTAGTTTTTGGTATGTAGATCAGCTGATAAAACTGATATTTAAAAGAATGATGAAAAAAAAAATTGTTTTAACTTTTTTTTTTTATTTTTTTTAGGGGTGGGTACATTATAATACCACACGCAGTAGAGTTTTGGCAAGGCCAGTGTGACCGTTTACATGATAGAATAAAATTTCGGAAACTTGCAGAGGGAGAAGTCATAGATGAGAAGTTACTACACAAAGGAGAAGATGGGTGGATTTACGAACGACTTTCACCTTGAGTTTTTGTAATTTTTTTATTATTTAAATCACTTAACATAAAAGATATTTACATAAAATAAAGTCTTCCTTAAAAATAAGAATATTATAATATATGATTTAGTAAATTGTTATATTTTATCTAGTTGTAGATTTTGTTATTTTTAGTATTTCTCTTTGTATACCATCTGTATTTTTCCAACATACTTCACATTTAAACAAATTGCTGTTAATAATAGCTTTTTCAAACTGTCTAATGCCACCACCAACCCCAAAATAGCAAGTTTTTGCAGCCACATAGGCTATGCCACCATTGGATATCCTCTTGGCAAATAATTTAACCAATTTATCATAATTCAGTTCATTATAAATAGTTTCTGAAGTAAGTATTAAATCATAACAGACATCTTCATCTAATTTTTGATTAAATGAAGCCCAATCACCTGAATAAAAATTGCACTTCTTTATGTATTCTTCCCTTTTTTGTTCTTCTTCTATATTAAGCAAAATATTTGGTATGGTAACATATTCCAACACCTCCCTGTTCTGCAAATAACAGAAAAATTAATAGTTTTTATTA
The DNA here is from genome assembly GCA_963082485.1 of Eudonia mercurella. Classification (NCBI taxonomy): domain Eukaryota; kingdom Metazoa; phylum Arthropoda; class Insecta; order Lepidoptera; family Crambidae; genus Eudonia; species Eudonia mercurella. Next base: position 13,269,047 of record OY720033.1, on the reverse strand, counting down.
TGTAATATATTGTAAATAGAAAAATCTACCAAAAGTTACTCACATAATCTTGAAAAGTTACAATGGAACCTTTTAAAAATGCATATATGCCTAATAAACCAGCACCACAGCCAAGATCTAATACTTTTACTTGATCAAAGTCAATAGTATTGTTATGTTCAACTAAATATTGAATAAGATCACTGGTACATTCCCATATTTTTAAACCTCCTGTTAATAAAAAATATACACATTAGATAGAATTTAAAATCTTTGAACAGTGAAAAAGATTAGATTATTGCTCACCTTCATATTTGCCAGTAATAAGGTCGTTGTTTTTTTCATTTGCCAGTTTTGAAGTGATTTCTAGTGATTCACCACTCATATTAGAAATAGCATCGCTTACTAATATATGGCCTATTTCCACTTCCCCACATGTAAACATTCTTGCCTGACCAATCATATTGTCTAGGTCATTTATTTGCTTATCAGGAATTATTTCTTGGCTATCCAGCCACTGAATTTCATCCTTTACCGTAACTAAAATAAAAAAGCTAAATTATACATAATTAAACATAACCTAACAAAAAAATCTATGCCAAAAATACTGAATGAATAAAAACCAGAGTTATTTTCAACACTTTGGTCACCAGCGAAATTAAACCGAAAGGACATTTTGATTCAAGGCTTATTTCATATATTTTGAAACAAAACTTTCAAATGATGGGCAGATTTTTCATTATTTTTTTTTTAAGTTTAGTTTGTTCCCTGAGGAACCGGCTAAGGTCATAGACCATGCTGCCATGTCATTAGTTTCTTAATATTTATTTCCTTTATGATGATGATAAATGATAATAGAAATGAGAAGTGAGTAGACGTGTGTCGCTCTTTAGGGAAACGACTTAGTGTTCCGAAACATGAAACTGATACAATTGTTCCGAAACAGTTGCCCAGTGTAAAATGTCTCATTTGGAACTCGCTCACTGCGGCCGACGAGGCGACGAACGCGACGCGGCGACGAGCCGACAGACTGAACGACAAGAGCGAGTAATGAACTGATGAGAGAGAAGCGAAAGCGAACTTCGCGCGCAACAGTGTACGTGATGTTGTGGAAGAGTGACTGAAATAACGATATAATGATAAGAGTGCCGGCCTAACTCTAAATAGCCGTCGAACTTAGAGCATTAAACCAACCCGTCGAACGACTTTAAAAGACGGTAAAGTCTCGAAAATACTTTTTTTTATTTTTAATATGTAGATATGCATTGTAGAGTGTACATACTTGTATATAACAATCAATGTACATAAAATCGATTTTTAAAAACGCCAGCTACCAACATGTTAGTAGATAAACTAGCTGTCAATCTAAAGCCTGAAAAAGTACCTATGAAGGTAAATCGGAAAATTTTATTCTTTGTTATAAGATATTCAGTAAACAAAAAAATTCATTATAATAAAAAAATCGACGTGGTTTCAGTTGCAAGTTCCACATCTGATACAAATCTGCGTGAATATTAAGTTACTCTGTTTCAAACAACTCGATGTTCCAATTGATCCAAATGAAACATATCACTGATTCGGAACATTGTACTGATGCAGATGCAAATGTTCCAATCTTTTTAGAGATACGTTTTTCCCACGACTAGAAGTGAGAAATCATATACCCCCCAACAACCCTCAAGTATCTCAGTAAAGATGTAGGGCTTTACTAAGTCCTCGGGCTGACTTCTTGAGAGAGTTTGAAAAGTGACGTTGCACCGTTTTGTTTCATTTGCCAACAATCATGCACACTCACGAACACTTAACGGTTAATAATCCACCATTATTTCATATTTATATTCGACATAACACAAATTTTAGAAAATATAACAAAACCGTAGACATGACTCTTCAGTCTTCACTTTCCCGCCAAGAAGTCCTTTTTTTTTTTTTTCATTTTGTTTATGGCTTCGTGCGATTAGCACACTTAGCCAGTGTCAAAGTAATTTTTCTAACAAGTAATACATATATAAACAATATTTTTTTTCTGTATGATGATGATGAATGATAATAGAAATGATATACCACCCAACCCCTCGAGTATCTCAGCAAAGATGTGGGGCTTTACTAAGTCCTCGGGCGGACTTCTTGAGAGAATTTGAAAAGTGCCGTTGCACTGTTTTGTTTCATTTGCCAACACTCATGCACACTCACGAACACTTAATGGTTAATAATCCACCAGTATTTCACATTAATATTCGACATAACACAAATTTTAGAAAATAAAACAAAACCGCAGACATGACTCTTCACTTTCCCGCCAAGAAGTCGTCCTTTTATTTTTTATTTTTTTTTTCATTTTGTTGATGGCTTCGTGCGATTAGCACATTTAGCCAGTGTCAAAGTAATTTTTCTAACAAGTAATACATAAATTAGCAATATTTCTTTTCTGTTTGATGATAATGAATGATAATAGAAATGAGAAATGATATACCACCCAACCCCTCGAGTATCTCAGTAAAGAAGTGGGGCTTTACTAAGTCCTCGGGCGGACTTCTTGAGAGAATTTGAAAAGTGACGTTGCACTGTTTTGTTTCATTTGCCAACACTCATGCACACTCACGAACACTTAACGGTTAATAATCCACCATTATTTCACATTAATATTCGACATAACACAAATTTTAGAAAATAAAACAAAACCGCAGACATGACTCTTCACTTTCCCGCCAAGAAGTCGTCCTTTTATTTTTTTATTTTTTCTCTTTGTTGATGGCTTCGTGGATTAGCACATTTAGCCAGTGTCAAAGTAATTTTTCTAACAAGTAATACATAAATAAACAATATTTCTTTTCTGTACGATGATGATGAATGATAATATAAATGAGAAATGACAAATGATATACCCCCCAACCTCGCGAGTATCTCAGTAAAGATGTGGGACTTTACTAAGTCCTCGGGCGGACTTCTTGAGAGAATATGAAAAGTGACGTTGCACTGTTTTGTTTCATTTGCCAACACTCATGCACACCCACGAACACTAAACGGTTAATAATCCACCATTATTTCACATTAATATTCGATATAACACCAATTTTCGAAAATGAAATAAAACCGAAGACATGACTCTTCACTTTCCCGCCAAGAAGTCATCCTTTTTTTTTTTTTTCATTTTGTTGATGGCTTCGTGCGATTAGCACATTTAGCCAGTGTCAAAGTAATTTTTCTAACAAGTAATACATAAATTAGCAATATTTCTTTTCTGTTTGATGATAATGAATGATAATAGAAATGAGAAATGATATACCACCCAACCCCTCAAGTATCTCAGTAAAGATGTGGGGCTTTACTAAGTCCTCGGGCGGACTTCTTGAGAGAATTTGAAAAGTGACGTTGCACTGTTTTGTTTCATTTGCCAACACTCATGCACACTCACGAACACTTAACGGTTAATAATCCACCATTATTTCACATTAATATTCGACATAACACAAATTTTAGAAAATAAAACAAAACCGCAGACATGACTCTTCACTTTCCCGCCAAGAACGTCCATCCTTTTATTTATTTTTTACTATGACAATGTTTTTTTTTAGTTGATGGCTTTGTGCGATTAGCACATTTAGCCAGTGTCAAAGTAATTTTTCTTAAAAGTAATACATAAACAAATAATTTCTTTCCTGTATGGTGATGATGATGAATGATAATAGAAATGAGAAGTGAGAAATGATATACTCCCTAACCCCTCGAGTATATCAGTAAAGATGTGGGGCTTTACCACAGAGTAAATTTCATCTTTACCAAGCAGACATGATTCTTCACTTTCCCGCCAAGAAGTCCTAAAAATTTAACTGAGGATTGAGAAAATCGGAATCGGGCCTTACTAAACAATTTTGATGTATATACTAAAGAGCGTGTTACTATATACATATACATGATGGCCCAAGCCTGACGCATATAAATATTTTTTTTCATACTTCACCTAGGGACGTGTCAGGAACCGCCTGGAAAAAAATCAGTTCTCAGCAGATTACAAGATATGTTTTTTTAAATTAAAATTTTGAGATATCTCTACCTTGATTTTTTTTGACGTTATGAATGATTATATCTGCATGTTTTTTGCTGCAGGTGTTTACCTGATAAGTCTTCTCTTACAGAAAAAACAAAACAGTCTCATTACGTGTTTTTAAGTTAACAATTTTTTCAATTAATCTAAGATTTTTTTGTTTTTCAAAAAATGTATGGTACATTTTAAAGAATCACCAAAAAATAAAAAGTAGATGTACAGCTCTAGCAATTTTTTAAAAACTGTAGCAAAATATAGCACCCTTTTTAAGGGTACAAAAATAATACCACATCAATACTCTAGATAAAAAGTTATGATTTTTTTAACACTTCTCCCGCCCAGAGTAGACTTACGAACCGATGGCATAATAATGACGTTCATAAGAAGAGCTATTTGTAGCTTTTAAAATGATATTAAATTTTGATTTTTTTTTAATTTTGATACGATACGAGTTTCTCATTATTTTGAGACGGGATGCATAAGCATACCTAACACATATTATGATTATGAGTTTTGAATTTTTTGAATTTTGATACGATACGAAATTCTCATTATTTTGAGACGGGATGCATATGCATACCTAACACACATTATGAATGTAGCTCTTCACCATCTCTTTTCTCACTGAAAATTGTAAAATGTTTTTCTAAACTAAAAAAAAATTATGGAAATTAATTACTTATTTACTTCCTCTCCGACAGGGCTTGATACCGTTACCAAATTCCCACTATAAGTACCGGTAAGTAACGTTATTTCTTTAAGAGCTCTTGCGTCGAATGCCAGACACAATAGAACTTTATTTGTTATCGGCCACCTGCTGGTCGCTCGACGCTCAAAGGGATAAAGGTAATTTGGTACCGGTAATGCAGGTAACGTTAAAACATAAAACATAAATGAGCTTTCTACAGCGACTAGCTACTGCTTGAATTTGCAAGTTCCATGATAGTTTATTATCTATGAGTACCCCAAGATATTTGATATTATCAGTGCGTGTCAAAGCAGGACAACCACAGTTATTTGGTTTGGGGTGATGGACGTGCGGTTACATGGAAAGTTGTGTATTTTGAGTTTCAGGTTACTCAGAGGCTTTGATGCGTTTGTTTTACTATTACAAAGGTATTTAGTTTTGGTGGTATAAAGAGAAAGCAAATTGTTCTCTAGCCATGCTGTTATGTCCTTCAATCCATTCTCCGCTACTGAATGTACATTATTCCAAGACTTATCGTGGAACAGCAGTACTGTGTCATCTGCAAACATCAGTACATCAGCACTTTTTAGGTCTATCTTGCAAAGTTCGTTGATGTATAGTAAAAATAGGGTAGGACCTAATGTACTCCCTTGAGGTACCCCGTATGTGCAAATGTCACTGTTACTTAGCTCTCCACTAATACGAACACTTTGCTGTCTCTCAGTCAAGTAATCCCGGAACCGTTTTTTGCAAATTTAGTGCATTATTCAATAATATTAAGACAAAATAATAGTTACAGATGGAAAGTAACGTTATCCTTTTGTACAATCGATGTTTTTGGTCGCTTTTTACGTGAAAACACGCTGCAATTTGGCATTTTTTGCTCAGGTCTTATCGCGTGCACCGTGATTTGCAAATGACGCTGGAACACGCTGGAACTAGTTTTATATAACGGATATGATCGGCGGTCATACACTTTTGGCAGAGGGGAACGCCTGACAGTGGCGTCTCCGGTTGGTTTAATGCTCTAAGCCTGAGTAGGATCGGAATCGAAACCGTATCGAAGGCTTTTTGAAGGTCTAGGAATACCCTTAAGCCCTTCTCACCACTATCCTCGTATTTAACTATAGAAGAGGTCAAAAGTATGGTTGCATCTTCTGTGGACTTAGCGCTTCGAAAACCAAATTATTGGTTTTGGTATCATTACTTTTTTCGTTAAATATTGCGCTTTAGCCAATCCGCGTAGAGCGGTTAGTTAATTTATCGGTAAAAATGCCGCCCAGGTAACGATACCAAGCATACCATTTTTTACCGGTATTGTTGTTTGACAGAACTATCGATACCAATTTTTAACGGTATTCAATCAAAGCCCTGCTTTTCGAAAACTTCAATGCTCCTGTCCTACCTCCTCATAATTGAAATTGGTGACTGACAGTCTTGTGTCGGTCGTGCGCTCAGAATAATAATTAAAGCTATAGAAGGAAGGTTAAAATTAAAAACGTGCGACTATGTTTAGTTCCGTTCTATCTTATGGCTAGAAAAGGAGGTTGGAGAGCGACAAACGCTTGACACTTAGTTTTTATTTTTTGTATTGTTATGTCATCCATTAGTTAATATATGTTATATAGGCGTTTAGAAGTTATGGTGGAATAAAGAAACATCACATACATACATGAACTCTGAAAACATATCACTCCTTTTATTGGCAGTCGTGTAAAAATAGTACGAACTGATGTATATATGTTGCTATTTTAGTCCGGTTTCTATAGCTTTAGTTATTGTTCTGAGGTCGTGCGTGACAATGTGACAATAAGCAAGTAGTCTAGAGAAGAGGGGTTGGTATCAGGGTTTGATTGACCAAATTCCCACTAAAGTACCGGTAAGTAACGTTATTTCTATAAAGGTAATTTGATACCGGTAATGTAGGTAGGTAACGTTATTTAGAAAAGTATCGCTACTTTTTTGTTAAGGGGGTGCCGCGCGGAATTTCGAAAATTTACGTGTTTTTAAGTCACTGGTGCTAGGAGCGGAATAGGTCATATACATTAAAAGGACTAGTGTAGGTTAGCTAATTCCTTTCACAAGGTCATGGTTATTTTGGAATTTGAAACTAATACCCAGAAACTGCATAAACAATACGTATAAGTATGATATCTAAAAACTTTTTTCTTCAGAAACTTTGTAAATATAGCACAAATGAAACAATGATCTGACATCAAAATGTTTGTATTGATATTCCGCAGGTCACTGTTGTCTTAGTTTTCAATTAAAAAATATGAATATAAAAATATGAAGACTTTTATTATTTTTTACCCAAACGCCTATGATTTTACGAAAGTAAACATTGCTTTAATTAAAGCACCAGCCTACTCTGTACAGATATTAGTGTGCGTGCGTATTCGTAGTCGTGCGCCGTTGTCACACCACTGCCACGCGCCGCTCGCTCGCTATCATAAAGAAACTTGAAACTCGCAGTTTTGCGTCCGCGCTGCACCCCCTTAAATATTACGCTCTACTCTTAGAGCATGTTTAATGCTCTAAGGCTCTACTAGCCAATCTGCGTAGAGCGGTTAGTTAATTTACCGGTAAAAATGTCATCCAGGTAACGATAACATGCCTACCGCTACTTTTTTTTACCGGTATCTTCGTTTGACAGAAGTATCGATACTAATATTTTAAAGGTATCAAAGCCCTGGTTGGTATCCTATATCTACAACTTCATGGTTGCGATGGTATTGCTTGTTCCTCAGAATGTTTGTTTATAAGACATTGACTGAAAATTGTAAAAAAAAAACCACTAAAAATTATGAAATAAAAAGGACACCCAACGTCATGATGATATTAATGTGTCAAAAGACCAAAAAAACTAATGGAAAATCAAATCTTAAAAATGGGGACGAGTTTTAATTTAGATGAAATTTTAATGAAGGTTAGATTAGTTAGTTTTTAGATTAAACGATGTATTTGTAGTTGTGCTTTGTGCCAATGATGTATCTACTCTATTATTACTCATACTCAAGTAAGTTTGTTCGTTATCTTTCGAACTATATCTGCCGCCGAGCAGCAAAATCTTTAAATGCAAGAATGCTTTCAAAGGCTGTAAATTTTAAATTGAACATAAGTTAAAAATAAGTAGAGTTAAACGTATTTATACTAAAAACGGTTGACAGACAGCAACCGAATTCGGTCGTAATAGTGATTGTCTTACAGAGACTACCCCCGTAGTATTATTATACTTTATGGACTACCCCTACCGTGGTTATGATGTTACAGTTCAAAGAATAAAAACAGTTACTACTGGCCACATGTTTAACTTAGAACACACAGGGTCACAGGGCAACTGCCCTAGTGTAGTGCTTTGTGCCTAACTAGGCATTAAGCACTACACTAGTGATATCCACTCATTATGTTGCAGACGACAAAATAGGCTGTAGTTAACGCTTACAATTTTATTATCAGTGGTTAGTTAGAGGGTGTAAGGGAGGCGTGGACCCGTGGACAGGGTGTAAGTAGGTAAGTAAGTAAGTGCTTGCCGTTTTAGTTTTTGCCTAATCGGTGTCGAAAGTAGAATAAAACTTAGACAATAGGTACCTCCAGAAGCCTCAGAACAATGACTAAAGATAGGTACCCATACCCATCCTAATTTCTAACCATTCGTTCATTTTCACTTATCTATTTAGTTCATTCGTTCGCATCGTTCGAACATCGGATCGGAGTTCGGACACGAGTTGTTCGAATTCGAAGTAACTATTTCACTTGTAGAATTTTTCATTATTTTATTATATCCAAAGATAAAAAGTAGTTAAAACTCCATAAAATCATATAAAAATGGCAGACGTTGCGAAAAAGGTAAATAGTGTTTCTATTGATATTTCGGTCATTGCTTTGTTTGACATAAACCAAGTAAGATGATTAGTGTGCGTGATCTTACCTTTGCTCCGGTAATATGCCTATATCTTGCAATAATTTTTGGTCAATGTGTTATTTGTTCTTGTTGTAATTGTATCACTGAATAAGTGCTTACTACAATGTCTTTCTTTGTTCTAATTTACATTTTAAAGTCAACATAACCTCAACTCCATCGGCCATGGGGATATCAATGGTGTCCGAGTCTAACTTATTTTTTTTCAGGTCCAAGAGTACAAAGACTCTCTAAAGCAGAAGGCTGAGCATTTAATAGTAAAAGGATTTCCAGAAAAGATAGTGCAATTGAATGAATTATTAGAAACGCCAAGTTTTCAGAATCGTGATTTTGCTGATGTACATCAGGTAAGTTGCCATAATGACTAGTTCTGTAGCGATACCTAATCGATAGCTGAGGAGTTTCAAAAATATGGTACAACTGATGAAATTTGGCTTAAAAAAATATTTTTTCTGTAAGGTGGTTTAAAGAATTTAATTAAAATAGTATGTTATTTAATTTATAAAATATCGTATTTTTTTTTAGATTAAAGTGCTATTTACCAAAAAAAAATACAAAAATATGTGGGTAAGTAACGAATTTGTGTCCATTTTGTTACCATTTTCAAAGTTGAATAGAAATAAAACTATAATACATTTTGTCTTTCTGACTTATTTATTGAAAAAATACAGTCTTTTTACGTTAAATAAATGAATGAAGGCACTGTACATGTTGAAACAGTTTAGAAAATCCCATTTTAATTCGGGTTTGTTACTGTTGCTCCAAAGCTACATCTATTTTTAATGATACTTATATAAATTGAAATATATCAAACCAGGAATACAATTAGAAAACGTTAAATATTTATTGTTTTTAACCTAGAGACAAAACATGTCTAATAAGATAGAAATTTACGAGAAAATCTATAAACTTGCTTTCAAAATTTCAGGGACAGTAACAAAACCGACAGTAACAAAATTGTAAGGCATAGTTTACAAGACCTTAGAATGTAATTTCATATTATAATTAACAATAAGTACGGACAGTCACACTTGAAAGTGACTCTTTTTTTTGTTAGCAAAAATGATCATTTTATTGTTGTAACTTAGCCAAAACTTATTTTTTTCGCTTATCGTAAATAGAATAAGTTGGCATAGTGTTCAAACATTAGTATGGACAGCCACACATGTACACAAATCTGTCAAATTTCTTCAATCGCTTCTCACCTTAATGTCAAACACGTTCGGTTCAATATCAATTGAGAAAATTTGACAGATTGTAGTAACCTGATGTGTGGCTGTCTGTACATAATTTAAAAATATTTTTTTTATACGTAGCACGGCAAATGACTCTATTTATATATTATATAAGTATGTTACTTAATCAAAATTTATCTTGGATAAAAATCTCAAATTATCTGTCCTAAATTAACGAAACAAGAGATCCATAATTGGTATTATAGGAACTTATACAAATTATTCAACGTAAATTCAGTCTTCTTAAGACGTTATTCAACAAAATCACAAAAGTTTCCTTAAGTCTAAAAGTAAAATATCTATAAAAATAAAACTGAGGCTCTTTATAATGGCACATAGGTATCTGCTTATTTATCATAATTATTCAACTTACTTATTCTGTGAAAACACATTCTAATTTTAAGGTTACTTCTTACAAATTAATCAACATGATCATAAATTCAGTCTTATTTAGACATAAAATTAAATTAAATCAGCAGTCTTAAAAGGTCGGAAAAGAACATACTTAATTGATTAAAAAAGTAGGTAAAGGCGGCCACTGGCAGCTATTAATAATATCTAAGAGCATACGATACACTCATCTTCTGGATAATGATCGTAAATGGATGTATTACAATGATCACACCAAAATTTTACATTATCAAGCAGCATCTTTATATCATTATTAGTCATTGATAGAGAAAAGTGATAGGGTCGAATCCCTTTAGCTGTAGTTTGCGATACGTGCTGATAACACTCCCAACATTGATAGGAAAGGATGAAATGTGTCTCGAGCCACGGCCATTTCAATTCGTAGTAATAATACTGCCGTAAATCCTCTTTTGTTAAAGTTTTATCGATGTCCACGACGATTGTCATCTTTGCCTTCCTTGAAGATTTTTCACTTTAAAAGGTTACAGAGAACGTTGCAAAAGTCATTTGATCTGGAAAATAATAAAAATAGTAGTAAAAATACGTTTAAAATGACCAACAAATGACAATAATGTAAACGCAATTACCTACAATAGTGGTTTTAAGACGATAATATGTGATGGGGTTGAAGTAGAGTAGTAGATAGTTAGAATACGTGGATACAAGTCAACCTGTAAAAAAAGTAGAATTTAACACAATGAAATTATATATATATATATATATATATTATATGTATATAATTTTAAACACACAACAGTATCAAGAATCTGATTACTTTAGTCACTGCCTTGAAAGCACTTATCACATATGTAATCAAAATTTGCTGGACCATCAGTGCAATCCTCGCAGTAGAATTGTTTGCAAGCCATACATTTGGCTTTCCGACCAAGTATTGAACAAGAACATTTATTGCAAATTTGGAATTTGATCTTATTTATCTTTGATTTGTTTGCAGTGTTCCTCTTCAATTTCTTAGATGGACAGAATTTTGGTGGTGTTAGGTAATTTTTATCTTCCTTAGTACTTGGGTCAGGAGAGGTTGATATTTTTTCTGGTAAAATAATTAGTGGCAATACGTTGATGTCTAGATCCGAATCTACTATACTAGACGAACAATCAATAAAATTTTTAATCCCTTCCATATCAACTGTATCGAATAGGGTGGTTTCATTAAGCAGCGCTACATGGGTTGAGTCTGCTGGTGGTTGGGTAAGCATACCATAGTTTAGTGGGTCAACTAGCCTAGTATCTAATTCATCCTCAACTTCAACCCAATCGTTTACAATGTCCTCACTAGGCTCTACTAGGTATGAGTTTTGAAGTTCTTTTACTGATTCCGATTTATTCACTTCACACGGAGATGATTCTAATAGATTGACGGTAAGTTTGTCATTGGCAGTAATTTCATGTTTAGTGAGGTTTTTGCTTTTTGTAACTGAAGCCATGAAGTTCTTTGTAATGGTATTTTTGTTCTGTAGAGTGTGTTGGCCTGGAGAAAAACACGAACAGTTTCCTCTTAGAGGTTCGCAGAAACAACTGACATCTCTATATTTTATTTTATCTCCGTCGCTTGCAATGATCTGATGGATTTTCATGGTTCCAGCTAACGTTGGAATATCATCAGGAATTTTATTTGAAATCTTATTGATAACATCATCCTCAATAAGGTGAACCTGAATAAGTGTTCTGGACTGTTTAACAGCTTCATATGCATCTTTGGCGTTCTTTATATCTGTACCATGCGATACTTTGAAATCTAACATGCGTTTTATAGTACCGCCAATACCATCAGCTACACTCTTGCCATGCCCCGCTTCGAAAAACGACCAGGTTGAGTAAGACAGGTTCATTTCTTTGGTAAAAAAAGAATGTAAAAAAAAATTGTGTTTCTGACGGTATTGAGAGCTTGGTCCATCTGAATAATAATGGATAACATCTACATCAGGACATTTTTCTTTAACAGTGGCCAAAATTGGAGTTAGGTGAGCCCATATACCTGCAGGTGTGTGACTGAGATTATCAGACATTGTACAAAAAGACTGACATCCGTTTTTGAAAAAAATCATGCCGGTGTGAAGACTAATTTGAGATTTTGAGGCCCCGAAATGCATTGACTGAATCTCTTCTGATAGTTTACTTTCGTAGTTTTCCGAAAAATCACAAACAATAACGACTTCAGTAGTCTTTATGTTTGTGACTGCTTTCTGGTACTCGTGCTGTTGATGAATACAATTGTAATGGTGTTTTTTAAAAGCAGTAATTGCCTGACTAAAATCATGTACTAATTTTTGTACAGTATCACTCTTCGTTGCCCGTACAGTTTTTTTTGTATGAACTGTGGTACCACCTTTTTTAGTGTATACATGGTCTTGACGCTCCCATTGATACCAATTGACAGTTTTTTCTAAAATATCTTGTTCTGTCTGAAATTTTGGTGTATTGTTTTTGCATTCGTTGCATGTATTATACATACATCTGAATTTTTTAGTGTCACATACTAACTCTTGCAACAATTTGTCAAAACCTTTGTTTACTATCTGATGTCTCCTCAATGCCTCGTATTGAAATTTTATATTATCATGTTTTTCACATAGACAAGTTGATCTTGAATGGATATCAGGCGACAAAACAAAAAAAGGTTTTTCCTTATAAAACGTAGTTATGCCATAACGCCCTCCCTCTGCTCTGTATTTCTTGTATAGGTTCAGTATACTATCGACTAGGTATCTAATTTGCTTTTTCTGTTTATTTTTAACTCTGCATTCCTTTTTGCCTGATGTTATTCTACTGACATCGTCTCTCGTATAAAATGCTATTATTTCTGGTATTTCCAACCTTTTTGTTTTTTTTGGTTTCTGTCTGGCTGTCACTTTTAATCCAATCACTTTAGATGTATATAGTTTATTTTTCGAATTGTGAACCACTTTTTTTAACTGTTGTTTTTCTGAATGTTTGGTACAATTTGAAAAGCTAGCTTTTAATGCATTCTCTAATACTTCATTTCGAGCTTTAACAATGTCAAGTGATTTTTGCAAACTAGCTATAGATTTATTGGCTTGTAAATGCACTCTCTGAATCCTTTTCTTATAACGTTCGATTTTGGTTTTAAATTTTTCGATTTGAGCGTTACAGTCGTTGGTTTGTTTTAAGGACAATTTAAGTTTTGATTTTAATTTCTTTAGTTTTTTGTCTTCCGTTATTTCACTTTTTATATTATTATCAGAAGCGGCGGCAGAACACACATCTTCACGCACAGGTGACGCCCTTTTCATATCCTGACGACGTTGTCTACTTATTTTTTTTTCTTTTCTCCACTCCTCTCTTTTAGCTTCTGCTTCAACTGGATTCATTTCCGATATCTTTTTCTTTTTTGATTTAATCCTAGCTAAATTTTTTTTACGCTGTTCTTCATACTTCTCTGGATTTTCATTTTTTAACCTCTCCCTATACTGACGCATTTTTTCTCTGGCTGTTAATGGCATAATTCTGAAAGTAAAATATTTATCATTCGTATGTAAGTACTTATTATTCACACGATTCGCATCCTCCATAAAATCCATTCAACATTTATCTACGCCTATGCCACAATACTAGAAAACATCTAAACGATTTTTTAAATAGCGGTAGATTAACCTACAGTAATAGTAATAGATCTTTTTTTGACGATTAGTATGGAGAATTTTCAAGAAATTGTATTTTCCATTCTAGCATTTTCTTTGTTCATTTAACCACCGTGAACACTCATGTACCAAAACTTTTATGCACAGACAACCACATCAGGTTACTACAATCTGTCTACTACAAAATAATCATTTTTGCTAACAAAAAAGAGTCAATTTCATATCTTTTTTTAATGTTAAGAAAGCTAAAATAAGGACTTTTTTTACTGATAGACTATCGTGGTCATAATTCGATATAAAATCAAGATATTGTTAAATATTTTAAATAATAGAAGTTATTATTTTCTCTGTATGTGACAATCGGCAATTTCATAGGTACCTATTAATAATAATGCCAAATTTTCAAACTAACTCTTTGACTTTGCAAGATAAATTAATTAATGTAAATTCACTGTGTGAAACTAGCCTTATGCTGTCGGTTTTGTTACTTTGACGGTCCGTCTATATGTTACCGTATCTGTAGTAACAAAACCGAAGTAACATAATGCATCTACCTTACATTCAAAAATATCTTAAAAGCATTTCTGTTTTACGGTAAATTAAACTACATGCACATTCTTATCGTATAACAATCAGTATCTCTTTATGATGTATATGTTTTAAATAAAGATAGTAAAAGTTATCAAACAATCATCACAAACCTGACGGTAAATTTTGTTCCAATCCAGTTGGGCGCACAACCATTTGACACCGCCGAAAAAATTGCACTGTCAGGCCGTTTCAAAATGGCCGATCCAAATGAGCATAAGTGTTGCCATATTTAGAACACAAAAAATATATTCTGGTAGAATATTTTTATAGAAAAATAACGGTAACAAAACCGAAATGTCCGGAAATTACATATTACGGGGACGATAATTTCTTTCAAATTTTAATAGATTAAAGTAGTTTTAAGCTTAAAATTGAGCCTCAAAAGTAAAGAACACGACTCATTTTTGATAAAAACAACAGAATATGCCAAGTAGTTCAAGACAATTTCACAATAATTCAGTCAGAAATTTTGACTTTACACTGGGGACAGTGGAAATAGAGGGGACTGAGTAATTATAACACCACATTTTCTTTTTTCTTTCAATTTAAATTAAGTTCATAAATAATAAAAATGAAGTACAAAAGGACACTTTTCAGTTATTTCATAAATAAATATTAATAATGCTCATAGTTTTAAATAAAACAAATATCAAATTGAAGGACATGTCAGAATGACTGTTGTGCCATATTTTTGAAACTCCTCAGCTACCCTTTCCCATTTCTTTTCCCGTAATTTTATCATTCGATAAGTTTTCTTTACTTGATTATCCTATTTTTACATAATATTATGTTTGCATCAATGGAAAACCTTTTTAGATACCTAGTTTAATTATGGATTTAGTATGTCAATAAGAGCTAAAACAGAATGTATAAAATGTTGATAAAGATTTTGCTCTTGATCAGTCAAAATGGACCTGTTTTTCAGTTTAAATATTTTTTGTTGGCTCTACTTTACATTGTTGTGGAAGTTATTTATGGGTAAATTCAACTAGGAAGCTAGTCTCTAACATTAATAAAAAATAGGATGGGGCAGAATCAAATCTGTCAGAACCACCACTGTTACATAAATTTAATAAGTATTTTACCTAACATCAACCTGTTGTGTCATAGAATGTAGTGATAGTCATGTACTTCAGCTATTACATGCATATATTTCATGCTGTTGTAAAAAAAATTATCCTACAAACAATTTATTATTTGTTTGCCTGAGTTTTGGATTGTTTCGTATTGTTTGAGTATTTTTTTTTTTCAAAAATTCTCTTGCAGGCTCACATTTACTACTAAAAACAAAAAAGTCTCAGTAAATGACAAGGTTTAATAATAAATAAATAAATAAATACAATTAGATTGCAATTCAAATATTTTAAGGTTTTTCATTCATGTTTGTACTAATTTGGGAACTAACTGTGTTAGGTACTGTAAATATAACACACTTATTTAGTATTCTTAGCATAAAACAAAATGTTTGACATTTCATTTCATTTGAGACCACATATTACCATTATAAAACTACTTCTTAAATTGTGTTTTTCATGTACACAATTAAATGCTTTGGAAAATTTAGAGACATACCTACAGAATCTTTATGCCACACAAGCTTTCAAAACAGTTTTTTAACAGCCTGCATCTGCAGTAAAACTGCTCTTATGTGGAATGGTAATTCTTAAATTTCTATATATTTTCCAGGACTTAAACATTCCAGTACCACCCCCTGCCGCAGCTGTCAATGAGCCTAATGCTAAGCGTCAGCGTGTGGATTCGTCAGAAGTGTCTAGCAACAGTACCATAGAGGGTACCAGGGTGTATGCCCTGCCAAATGGGACAGTTCCATGCAACAAACCACTATGTGACCTCATTCACCTTGTTAAACCACATATCAGGGAGCTAGTTGAGGATTCTAATTTAGTAAGTCTTACTTTATATTTCTCAAAATTTTACTAGGATGAGCAAATCAAAGTTACAGTTACAAGTACAACAAACTTCCAAATCAGTTCAGTATAAAAAAATCACATACATCAATCAATCACATAACACAACAGCAATGAGAACGCATCTTTTGAAATTTAATTTTAACTACCCACCTGGAGTCAAACATTCAATTTATTTGTATTTGTTATGTTCTCATGTAAATGACAATTGTCTTAATGAGAAATAGTTTTTTAAACCAAAGTTCTATTAGGTAAGGAGGATTCATATTGACAGAATTAATTTTTATTTAGTAGCAAAATTTCTTACTTTTTTCAGTTAAAAATGTGGATTTCGTTTATGATTCCAAAAATTGAGGACGGCAACAACTTTGGGGTGTCAATACAAGAGGATACACTTGCAGAGATTCAGTCAGTGGAGTCAGAGGCGGCTGCATTTTTCGACCAAATCTCACGATACTTCATTTCAAGGGCGAAGATTGTGTCAAAAGTTGCCAAGTACCCTCACATTGATGACTACAGGAGAGCAGTCAGAGTATGTATTTATTGTACATGTTTGATGTTAACATTCTATCATTTATCACACATAAGTTAGATGTACTTAAGTTTTGCTATGTTAAAGAATGCATTATACAAACTTTTAAGTTCAATTACTTGGTTAAACGTCCATAGTGTGTTCATTTATATAATATTCGTACAAAAGGCAAGACCAGTGGGGACGCGCGTAGGGATACGACTAATCACCGCAGCTACAATAAATGCTACGATGTTACGACTACGAAGTAACTGCTGATACAACGCTATACCGCTACAATACTGTAACTATATCTCCTTTGTTTTAGGAATTGGACGAAAAAGAGTATCTTTCACTGTGGCTAGTGATGTGCGAAATCCGCAACCGCTACTGCTCACTGCACGACATTGTCATCAAAAACCTAGAGAAGATCAAGAAACCACGTTCTTCTAACACGGAATCTCTATATTAGGCTGCCTCTATCTCAACTAGTATCTCTTTAGTCACTTGCAATTGTAAGAATAATTCCTTGTGGATTTAAGAGTAACATTGAAGCTGTCTATTAGGTCCCATTTTTTATTCACTAGCAATGTTTATTGAAGTTTATTTTAATAATTAATTTGCCTTATTTAAATCAGTATTACTTGTGTTTTTAAAACCATTTAATAGATGTCTTCAGTTTTAAGTAATTGTAAAGAACTGTAAATAAAGCTTTCTGTAATGTAGGAAGCCATATTTTCAATTTATTTGTAATTACTGCTAACCCTTTTATAGGAACCTGTCAATGTAACTATTACACACCATGACTTTAACTTCATAATTTTGACAAATTAAAGTCAATCAAAACTAATTCAATAACAAAACACTGCTAGAAAGTGAAAAAAAAAACAATCCTATTCTGCTTATGGTTGAAGTGAAAGGAAAGACATTTTATTATTATTACCATTTAAGTACATCACTAGTGAATAGAAAATAGTTATCATTGTCTTGTTTTAAAGCAGGCTGGCGAATTGGTAATTTTGTAATCATGAGACTGACCCTTATAAATTTGAAATGACGTGTGTTTTTTAATTGCGCTCTTATTAGATGTGCACCAAAATTTTGACTTAGCTGCTGACATAAAGAAAAAAGATTTGACTGTTTTGAAAACGTGACTTATTAAATCAGCCTGCTATAAGACTATACTATGTTATTTAAAATTTCGATGACACACCAGGTGTGGCTCCATAAGTACTCCTACTTATATTATAATTAAGTGCAAAAATATATTGGCATAATCATAATAGATACTAAAATAGAATTCCCCTTGTAAGTTAATAAAAGTACCTAATTTATTTTAAATTTGAAATTTTCTGTTTAAAAGTGCCTGTATACATTCGAGTTGACAATTATTCCCATATACTTTTGAAGTGATATGAATTGGCTGTTAGTCAACATTTAATTAATATGTACCCAATGTCGATAACCTTAAAATACATTTTTATGAATGTGTATTTTTGTTGTTTTATTATCCGATTAAAACTCCTCTTTTTAAAGTTAGAAGTCTTATGAAATATGTTTACTTAAGGCAATTTAGAATGATAAAATCTGGAAATCAGTATTAGTTGGTATATCAGGCGACATTACAAATAGAAAGTGGTTGCAGACCGAGCATAGAGTAACTTATAGACCGAGTTTGATTAGTAGTACCTACGCTACTGTAGGTAAGGCTTTTTTCACACGTACCACAACCACATAAGTAAATACCCGAACAGAGTCCAAGCTTTCTTAAAGTGCGCAAAATGTATGGCTCCGTAATTTTAAGCATAACATTTATTGTCATAATATCATGTTCCATAATTTTAATAGCCATAATCATAATAGTATAAAAAGTAACTGCCGTAAGACTCAGATCAGGGGGTCGACCGCCTAACTCTCTCGCTTTCGATCGCTTTGAAGGCGAGGCGAGGAGAAGGCGTTATCTTGTTATTTCGAAAGCAATATGAAAGCAAAATCGAAAGCTATAGGCTATAGCTTTCGATATTATACGATATTATATTTCGATATTATATTAGAAAGCGAGGCGAGAGCCTCGCCTTCAAAGCAATCGAAAGCGAGAGTGTTAGGCGATTGGGGGGCAGGTCATATTCCCTTGAATAGTTTTGGCTATATGATGAAAAAAGTCGAATCTTTAAATTGTAATGTCTGTAATGTAGTGGAAGACGTATACCACAATATCTTGAAATGTTCCAGGACGGAGACATTGAGACAAAAATTATGTATACAAAAATATGACATTGGATCCTGTAATTGCATGTTAATGAGGCCAAATTTAGACGAGGCTAAGTTACTATAAATTTGTACAATTGGCTATTAGGAATAGATTAGATTTAAATTTCTAATAACTAATTGTACAAATATGATTTTGTTATCCAATACTTTTAAACGAGCAATTCTTGTATGTATATATACAGGGTGTTTGGCGTATGGACCGACATAATTTTTTGGGGTGCTGGTGGGGTCATTTCCTACCTTTCCATCCTTAGTCCTTGGTCTAAGGAGTTACGGCTATGGAAAAATGATTTTTTGCCCTTTTTTCTTAAAATTTCATAACTACCGCAATTAAAACCCCATTAACTTTTTATTTTTCATTATAATAGCAATTCTTTTTTCCAATTGCATTCTGTA
Source organism: Eudonia mercurella (assembly GCA_963082485.1). NCBI lineage: Eukaryota > Metazoa > Arthropoda > Insecta > Lepidoptera > Crambidae > Eudonia > Eudonia mercurella. Next base: position 13,249,450 of record OY720033.1, on the reverse strand, counting down.
ATGTATGCTTTTTCATAAAAACAACACTTTTTGTCCCAATTTACATCCATAATTAGATGCACCTTTTTTTAAAAAACAATGGTGAAGGTATGAATAAAATTCAACTTTAAAATTCATTTACAAAAAAAGTAACATGTATTAAGAATTTCGTTTTCTTTTAAAAAGTTCTGTAGTTTATGACCTTTCTAACGGTATACGACACTTTACTAAAAAATAAAAATTTTGCCTCAAAAAATATGATTTCGTTAGAGAGGTCAATTTCTCTTAAAGTTTTGTTTTTATTTAACAGCATTATTTTTCATAAGTTGAATTCTGTAACATAAGCGCCTAAAAAAATAACTAGATTTGTTCCAATTAGACAAGCGACCTTTACAAAAATTTATAAAATGACCAAGCCTGCCTATTTAGAGTTTTTGGAAACTGCTTTACCCGAATTTACTGTTAAAAACTATGAGGGTGGCATGTTTTCTAACCCTCAATTTTGTATTTTATGTACATTAAATTGAATTATTATTTGTACATAAAATATAAAATAAAAAAAAACGTTGAAGGCCAATGGAGATCAGTTTGAATGAACTTCATATTTTTTAATGCTAATAAATTCATTTATAAACCAACGCACACTACAGTAATAAATGTTTTATGCAGTAGAAAAAAAATCTTTTCCTTGTAACTATGTATATATCTATGGCTAGACTAGGTATATAATATTATAACTGACTGGTTGAATAAGGGTTGAATGGTGTTGTTTAATCAAAGGGCTAGCAGTGCAATTAAACGCTGTGACATTGTTATTAGTACTGGCCATGAACAAATGCACATTTATATTCGAAATCGCAATAATTTTCATGTGTCATTCTTGAGTCAAGTTACTTTGACAGTGAAATCAAGTTACATCATATATTTTTTACATTTATTTTAGCATTGGTTTTAGTAGCGCATACGATTCCAATTCTGTTTAGAGTTTATTCGTTATGGATTTTTTTTGAATGTATAAAAATGGCCAGCCCTTACGACAAAGGAAATTTTGGTGACAGTGCACGCAACAAGTCCGAATGGGAACTTATCGCTAACAATTCTAATCATGTGTTCGACGGAGCCGGTGAGAATATCCAATACCACAGCGACTCTGAGTCTCTAGCTTCGAGGAAGAGCAAGACGCGGTACATAAACCCGGCCATATACGTGGAGACAGTGGAGTCCACGCATTCCGTGACGTCACTGCAGACAGACTCCTGCGTAGACGATGTCACACCGCACCCACACAGCACTTATCGTAGTAATTCCACGCCTTTTCTCAGCGGTCGCGATACTGATTCTTCTAGTAGTATAAAACGAAAATTATGTAAAATTCCGACGAACATTAAAGTGACTGCCGACCACCAATACGTCGAAGAGGAGACACCACGGTTCAATCGTACTTATCGCGAGGATGGCGCGGATACGTTTAGGTTATCAGTGGCATCGGTTTCTACAACGACGACAGCCAAGGAGGAGAGAGAGCGCAATGAGAAAAAGAAACAGGATGCGTTCCAGCAATGGCTTGAACGTAAAGAACAAGAGGTCAGAAGCATGCTACCATTTTTTTAAATATTTTATAATTGTGTTGCGATTCTTCTTTTTTAATTGACTGGTAGATAATGCTTTAAAGACATAATCTTCATCATCATCAGCTCATTTATATCCCTACTGCTGGGGCACGAGCCTTCCCTATGGATGGATAGGGAGAACGGGCCATGAACCGCCACGCGGGCCCAGTGCGGATTGGTGGTTGTTAACGACTGCTAATGCAGCCGGGACCAACGGCTTAACGTGCCTTCCGAAGCCCGGAATCTTCCACGAAGTGATATTTGTAAATTAATGATAAAATACTCTTAATTGTTTATTGGTTAATAATACTTTCTTGCTAAATATTTTTTTAGTATATCATCTCATATATAATCAATCGAAATTTTCACCATAGCCATTTTGTTATCTCATAAATCGGAAGGAACTTAAAATCAAAACTTTTAGAAGAAGAACAAAATGAAGACTAACAAGCTGGAACGCCACTCCGGCCCGACCACGACCAGCGAGCAACGCGAGGAGTCTTTCCGCCAGTGGCTGGAACGCAAGCGCTCGCTGATGGAAAGGCGGCGTGCGGACGAGATCATGCGCCAGTACCGTGACAAGGAGAAGTTGGAGCGGGACCGCATGAAGCGCGAGAGGGAGCGTGTGGACAAGCTTAACGACTGGGTCAAGAAGAAGGAGGAGGAAATAAAAGGTTCGCACCTCATTCGTTTCACAATGCTCTAAAAAAATTGTAAAAAAAAAGAAAAATTTGAAAAATATCACGATCGGTTTTTTGATCCTGTGCCCTCTGACATACTTACCAGGTTAAATATCTGTGTCCCATCCTTAAAAAATATTAACAATATTTGCTTTTAGTTTGTGAGCCTGAGGAGCTTTATTCAAAGTTAACAACTAGCTAGGTATAGGTCCCGCCAAAATTCTAGTTGGCGCGATTCGCGTCGCAGTCGATCGTGTCTTTAAGTGGGGATCTGAAAACCTGGTCGAGTTTAATGCCAGCAAAACTCAGGTTTGTGCATTTTCGTCTAAGCTAACTCCCTTCCTTACTCCTCCCTCTCTTCAGAACTCTCCGTTATCCATTTCGATGGACCTCAGCATTCTTGGCATGGACATTGGCCAGGAACTGAACCCAAAATGCTACATCGAGAGTGTTATTTTAACTGCCTCCCGTAAGTTGGGTATTCTCAATAAGGTGAGGTGGTTTTTCACTCCCGAGCAGCGCTGTTTGTTGTACAAGACTCAGGTGAGATCGAGTATGGAGTATTGTTCCCATCTATGGGACGGCTCCGCTAAATACCTCCTCGATGCACTTGACAGACTGCAAAGGCGAGCGGTACGCATTATTGGAGATGCTGAGGTTACAGCCTTTCTAGAGGACCTCCAGCTGCGAAGAGGCATTGCTTCTCTCAGTGTCTTCTACCGGAATTACTACAGTGAGTGTTCTGAAGAACTTTTTGATCTAATCCCGCCTTCCGCCTTTAATCCTCTCCCGGACTACACGTGCTGGTCTTAGGAACCACCATCATACTGTACAGACAATCAGTACTCGTACCAAAAAATTTGGCAAGACGTTCCTCTGTAAGACCATTCGGCTTTGGAATTCTTTGCCGGCGCATGTGTTTCCCAGCTCCTATAGTCCCGGGTCTTTTAAGCGGGGCGTGAAACGGCACTTATGCAGGTCGTCATGAATGGGTGCGCTTGTTAACGTGCGTGTTCCACGGTTGGGAGCGCTCTCATTATTTTGGACTGCATCGGCTGCTTACCATCAGGCAGGATGTGGTCACTATGACGTGTCAATATAAAAAAAAAAAAGTAGTAAAATTAGGCGTCAGTAGGGCGAAGGCGGGGACGAGCGGTAGGGCCTGACTGTACAGCTGCGCAACGAAGCAACTTCAGAGGGGACTAGAAGTTTGGCGCGATCTTTACCTAGGTATAGGTCGCGACAAACTTCTAGTCCCCTCTGAAGTTGCTTCGTTCTACCTACGTTCGAAGTTCTACCTACGTCTTCTCATTTTAGTACAAATTTTCAAGCCAACCTTTTTTAAATGTAATATGATCATAACAAAAGTTGCGTAAAAATCATATACTTACTTGCCTAGTTCAAAGTGAATGGTTGACTGTACATCCAAAAAAAGGAGATTGCAGAAAGTAAACTTCATACAAACATGCTCTAGCAACGCACACATAGCCCACCTCTCACGGACAAGGATTCTTGCATCGCAACAGCTGCGCTCGGATTGTTCCGGGCCGTTCACAGCACATGAGTAAATACCCGAACAGAGTCCAAGCTTGCTTATAGCGCGCAAAATTTATACCTACTTTGGCGGGGTTGTCACATGAGAATAAGATAAATGAAACAAAATATTTTATTTTATTTTTCAGAAATTTATAAATTACTTACCTACTCTAAAATATTTTCTCTTCATTGTTTTTGGTTTTTAATAACTTCATTTTTTATTTTTTAGATTAAATTTAATTCTAATCTGACATAAAGTCTTTTTAAAATATTGCATTGGAAAACTCACATGGCAGATCAAATGTACAGAAATTATACACGTTCTAAGATTTCAGTGCCAATATTTATAATGTTTGCTTTAGATCGAAATGTTCGTGAAATTACGTGAAATAGGCAATATTTTTTGCATTTAAATTTTAGCATTGTTCATACCACACTGTACAGTAATTATACATATTTTACAGTAAACCACTCTAATTTAAATCAAACACAACAAAACCTTAAATAATTACAATATTTTACAGCGATGTTCACAACAACTCACAACACAGAAACAACGCGTTTGACACTCACAGATATTGTCCGCTGGCTGTGCCGGTGTAAACCGGTTTTTCCTCTCGCGGCGCGTATGTGAACCCGTCGGTGAGAGGTCACGCACACATAGGGTTACCATATCTCCGGATTTGGCCTGAGATCTCAGGATTTTTAGGCTTCTGACACGATTGTGGTAAATTTCCAGTGATGAAAACTCGTGAGGAGCGCAAGATAGCGCGCGCTGCCATCGAGGAGGAGAAGCGGCGCTCGAACGGCGAGCGCGCTTACCGCGACTGGCTGCGGACCAGCAAGAACAAGCCGCTGCCCGTGCCGCTCAACCAGGGGGAGCTCAGTAAGATTTTGTCTTTTTATTTAATGGCTTAAGGTGGTTTATACATTTAGCCAGTCATTGACACTGGCAAGGGATCTCCATTGTAAATCCTCTTTGTTTTATAATAGACTAGTGGCCCGCTCGCGACTTCGTCCGCTTCAGTGAACACCCATATCCCGTGATAGTTATTTACCAGCTCGAAAATGCTTTTTTTTTGCTTTTTTTTCATACATACCTTGTCCGGTCGATTACGAACACAACAAAAAATAAATCAGCCAAAGACTTTTTCAAGTGATGCTCTGACATACATGTTGCAATTGATTTTTATAAATTATGGATAGATGATAATGAAGTTATATTCTCCCCAAATCACTTGACTATCAGTAGAGAGACTTTACTGAGATCTCACGTGGAATTTTGAGAGAATTTGAAAAGTAACGTTACGGTTTCTTGTTTCATTAGCACACATTCACGAATAAATACTTCATCATCTCATAACCATTATCATCTCAGCCTAGAGTTGCCACCCGTACTTTATTATAAAGTATTGTACGTTATTTAGTATTATATAACACAAAAAATTTGCTGTGCAGCTATTTAGCAGTGATAATTATTTGTTAAAAGTTGCTAAAAGCAATGAGATGTATGTATTTAAGCGAAATAAATAATTGTACTTTATTTTGACAGACAGAATATACTTTTTTATTCTACCTTTTAATAACAATGTACTTTATTTGCACAAAAAAAGGTGGCAACCCTATCTCAGCCACAAGACGTCCACTGCTGGACAAAGGCCTCCCCAAGAATCGCCATAATGACCGGTTTTGTGCTGCTCGCATCCAGAGGTTTCCCGCGACCTTTACCAGATCGTCAGCCCACCTTATTGGAGGCCTGCCCTCATTACGCTTTCTGATACGCGCTCGCCACTCGAGGACGGTTCCGCTTCCGCCCCAGCGGCCATCAGTCTTGCGAGCGATTTGCCCTGACCACTGCCACTTGAATTTAACAACTCTTCGGGTTATGTCGGTAAAGTTTGTTCTTCTGCGGATCTCCTCATTTCTAATTCCATTACATAGAGAAACCACAAGCACAGCTCTCTCAGTCCTCAGTATACTGTAATGTACTCAGTCCCGTATGTCATCACTGGCAAACACACGCTGGTCAAAGACTTTCGTCTTGAGACACTGCGGTATGTCGGACGAGAAGATATTTCGTAGCTTACCAAACGCTGCCCAGTCTAATTGGATTCGACGATTGACCTCTTTTCTGAAGTTGAACCTACGTAGCTGGACCGTTTGTCCCAGGTATACATAATCGTCTACAACTTCAAGGGCAGAGTCCCCAACCTTCAGAGAAGTGGGTATGACACATGAGTTCGACATAACTTTTGTCTTCTGCATATTCATACCAATCCATGTCCAAAAAATACTAAATGATGAATAATCCGTTAAGGATTATATCACATGATACACATGGTATGTGATGTTATATCACATACGACAATATATATATATATATATATATATATATATATATTATATAGCGCTATATAACGGCAGCCATAGTCAGCAGTGATAGAAAAAACGCAATTAACTAGAAACCGTTTGCCGCGTCGCAAGACGTCAGTAGTCGTGGTCGAGCGGTAAGGTGGTACACACGTGATAATTTTAACAAGATTCATCTGAAGATAAGCATTTATAGATATAGGATCCTGCCTACCTAATTAGTCAACTGTTTTGAGAAAAGTAAAATAAATAATAATTTTTTTACTTCGCAGCCGTTATTTATTATAGAAAATTTGAAAATCATAAAATAATAATTTCTAACTCTGATTTCAATATCTACACAGAGCGCATAGTAACAAAAATAAAAAGTAGGTATTCGTACGATAGTGCACTTTTAGCTTATAGGTAATAAAGAAATCAACGATAAAACAACAGATGAGATGAGAATTGAAGAATTAGAAAAATTAGTAACAAAGTTGCAGTTAGATCTCGAATCAGCTGACCTACAAATACAAAACCTACTGTCTGAAAACTATAAATTGAAAGATAAATTAGAACGCAATGAGAAAACAGTGAACCAACTGAAGTCTTTCTGTTTATCACCATCAATAGGAAATAATGTATCGAGCAGAAGGAAAAGTCTGAATAAGCTACATCACCAAAACACTCCTGAATTACCTACTGTGGTGGCGAATCACCCTGAACAGCCATTTTCCCCTGCAAATAATCAAACTAATGACAACTCTCAGAAAAGTGGGTCTAAGAGAAGAAGTTGGAAGAGAAAAAAATCTACACATAGCTCGAATAACACAGAGACTACAAACAAAAAATCCAGTTCTTCATCAACTCCAAAAAAGACATTTCAACATAAAGACACCAATAATAGTAATTTATCGATGATCAGACAAGATAATGCCAGTAACCGGATAACTCGGAAATTATGTGTGATAAGCAGTAATAAAACAAATAAAGTACGAAAAATAGCAGAGAAGAACTTTCCCGACTATCAGGTGATTCACTACCTAACACCGGATGCTGGCCTTGAAAAGTTGACAGAAAACATTGACCAAAAATTGAAACACTTTACACTGCAAGACTACTGCATCATTTTTGTTGGAGAAACTGACTTTTCCACCACAAATAATTATGTGAATGTTATTTTAAATCTGAGGGAAACGTTGCAAACACTAGATTATACTAATATTATAATATGCGTACCAACTTATAAGTACAAAAATTTTTCAACAGTGTTTAACTGGAGAGTGGAAACTTTTAATAATTTATTATATCTTGACATACTAAACCACAATTATGCGTACCTGATAGACTCAAACCTCAAATTATCTTACGACTATGACATGTTTTCCAGATTTAAAGGTACTTTAAATAATAGAGGACTGAATAATGTATTTCAAAATGTTAAGCACCGTGTTGAGGAATTGATTACTTATAATGAAAATTTAAACATAACCAATGTCGTACTGGTACATCCAAAAGCTTAATGGACAATATGTCGTTATCGAAAAATGATTCTAAGTTTTTTCGTTCACACTGACCCAGGAAAACACGTAAAGTATTTATGTATTTTGCATCAAAACATCGCGGGCTTGTTAAATAAATCTGATGAACTTACGGTATGTCTGAACGAAATGTCTGAAAAACATAAAAGCGTAGATGTCATATGTATAACTGAGCACTTTATTATGTCTGGCTTTGAAGGATTTTTGTCGATTCCTAATTATAAATTGGCCGCCATTTACTGTAGAGATGACTGCAAGAGAGGTGGCGCTTGCATTTTAGTTAAAGTGGACTATCAATTTAAACCTTTGTCAGAAATCACAAAACTTTCAATAGCCGGTGTGGTGGAGTGCTGTGCTATTGAGTTACTGGAATTTAACACAATAATTGTATGTATTTACAGAGTACCTAATGCTAAATTTATTAATATATTTTACGTCAAACTAGAACAATTATTAAGACTCATAACAAAGAAGAAAAAATATTGTAAAATTGTAATAACTGGTGATTTTAACATTGATATTATAAAAAGGAATAATGTAACTTTGGAGTTAGAGTGCGTACTTCTGAATTTTAATTTGAAACTAGCAATAAAAGAGCCAACTAGACTAAGAACTCGGACTTGCATAGACAATTTTGCACATAATTTCAAAAAATCACATAAAACAGAAGTGATAGAATTAGCTCTATCAGATCATAGTGCACAACTACTTCAAGTCCCCGTTAATGTTTTGCCAACTTTGAAATATTGGCGAATGAAGAGGAGAGATTTCTGTGATGAGAACATTGCGAAATTCAGAGACTGTCTAAATCGGTTGTCGTTTATAGATATTTATAATACTAAAGATCCAAATAAAGCATTTAATTGTTTCATGGAAGACTTTAAACTTTTCTATGAATTGTGCTTTCCGTTCAGATTGATTACCATACCGGTTAAAAAAAATACTAAATGGATTTCTCATGGGATTAAAATTTGTAGTAAGAGAAAAAGACATCTTTTATGGAATTCAAGATTCAAACCGACTAGTGACAATAAAAAAATATATAGTAGATACACAAAAATATTCAAAAAAATAATAAGACTGACACAAAGAGCCCAAAATGATTTTTCTATAAAAAATTCGTCCAATAAAGTCAAAGCCTCTTGGACCATTATAAATAACACAAAACGAAACAAACCCAAAGACTATATTCAGGAATTAATGATAGGTAATGAATTAGTAACAGATCCAACAAGCATAGCGAAAATATTCAATAATTATTTTATAGATAAAATTGAAGCAGTGCCTGGGTATGGCACAAATGCTACCGCCAACATGTACAGTCCACAAAATTCCATGTTTATGGCACCAAGCTTACCATATGACATTTATAATATAATAATAAAACTAAAGAATACCAATAGCGAAGGATACGACGGGATATCGACTAAGATAATAAAAAAAATAGGTGACATAATAAGCAAACACTTGAGTCATATACTTAACCTATGCATTAGTGAAGGAAGCTACCCGGAATATCTTAAAATGTCAGTTGTTAAACCTCTACATAAAAAAGAAAGTAAACAGCTAATAGGAAATTATAGGCCTATATCACTAATACCTATCATGTCAAAAATTTTCGAAAAGTATATTTCCAAAGAAATCTACGCATATTTAGAAAAGCATTATATGCTCTGCAAGGAACAAAACGGCTTTAGACAAAAGAAAAACATCAATATGGCCATATTTGAATTCTTAAATAACGTAATTCCTAATATTGACAAAAAAAATCCCATATGTACTATATTTTGTGACATGACTCAAGCATTTGACCACGTAAAACATGATATTTTAATTGACAAACTAAATAGATATGGCATTCGAGGTAATATAGCACAATTGATAAAATCCTATCTAAGTAATAGAAAACAATATACCTCAATAGCACGCATTAACGTAAAAAATAAATTGGAAGAAGAATATACCTCAAATGTAAGGCATATTGAATATGGAGTACCGCAAGGGAGTGTCTTGGGCCCGCTACTATTCATAATTTACATAAATGACCTACCAAAATCAACAAACCACCCTATGACCCTCTTCGCGGATGATAGTACTCTGACAATTGCACGTAATCAGAAGGATATTTATGAAGATGACATTAATAAGGGCTTGACATCAATAATTTCATGGTTATATAACAATAATTTAAAAATTAATTTTTCTAAAACACAAGTAATTAAATTCCGACAAAGAACTGTAAATATACCTGACGTTAATATAGTTTATGGAGACGAAAAAATATCGGAAGTCGACAGTGCTAAGTTTCTAGGAATATTTATAGATAGACAACTGAATTGGAAGAGACACATAGAGTATCTAAGCAAAAAAGTGAGCTGCTCCTCTTACGCATTATATAGGTTGGCCCCATTGATGAACACCGATTCTCTGCTCTTGGCATACCATGGCTTAGTTGCGTCAAATTTAAGATATGGCGTTATTTTCTGGGGAAACTCAACTGATAAAGAAATAATTTTTAAAATACAAAAACGATGCATCAGAGCAATGTTTGGACTAAAACCAACGGATAGTTGCAAGCCCTTCTTTAAAAAACATAATATTCTGACATTTCCGTCCATATACATTTTAGAAGTGGTGTTATTTATAAGAGCCAATCCACAACTATTCCCTCGTTTAGAAGATGTTGTTAGCAGGAATCGACGAGACAATACAAGATTATGCATGCCTCTCTCAAAGACAGCTCTTATGAACAAAAGTATTTTATGTATGGCACCAAGAATCTATAATAAGATCCCCTTGACATTTAAAACATTAAATTACAATCAATTTAAAATTAAGGTTAAGAATATGTTAATTGAAAAATGCTATTATACACTGGCGGACTTTTTAAATGACAAATTTTGAATTTTTAACTAGGGATTGACTTAAATTTTTAAATTTTACTATTTGACTTGATATAATGTTAATTTTAATATTAATAAGTGCCTAACTAATTCTAATCTAATTTGTGTTTATTTTATTTTATTTTATTTAGGTTCATTCGATGTTATAATTTGTACACCGCAAAGGTACGACATGTTGAAACTATAAATTTAACCTGACACCTATGTACACATGGCTCGAACAAATAAAGTATCTTTATCTTTATCTTTATCTTTAACATTTTCATACGTAAGCACAGATTAGGTAATAGTTACTACGTAAGTCTACTCTGATCTGATGTAGTATGTATGACAGCGGCGGCGGCGCGAGCCTCGAATCGATCGAAGCGAAGGGCGTGATGTAATGAAATAAAATGTATTTTAATATTGCATGATTTGGTAACGACATAGGTAGTTTTTTTGTAAATGTCGTTACTTATATAAAAGCTGTGCAGTTTCTTGCGCCCATTCTTCTCCACAGCTAAAATAAGCAAGACGCTCTAAATGAGTAGTAGGTACAAATATGTTTAGACGGTTTAAAAGTAGCACCTATAATTATTATTGCTTATCTTCCGCAAAATCTTGTTAAAATTATCACGTGTGTAGTCCTTTATATCCCGGCCAAGACCACTGACGTCTTGCGATGAGGCAAGCGATTTCTAGTTCATTGCGTTATTTCTATAACCGTTGACTATGACTGCCGTTGTATAGCGCGCAATGCACTAGAAATTCGTTCGCCGCGTCGCAAGTGGCTCGTGTTCGTGGCCGCTATAACAACAAATACTAAAAAACAGAATAAAATAAACATTTAAGGGGGTTCCATACAACAAACGTGATTTTTTTTCTCGTTTTTGCTCGATATTGATAACGGCAACAGGTAGACGCTTGAAATATTCACAGAATATGTAGTTATATATTAGCTTTAAAAATAAATATTTGAATTAAAACAAAACAAATATTTAAGGGGGCTTCCATACAACAAACGTTGTTTTTTTTTGCTGGTTTTTGCTAGATATTGATCACGGCAACGCTTGTAATATTCACAGAATATTGAGTTATATTATTCACTTTAAAAATAAATATTTTTGTAGATAATGGTACGGAACCCTTCGTGCGCGAGTCCGACTCGCACTTGGCCGGTTTCTTATAATAAGTTTGGCCATTGAATCTGCTCTGCCTGCTGCGATTTGTTGTAACTTGTCGGACGAAATACCCGCGCGGCGCGCGCAATCTCATTTTAATAGTCGATATTTTAATAGCGCGCATCCTAACAAAATGGGTCGAAAACGTAAAGCAAGTATTTATCATTTTAAATTTTAACCGGTTAATAAAAAAACCCATTTTTTTGTAAACCGGTTCAAAAACCGGTTCATTGGAACGTAACCTTTTTCATAAAGTTCCATGCATAGTTTCGTGAAACCTGTAGGTACTGTGAAAGAAATAAAAAAACCAAAAAAAAACCGGTTCAAAAATTAACCGGTTTCCAAGCCCTGCTCTGGACACGCGTTGTTGTTAATGGCGCGGGTTCCCTCCATCCATAGGGAAGGCTCGTACCGAGTCGTACCTCACCAGTGGGGACATAAAATGAGCTGGTGGTTATTTTTATTATAATTAACATTACTATTTTAATTTGAAGTGTTAAATAATATATGATTAATATAAGTAAATATTAAATCATCATTGATATGATTGATACGAGTATAAATTTGTTCATAATTCAAGAACACAACTGTAGTGTACCATGCCACGGAAGAATAGTTTGATCTCTCGCATAGCCGTACAAAAATAAGGAAGCCTAAAGAAATCTTCCTCCCTATTCATTAAAATAGGGAGGAAAATTACTTTACTACAATGCATAATAGTTCGTCTATTATGCATTGGGGCTCGTATAAGATGATGAATCATCATTCATTTAATTATAACTTTATTTTTATTTCGTCAGGTATGCGTGGTTCGGTGTCTCGGATGTATGTAAACCCAATACCTTGGCAGGCTCCCACATGAAGATGAAGGAAGATTGGAAACAGTCGGAAGATCTTTAATTTTTAATCATGCAGTTTCCTAACAGTTTATTCGGTTCGTCTGTTATCTACACAAAATTATTTATATTTGACGTAAGGAACTACGGTTATTAACCGGCCGCCTTTTAGAGTAAATTTTCTTTTTTAGATTAAAGTTTTGTTGTAGCTTTTATTAAGTAACACGGTCGTAAATAGGCTACGATCTATATTTAGACAAAATAAAACAAGGTGATTTTATCTTCTTGTGACTTTTATTACTAAATCTAGAGCCTACCTATTATAATGTATTCTACTTACAGGGTCCCGTCAAGTACAAAATTGAATTACCATATAATAACATACATAAATTCATTCGGCACACGAGATCTAAAGTTTTCATATCGTTAACATTCATCAAAATGATATTGTAAATCACATTACGTGCATCGTAAGAAGCGTCATTCTAACATTTTTATATCCTTCAACCAACTCCTACAACGACTCCTATGCGTAACAAAATTCTGATAAGTATATGACTACGCTTGGTTATCTTTTTACTAATTAACTGTACATATTTTTATTTATGGTTATATATAATTTTACGCAAATTTCGTTGCGGACAAATTACAATTTGAAAATAGTGTTGAAACAGATATGGCCACAGAATGACCCCCATTCGGCATTTAAAGAAATTTTGTTACACCATGTATTTATGACTGTAAGACTAGCTAGATGCTAGGGTAGTATTTTTTTCTGTCTTAAATCTGCTTTACAGTTCTTTGCTTATTATTAGTTGATTATTAAGGTATTTTATTAAGGTAGGGCATTGGTATTTTAAGGTAGGGCATTGCCCTACAATGCCCCCCCTTCGCTACGGCCCTGTAAGGCCATGATGGCATAGTTGGTAGTGCACCTGACCTGACACGTCACGGGGTGCGGCTTTGAATCCCGCTCGTGGATTTATTGACACTTTTTTCAAATTGTTTATATTTTATTGCTAATTTGCCATTGTTAACGAATATTTTGCAAATTTTGTATAAAATCTAGTTTTATGGTTTGATAACCTATCAGTAGGTTTGCTCCTCTTCCTTAAGGCGAAGTATGTCCGATTTGTTCATAAAGTAGTAGGAAGGCTGGCGGCCCTTAAGGTCTTTGAGGACACGCTTAGCGCCAGCCCGTATCAGCACTCTGCTCAGACTCTCCATCTTCTCAACACCCATCGCGTAGTGTAGTGGTGTGCGTTCCAACTATGAACAGAGTAGAATTGTTAAAGATTGTATTTTTTTAAATATATGTGATTATAGGCATTTGCAATAGCCAGATTTTTGAGTAAATATAATATCATAATTTTCTAAGAATACACAGATTAAATAAACGACTCGGCGAATATTATGGTTACGAAAACTTCATAAAAAACAACCCGAATCATTAAAACGTGAATTATGAAAGGCCGCTTTTTATATTTTTGAGATTCTAAATGCTGGTTGTCGGTCAGTCTGACTTTACCAAAAGTTCTCAAATAATTGTTAATTAAGTCTCGAGTTTGTAAAAGCAGACACACGTTTAAGATGGTTTCTCAATCGTGACTGATAGATTGCCATTCCCATGCTTACATTATCTCCAATCCGTAACAGTTCGGGGAAGGTCTGCGCGAGGTATGCCACAATCTCCTCGTGCTGCGCTAGCACCGCCACGTGCACCGCCGTCCGGCCGAAGGTGTTCATGCCGCGTGCCAGCGTGCGCCCACCCTCCACAGACAGCTGTTCTTGCACCGCTGCCAAATCCCCTCGTCTGATTGCGCCGTGCAGTGTGTCTCGGGATTCCTTGAAGAAGGAAAATTATTAAATTGAGGCTCAGCTTCTCATATGAACATGGAACATCAAGCCTGCTATGCTTGCGCAATGCGGTTAAAACTAAACAGTCTACCTTCAGGCCCAGTGCGAGGATCGATTCCTAAGGAATTCCAAAAATTGCATTTGCAGTTATTAATTTATTGTTTGCTATCAGACTTTGTATTCGGCATGTAACAGAATTTCTTGGTATTATTAATTTGTTTACCTCAAATGTGGGTATCGATGCAAGTAGACTTCCCATCTCGCTGTCACCCCGTTGCGTGATAACATCCAATATTGGCGCACCTTCCTCGTCTACCACGTCCAATATGTGGTCGTATCCCTCCAGCAACAATTCCATAATTTTTTCTTTGTTTCCTGCAACACAATTATTCAAAATGTTGAAACACATAATGAACTCTTCCTAGCTGGTTTACGGTAGCTACTAGTGTATAGAATGTGTGTGATTTCATCCACTGACCTCTAGCAGTCAAATGCAGTACCCATTTGTCGATTTCGGTTGTATTCTCCGGTACGTTGGCTTGGATGGAAACGTCGCGCGCAGTCCTATACAGTTCGTCACGGTAGCCCAGACTCACGTCTGATTCCTGTAGTAGCTGGAACAGCGCATTTCTGGAGTGAGAGCGCGCTGCCGCAAAGTGCAGCATCGACTGCCCATGTTCGTCCTTTGAATAAAAAACTAGTATTAGAATAACTTGCCATTTATCGCCGTAGGTACTTAGTCGAAATGTCAAAATCAGGCTGTAAAGAGTATTAAGAAGAATATTATGTGTTAGAGCAGCTGGGTATTTTTAATGGCCTCCTTGCTATCATAAGTGTGACGGCTAACGATTGTAAATAAATAAATAAAGTTATCGATTAGTGTTAACTCTCTCATATTCAAAACAAAACAGCGTTGTTCAAATCGTAGCCCCGGCTCACTACCCACTTCCTATCGATCGTTGCTGGGCGACAAAAAATGGATCGACAACATAATTGTTCCGGTAGTGTGCGGCTATTACTCCTAAAATCAAAGTTAATC
This sequence comes from Eudonia mercurella, assembly GCA_963082485.1. NCBI lineage: Eukaryota > Metazoa > Arthropoda > Insecta > Lepidoptera > Crambidae > Eudonia > Eudonia mercurella. Next base: position 13,233,960 of record OY720033.1, on the reverse strand, counting down.
AAATCTTACTCTATTGGCACTGCTGAATGCAGCTTCTGGGCCGTCGGGGCTAGCATCTGGCTGCGGCTCCACCGTCACCACGTCGATGGGCCGCGGTCTGGTGGCGGTTCGCGTGCCAGCTCGACCAGCTGCTACAATGGCTCCATTGACTACTGGCGGTGGTATAGGTGGCGGCTGATCGTTTTCCACTTCACCCATTTCACGCGTCACGACCATCTTGGACTCCTAATTCAAACATGCAAAAACTTACTATTTATATTCACAGTAGTTTCATGAGAATTGCCTATGTGCGCCAATTAGTTGCGCCTAGTTATGGTTTCACTTTCGTGTCACGTCAATAATTAATAACTAGCCTCCATTTCCAGCACTCGGAATGTACAAGCCCCGACACGTGCACAATAACTTTCAAATATTTGTTCGATAGTAACGGTCACCAAAAAATCTATGATGTATCTAAACAGTGGCTCACCTGCGTACCTAAATGTGGCTTCTCATGGTCAGGAAAGTTTTGAAGAAAACTAGCGAGGAATGCGACAGGATCCTTAGGCTTAACGTTTGCCACTTCGGTCAGTCCTTTTATCAAAGGATCGCCGAGAGCTGCAAATATAGTTTCTAGATTAACGTTCCTATCTTCACTAAACTTATCCATTTCAAGACTAACTGAAATAAACTAGCTTACACTTCGCTAGATATCTGCCCTCTTCCGTCTGAAAGATGGGAATGTCCATATGTCCATTGGTAGCGTGGCTCGAACCTGAAATCGATTAATTATTCATTGTGACGGCCTTCGGTACTTATACCTGTGTGAGAGTCGACAATACGTGTGTTTGTACACGAACTCGAACGGGGGTTGAAGGGAGGCATGTCAATTATCAGCGGCCAGCGGTGGCACTGTGGAGCACTAAACGCAAAGCTGTTATTAGCACACAAGTCGCCATAATTGATATGCCCTACTAATGGTCCTTTGTAACGATTTCCGATAAAAAATTGTTTGATAATGATTTGGTATCATTTTTTTATAACTAGCCATTTACCTTTGATAATATATGGTTTTGAAATATCTATTTCAAACGTACTTATCTAGGTACGTTAAAAAATAACTATCAAATGTAAATGTACGGTTATTCGCGCTGATTGATGTTCATTTATTGAGAAATTTTACAATAAACATTATCTTAGAAAATATGACCACAGCACAACTTTTACAATCTAATATACGTACATATTATAATAAATAAAAGGTAAAATATAAAAAGTAAAACGAAACAAAAGAATTGGTTTTTGTTGACGTATTAACACACATAACACACTAATGTACACACTAAATATCTAATGTTGGAAAGACAGGCTGGTGGTGAAAGTGCAGTAAAATACAAAAGCTTCAACGTTTATAACTGTCAGGTGAATAAGCGTGAACGTAATGCAATCACGTCACTCCAAGCTTACACGCGAACTTACTTTATTATTGTACTGACCTAAAACTTTTCGGTAGTATTCGTACTTCTTTCAAAAGTCGAATTTGTTACTCATGCTCGCCTTCAGCTATTTGTAGTAATACTTCCATCCAGTACCTAAATCTTTCCAACATTTGACACACCTAATATTTAAAAAAACTTAACGTATTTAATTTAAATTAAACGCTATTACTATTACAAATATTTATTGTTGAACATCGGAGTTGTCCAAATCAGCTAAGCTGTTTCTCTTTTTTCGAAATATATTCGATAGCATAGTTGCAATGTGTGCAGAGTTCTGCATAGCCAAATCTTTTTCAAGATGTAGTAAGTTGGATGCTGCTGTTGCAAAGTCATTAAAACAATTTGTCTCTGTAATGCTTAAACATTGGTAATTGCTTATTCGAGCTATATCGGCACTTAAAGTTTCTCGATATTGAAGGCCCCTCATAGCACACAAATGCTTCATATTTTCTGGATCCTTTGACAGGCCAGGAAAGTTAACAATAAGATTAAAATGAATACCGGCTCCTAAGAATGTAGGTCTGCTACTTAAATGGCCAAGTGTTTGATCCCAAACGAAATCTATTTTATCATGTAGATATGCCATAATGTATGACATTTTACTGAAAGTTTGACCAATTTCACCTGGACTATCAATTGGGTTTGAAACGAGCACTCGTATATGATCATGTACATTGATCCAAATAGCCACTGTTTTATCTTCACTCACGAAAACTCCTCGTCCATAAGGCCAATGGTTACCATGAAGACGTGTACAATCATCAATTTCTTCTCTGTCACACAATGCTATTAACAAACCATTTGAGGCTAAAGAGGCACATATTTCTGATGGTTTATCCATAACTTCATTTAAAGTATAATATGATCCACCTTTTTGATCTGACTCTGCACTCAAAGTTTCACTTAACTTTCCAAAGTGTTCTTGCATGAGCACCGTTGTAACAATTCTTTCTATGTTTTCTAGTTTTCCAACTTTAAGATTTAACGGCAACTCAAAACCTTCTAAGTTTCTTGCACATTCCATTGTACCCGAAAGGATAAACTCATCGTTTGGGTCTATGTTTAATTCAACTAGTGGTACCGATGTTAAAGCTGATGAAAATTTAAGTGACATTTTAGCAAAATCAGAATTTGGATGCGTCAGTAAATCCGAATGAACGTTAATATTGTGAAGATCTTTAATCAGAGGTATTAGAAATTCATGAAACAACTCGTAGACATAATAGTCTGGAGCGGCTATACCACCAGGAAAGTCTTCTTCTACTGTTTGTATAATGTTTCGATTTTTCGGCAACTTTTTTACTGCTGGCCAAATGACATCGAAAAGATCGTGATCTAGTTTTGTAACCCTATATTTGATTGACTCAAATATTGGCCGTTTAAGAAATCTGCCCAATACCAATGGTGGTGTTGCTCTGTTAGATGAAGCCGAAAGGGGAGTACGAATGGGTTTAGCTGAAGCTAAAAGACGATAACAGCGTTCCAGGGTATCCAAGGCTTCAGGGACGTCCAAAGCACGTCGAGACGATACTCGATCCTCAGGTACTACACATATTTAAGGACGTGTACATAAAAATTGTACGATAAAGTAAGAGGTAATTAATTTAACTAAAAAATTAACGAAACCTTATAAAACGAAAATAGTAATAGTAAACAAATGTACGGTTTATTGATTGGATTTCAATATACAATTAATAAATAACTTCTAAATGAGGTATTTCAAAAGAATAAACCTTTCATAGTGTTAAGCTTAAAAATGTAAATAAAATATTAAAATAAGGTAAGTAAATATTTTTGTTAACTTTAGACTTGTTTTAGTAGTAAGAAAGAAGTCGGTCTTGACACAATAAGAAAAATAAAGAATAAAACTTGAGATTGAGAAATATTGAGAAATAAAAGATTAGGCTGTCACGAATATTTTTGTATTTCTTACCTTTATCCGACAACATATCTTGGACTGCGTCTTCACTTATACCAAAGTCGGATAAAAGTTGACTTAAGGGTAGCAGATTAGGATTTCTGATATAATCTTCAGCTGATCTTCCTTTCTGCAAATATTGTTCAATAATTTAACGTGTTGCGATTATAGACTGTCGTTTAAAAATTTATAACTTGAACTTACGTCATCTAAGTCTTTAGAATTAGAACCAAGTTGTTGTAGCAAATTGTAATAGTGGCCGTTGTCTGGTAGCACAGCGGCGTAGTGTAATGATGTCCTTCCTTCAAAATCAACTGCTGATAGCGTTTCTGGAAATCTGAAGCAAACCATGTAGGCAGTTAGAAATATATAAATTTTGTCATTGGTAGAAATTCTACTTTGTTGGTCGTAAATAAATGTATTTACCTTCCTCCTAAATATTTCATGATGTTTGTTTTTCCAAATACTGTAGCAACGTGTAAGGGTGTGGCACCATTCGGTGATATGGGATCTCGCGCTATAGCAAATTTTCGCCTGTCTAGAGCGGTTTGTAAATCTTTTATATTTCCTTCCCTTGCCGCTAAGTGTACTTTGTTTATTTTTTGCTGTAGTTAATAAATAAAATATAAAATGATAATTTTTACAGCGTCAGTTAAATAGTAGTTTAAAATTAAATCTGTAAGTGATTTAAAATGGCTTATGCTTAAAATTAATGTTCATTAGAAAACACTCATGCACGACTAACATAAATGGCAATATTTTAAACGTTAGATAAAAAACAAAGGTATGTGTATACATTACCATGTATGTCGGCACGTTATCCAAAAATGCTTGCAGTTCAGTGTTTCCTGATTGTCTACCAACCAATCTTGTACCTTCACCATTTAAGACCAAAGTAGCTAACATTTCCATGTTCGCATTATTAATTAAGTCTGTTACTTCTGGGTCTATTTCACTATCCTGTGAAATATTTTACTTTAATATATTACTTTCAAACTAGTTCTAAAATGTTGATGCTCGTGTCAGGCAATCGCGGGCTAAGTCAATTGTAAGTTAACGAACATATAACTAAGAAGCTGGCAAATTATTTGACAGTATGGTGTTACGAGGTGTCTATGAGAAATACACAGTGCCACAATGATGCTGCTAATCTAAAAACACCACAATTGAGAAAATAATTACCGCATTACCTTAATACCTGGTCGTATTTCATGGCTGATGAAACATTTATAAAATATACTTACAACGACAAGTATATCCTTATGCATTGATCCATCTCTTTCCTTAATCATTTCAGCTTGTGACTCCTGCTCAGCTTCACCACTAATAATACCTTCAATGAGACTCTCTTGCGTGTTTCGGCCTTCAGACACGTTTCCTTAATTAGCAAAATAATCAAAAATATTGAACTTGTCAGGGACCCTCTTAAAATTGATTAGTAGTATGTGGGCTATGTTTTAATGGTTTCGTGCTCAGTGCCAGAAGAGATGTCAGTTATACCTCTCTTGGCACATTCCATTTCAACTACGTCAGCGGTGCTTTGGTGGTTTATGTCACTGTATTCTGAATTTGAGTCTCCTTGTACTTGAACATCGTCATCATCTTCGTTGTGTTCACTACTGTATTTACCTTCTTTTGATGTGGGACTTTGTTCCTCTGTGGTATTGTTATTTTCATTTTCTTCATTATCATCACCTTTATTATTGTTATTTAGATTATTTTCTTCGTGCTGATGATTATCATTTTGTAAATCTGGTGTTTTGCTAGTGTCACGGTTTTCACCTGATTCTATTTCTTCAGTGTTGTCATGCTTTATGTCTTGTTTTTCAATATTTGTATTGTCAGTTTCTGTGGTTTCCTCATGTTTGTCTTCGTCATGACTTTCATTTGGTGTGGTTATATCATTTTTACTTTCTTCTTGATTTTCATCATTGTCTTTATTTTCGTAATTTTTATTATCAATCTGTGACTCTGCATGAGCTTTTTCTTCGTTTGCGTTAACTATTTCATCATTTTTTGTATTTTTATCGTCGAGAATTTCTTCCTTAGCATGGTTTTCGTTATTATCTTCAGCTTTTTCTTTATCTGAAACTTCTTCATTATCTTCCTTCATCTCTTCAGTGTGAAGCTCTTTGGTTTCCTCTTTTTCAGAAATTGGTTCATCATCAATTTTGTCTTCAGTTGCTTCTGAATCCTAAAAGGCAAAAAATAAACGTTCATGCAAATGTTAAGTAAAAGCAATGCAAAACAAAGTGAACAGCATTCCAGAATTATGTGACATGCGTAACTCACCTGATGATTTTCTGACAGAGGATTGCCCAGTTTATCTGCCTTTATGTTGTCATCTAAGTCTGGCAAGTCTTTTATTAGTTCTCGTGTACTACTTGTTTTCATCATTCCAACATGGGTATCAGTGCTTTCAGAGATAGTATTTGTATGATTCTTTGAAGAAATGTTTTCGCTAGAGGCTTTAAGATTCTTCCTTCTAGATTTTTTATTTAATTCAGCTATAACTTCCGTGTCCAACAATTTCCAATCCCAAGAAGAAGGATATGCGCTGGAAGCTGTTCTTGGTGCATCAGGCAATGATTTGAATAAGTTTTTGTCTATTTCCTGCGGTCTATTTACATAATAACCTGGTGTTTTATTTTTCTAAAATGTAACATTTTAAATTAGATACCTATTTCTATCTAACGAAAACGCTACACTACTTTTAAGCGTAGTGTAGTTTTGTTACATTTTGAGTTATTTATCTAACAGAAGTTGTATACTTACATTATCAGTGATGCTTTCATCAGCGCCATAACTTACAAGAGTATTGAATGTGTGTTGTTCATCTCTTACAGCAGCAGCATAGTGCAAAGGAGTACGTCCTTCGTTGTCGACATCATTTATTCCTTGGGGGTATCTTTCGGCAAGATATTTCAATATACCTCCATGGCCTAGTCCGGCAGCCTGAAAAATTTAAACAAAAACGAAATTAAAACAATACCTTCATTTTGGCCACATCCATTATTAACCAACGCGGCCGTCAGGCATTCAATCAACAAATAGTTATTAGCGAATTCAAATGTCTTTTACATAAATGCGTAGTAAAAATTTTGAGGAGCTTGATAGAGTTTTGATCTTTCACTATAAGTATTTATTGTAACGGGGCGTCCGGATGGTTGACTAAATAAAAATATTTTGAGCTCCAGTTTGGACGGCACATGACGCCTTTACGCACGTTTATTATCGTAAGATGTTAATATTTACCAAAATCTAGTTTTTGTTTATGCTTGAATTTTTTTTATAAATAAAACATAGAAAGATGGCAGTCGTTCAATTCTCAAACCCACAATGACCGACTTATGAGAAGATTGGACTATTGTCCGATCTTCTCATAAGTCGGTCATTATATATGTTGTAAGATATGTTGTTGAACCTGCTAGGGCAGTGAGTTACGTTTATAGACTAATAATGATTATGCTTCTGAAACTACGTTTAAATCAAGCGGAATATAATAATCATTATCACCTTATGCATAACAGTCATGTTATTGATGTCTCTGCTTGACAACGCCTGCGGAGGTACAGGATCTCCAGAATGCTTCATCAGGCCTTCTAGGTCGTTCTGGATGACAGCGTTGTGCATGTCTCGAATTGTATTCTGAAAACAAAAATCAGAAATGTTTGTAAATAAAATTATTGGTATTCAGTTATGTGTAAGATAAAAGAACTTTCATGGAACTTCTACAATTATCTTACCATATTGGTACGGATTTGCTGATAAAAAAGGTTTTAATATCAGGTGTGGTTTGGAACTCCACTGAGCTGCTGCAAACCATGCCCCTATGCAAATATATAAACTTAGCATAATAAAAGTCACCGCTTCTAAGAACTTCTTGACGCCACGTAGTTGGAGACTTCGCTAAGCAGTCTAGAATCATGTCCCTATCCTACTCATGTTATGAGTACAAATATAATCTCACCATAATGTAAAGCACCGCCTCTAGGAGCTTCTTGACTGAGCAGCAGCGAACCATGCCCTTATTCTTTGCGCATTCTATTTCACTCGTGTTATTGATACATATTAATCTCACCATATTGTAAGGTACCGCCTCTGAAAAATCTCTTGACGACCGGCTGGTTACATATTTCGTTGAGCAGTTTCGAACCATGTGAAGACCGCTACTGGGAACCGCTTACTGCGCACGAGATACCTTTCTCAACAGCTATTCTCATAGCCACCAAAAGTCTAACCCATATCTGGAATCCGCCAGGCATGAGCGAAAACAAAACACAACCAGCAGGGGCCTTAAGAGCGAACTCCCGTGGTACCCTTGAGAATGCCAGTCCACAACGGGTCCCGTTGTTCCAATTGCCATATCCAACTCATAAGGGTGAGTAGATAGGTAAATGTAAAAGATAAATCTCACCATAATGTATGGCACTGCCTCTAGAAACTTCTTGACGACGGGTTGGTTGGAGACTTCGCTGAGCAGCCGCGAGCCGTGGCCCTCCCACACGACGCGCTGCAGGCGCGCCATGTCGCAGTCGTGGCACCATATTCGGATGTTGTGGCGTTTGATCACCAACCCTAGAAGTCAAAAGAAGTACCCATGTTTAAAATATAGAACATTTTTTTGTATTTGTTGTAGATTGCGTAAAAGTTTTAAACAATGAAATGAAATAAAAAATATTTTTATTGTATAACAACGTAATTTATAGTCGACATGTAAAAATATCATATACGCCACACTAGTATGAATAAATAGTTCGGTCACTTATCGTCAGCATTTTTATATTTTAAGGTTAAGTACCTCTTTTTTATCTAGCAGCTTTTTTTATCATGATATTTGCCTTAGTAGGTAGTGAGTAATCCTAAATTCCTAATAGCATCTAGTACAGTCTAATACCTTGTATATGGCAATAGAAAAGTTCAAGGCTCTATTTACAAAAAAAGAGAAAACGAGGAGTTCGGTTTTCCAAGGAAGTAGATACAGTCGACCACACGTCTATTTCAACAGGTGTGAAACCGGGTCATTGAGACTGTTCTTATTCCGTACTAAATAAGGCAGCGTTTGCAATATCATTGTTACACTTGATGTGTAACAATGACACTGCAAACGTTGCTTAACTCCTCTATTATAGAGCGAGCTAACATAAAAACCCTACTTAACTTCGAAATAGTAAAAGTTTTCCAATAGGATTGGTTAGGTTTGAGTGGTTCGGAAAATCAATTGGATGGTATTCGTGTATTGCGTGTCTTGTAATGTGATCTATTTCTCTTTAATTGAATGAAGCGATAGTATTCATTAATTTGGTGTATAATGATTTTAGTGACAAAAGAAAAGTGAGTCTTCTATGCATTTAAAGCGGACTACGGTCTAAAAATGAATAATTTACATTGATTGGTTACAATTAACAGAGTACTTAACAATTTTGCTACATTCATATTATATATTACATAGGTATTTGACACTGTAAAAGCAAGTAAGAAAAGTCTTTGCTTGAAGCATCAAGACTAATATTAGAAAATTTTATGGAAATTTAAAGCTATAAAGGTACAGCCAGTCAGTGTGCAGATTAAGCTTTACATAATATTTTATCCTGACGATGACGTTTTGATTTCTTTTTTAAAATAATAAGTAAAATGAACGCTGATCAATCCGTATAAAGTATTTTAATTCAATGTGTATAGTTTCGGGATTTTAAGTCTGTACAACCATTCTACAAACAAACAGCCCCGGCACTTTTATCAATTGACATAGATGTTATTATCGACTTTCAACAAGTTCATAAAGTAGGTAGAGTCTCAAAGTCATTCGAAGTATGGTACCTATCCAATTACTTACGTCTTCGGAATATCAACAATCGTTTGACAGCACAATTAGTTCTTCAACGAAGTGTCAAGGTCGATCGTACATTATTCAGGCAGAGGTAGCCAGAAGCACAGACAGACAGGTTTTAATGTTTAATGAGTCGGCTATCGATCGGCCAGGCGCACCTGGCCACGTGGCCTACATGACAGGGACAATCAATTCAGTGACTGCAAAGGGGTGAGTCAGATGACTTAGGTCATTGTCAGTTGAAGCTTTTATGATTTTTCATGCCCGGTTTATAGACATATACTCGTATGTGTGTCTGAACTGTTTGAAAAGCTCGATGGCGTCACATTTTAGAAGGCCTTATGTCAGTGGGATGGGATAGGATGTCTGTAAGCTGGCCACGGGAAAGAATTGGTTAGAAAAAGCCCAAGACCGGACAAGATGGCGTGCATATGAGAGGCTTACACCCAGCAGTGGGTGACTTTAGGCTGAAGAAGAAAAAGAAGCTAATCATGATTATTATCTGAACTAAAAGCTGAACAAAGAAGAATAGGAAATTAATTTAAGGAAGGATTAATTAGGAAATGAGATTAGTAGAAGTTACCATACATAAATAGAAATATAAACAAATCGCTTCGAAGCTAAAGTAGGTCCAAACGTCTGAAAATAAAGCCAGGATATCAGATTTAGCTAAAAATAATAAACAGTTGTGGAGTGGAGATTATGTGATCGTAAAATACCAATCGCAAAGCCACAACTATGATAGAATGATGACAATGTTAAGAAGAGGTGGGTTACAACTGGTAACAACGACGGCCCAAACTAAAGAAGCAAGAATGATGTTAAAAGAGGAGTAGATCAACTTTGGTATCAAATAATTCTGAATGAAATCGGAATCAGGCTTCAATGTATTCAGAATTTTTTCTATGGCGACAATAGTATTGATCAATTCGCCCACGTGATCAGTACAATAACCTACAATATATCGTCGCCAGCAACACCATATAGGTACTTGTACAATAGACAACCCCTAACAGACATTTACATTAGTTTGTGACATTGTTTTGTTTCTGACTTAGAACGATAGAGGTTATATTATGATTGTTGACAAGTCTTATCTTCATTTGTTTGTGTAAATCCGTGACGTGGAATTAGCCAACAGCTTGACAGAGAGGACGACTATAATTATATACTTCTCCACAAGCAGTAGTTTTAATAGAGTCAATTAAACTCAAATGTCTAACATCAAACATTGTTATTGTTTTTCACGTTTTGGGCAACGATGAAATAAACTCATAGCAGCAACAAGTTCGCGTGCCAAGAAATTGCTATCGTCGCGATTAACATAATCGGGAACTTTTACAAAACACTCGGAAAACCAAGTTGATTGTGTGCGCGATAAGCATCTTTACCGAATTTTGAACGCCAACCGTAATACTGACGTGGAAGTTATTGTGTAACGAATTGATTGTAATAGGACATTTATTTTTTACGTTTGTCTATAAGTACTAATCTATCTATCTATGATATTATAAAGAGGAAAGCATTTATTGTTATTTATAAAGTATTTTTGTATGTATGTATGTTTGCAACGAATAAACTCAAAAACTACTGGACCGATAAGTAGAAATATTTTTTATAGCTTTTTTTATGCTGTTTCCCCGAAGTTTTTGGGTCGTTTCTACTAAATATTGTAATTTCTATATCATTTTAACTTCTTTTTCTATGATTATCACACCTTAGCCAACCTGAACAAAAAAAATATTATTATAACCTCTTGTCGTCCGATTGATAGACCTAATGGCCACTCGCTGGCCTAATGCACATTCCACCTTCATCTTACGACAAAAGCTGATAGCAACGGGTCATCATACCTTCCAAAGCGCAGAGTAGTTCAAGGTATTTGAATCTGGTTAGCCACATACAAAGAAAAAAGTGCAATACACATTTACAATTTTATTGATTTTTGTCTGTACTGAATTTAAATTTTATACATGCCTATTTTCCACATGAAACATTACTAACTAAAAGTTATTAATGTTTTGTAATGTACTTTTTTGCAATTCATTATAGAAACTTTTTAATGACTCCTTTGCAGGTCATAACTTGATTAATGGTTTAAAAAGATGGGTGTTGTAGATTCGAAAGCTTACTATAAATATCTTCTGCCAACTAAGTAATTACACTATTCATTAACACTTTTATGAGAGCGAATGGTGACACAGTGACCATGAAAAGGCCAAGAACAATTACTTCTTACATTTTATTCCAAGATTTATAGAAACTGAGATACGAACTGACCTTCAGTTCGCAATGACCAGCTATTTATAGAGGGCAAAGCATAATGGGTGTGCCGTCGCTCCTGTATAGAAAGGCTTCCATAAAATAAATATTCATGACCACGCAACGTCCAACCCCACCTTTGATGCCAAGCCTTTATCACATTAATGAAATTATGTATAGTGTAATGGAATAATGTGATGACCTGCCGACAGCCACGCATTGTATAAATTCTACAATTTCAAACATTAAAAAAAGGAACTGTTCATTACTATTCTGTCACGTTAATCGTATACTTGGCAGAGTTTTTTTTTGTGGAATTATATATATTTTTTGTATAAAATGTGGCCTTTTTGCACTACTCGAAATTGTTTGTAAATTATGTGTCTCAAATAATCTACTATGCCAAGAATAGGGTTAACCCAAACGATAATTTCGTATGTCATTAAAGCAGCTTCGATTCGTATGACACTAGGAGATGAGGCTTCGATGCCATAAAAATGTTATCATGTTTATTACCGCGAATGGTGAACAAAACTATCTCCTGCAAGTTACAAGATAAATCGAGTGCGCAAGAAAAAATCGAAAATTAAATCGAAATATTCAAAAGCGGTGCTTTAAATGATTTTTTGGATAAAATTATTTTCCACGATTCGAAACGGGACAAAATATTGTACTCACCTGATCGGTTTAGTAACTACCACTATCTTATTAGAGTCGGTCGCAATAAGAACAATATTAGTAGCACTGCAAGCATATCTTTAATTTCCGGCAATTAAAGATATGGTCGCCAGTTTTTCAGTTGATAAGGCTTGCGAGGGAAGTGTGCTTTCACCAGAATCAATTGCCTTTGCGTGATAGCCAAGATAGCCAAGCTTTTCCCCATTTCGGAATTAATAAGCCCAATCAGATGCAAATGACACCACTATACACAAAAGAAAATGCCAATCAGCATATCAAGAAACATTGTTTTCTTTGTTGTTAAACAAAACAGCCAGGCTTATGTGGCCTATGTCCAGCAGTGGACTAATATAGGATGATGATGATGATGATGATGATGATGAAACAAAACAGCGTCAGCGTTAAGTATTATTGGCGAGGTGCATACTTATTGTTTGTATCTAATTTAACCCGTCCCGCGCTGTAGGTATAATTAGCGGGCCACCTTACGTACGACCGTGCGTACATATGGCGCGCGAGGACTTAAAGGTGAGTAATGCCTGTCCACCCACGAACCATTAAATATAGGGCACTTTGTTAACAAACGACAAATTGAAGTAGATGTTGTGAAGTGAATATAACTCTTATTGTCAATTCCGTAAGAGTGGAAATGGTAAGTTGTCTGCATTGCATTTAAATGACCACTAAAAATGGTTCTTATTTTTTGTAATGAGGCCGTATAATTTATAGAAAAAAAACAATAGGTAACAAAAAATAATTCAGTTATAAATGACAAAGATTGTGTTATTTAATAAATTATATAGGTATATAATGTGTTCGTCATGATGACATGCAAATATGATAATGTTCAAACAAAATATTTGTTTATCAAAATATCGTAGCTCGTAGCAGTTCCGTAGCTTACATAATTCTAAAATTAATTACCAAGGAAAAAAATATCATTATATGTGTAGATTTGTGTCGTATATAGTTCAGTTGTGAAGAAATTTATATGGAATAAATAAATATTGATCAAAGTTTTTAGTTTGATCAAACCACGGAACAATTTGTATAATTATATGTGTAGGATTGTGTCGTATATAGTTCAGCTGTGAAGAAATTTATACGAAATAAATACAAATATGGCTGTTAATGAATAATCGTAGATCGTAGTAGCCTCGTAGCTTACCTCGTAACGGGTACCCGTTACGATATTGCAACAACAGATGTGTTGTTCAAACAAAGTATTTGTTTATAAAATGTCGTAGCTCGTAGCAGCACCGTAGCTTGACATTTTGGTTAAATTTATCAGCAAGGAATAATTTGTATGTGTAGGGTTGTGCGTACATAGTTTAGTTGAGAAGAATTTTATACGAAATAAAAAAAATATGGCTGTTAATGAAAATGTCGTAGCTCGTAGCAGCACCGTAGCATGACATAGTTGTTAATAGAACACCACAGAACAATTTGTTTAATTACATGTTTTACAGTTTGTTTTACGAACCTAATTCCGTTACGAAGAAAATTCAACAAAATTAATGAAATATTAGAGTTCATGAAAATATTATAACTCCCCTTATAGCCCCTTAGCTTGACATAGTTGTTAAAATATTAATCCTACCACAGAACAATTTGTATAAAGGTACGGATTTTGTTGTATATAGTTGCGTTGTGAAGATATTTATATGAAATAAATGCAAATATTACGGCTGTTTTAAAAAAAAAGTTTTTAAAAAAAAAAACGGTTCGGTACAGTTTATAACTAGTGCCATAATTATTATGAAATTTTAGTATATATGTAAGTAGTTTACGATATAATATACATACATTGATTTAAAGAGATTAATATATTTGTTTAAAGAGATTGAAACTGTAAACGATGAACAAAGATTAAAGTTATCGCTTTGACTTGATACAATGTAGCTGACACAAACATAAATCCAGTCTTAACAGTTTGCTTTGAAAGTCATTTATTAAAAAGTTCAAGTTAAAGATTTCAAGTAAAACTATTTAATTAATAAAGTACCAAAAATCTTTTAATGAAGAATAGAGACAAAGACATAGCATATCATCAAACAATGGACAGAAATATAAAACTTTAAAAAATCATTTAAGTTGGGAGTCGGTTTGAATTGATTTGTAAATTGAACTGGAGTTTTTTTCAAGTGAACACTGAGTATATCATCTATCGCAAAAAAAATGTGATTAATTTCAGATAACTGAAAATTGTTTATATATTAGGATCGCTTTATTTTAAAGTAAGACTGATTACTCCTAGTTGTTGTTAAATAAATAGGCAATGTTATTGCAAACATGATTAGTGCTAATTAGCGAGTTGCAGTGCAATAGTAACAACTGTTAATCGGCATACTGACCTGGCGGGTTCTTGGCGTTGTCGCGCGGCATGTCCTCCGGCGCGGGCAGCGAGAGCTGAGTGCGCGCCGCGCCGCGGTAGTGTGCCGGCGTGCGGCCAGCCGCGTCCCGCGCACCCCGCGCCGCGCCCGCCGTCTCGAGCAGTGCCGCCGCGAACGCCTCGTCGCGGCACACGGCGGCGTAGTGCAGCGGCGTGCGCCCTTCCTGAGTAGTTACCATATCGATGGGTATTGCTGCTAGCACAGCGTAAGAAAGAGGTTAGATAGCCTGTGCTGCTGGGGTGAACTCCGATTATTGTTTGTAACGGTCCCGGATCATCATGGCGGCACGGGGAAAGTTTAAGTATTCACATTATTCTTTCACCTTGAGGGTATTGGGGGAGAATCCTACATAACCATCTGCGTCTCTTTCCGAAGAGTTGGGCAGGTTACAAGGGGGCATATTTACCCACTAAAACGCATTATCATTGCACTGGCGAAGGTGGATTCGGACCACGGACAGCAGGCATCGAGTACCAAGCTACGCCGGTTTAAGGGGATGCCCGGGATAGTTTGGGCTTCTCTAAACTACCATAAGCCGTGCAATGCGTTGGCTAAGGGGTGAAGTCATTCCCGACCTCCAGATTGCAAACCCTTCGTTAAATATAAAATATTTATATAGGTACTCACGGAGTCCTTTTCGTGCACTAGCTCCGGGCACTGGTGGACCAGCCACGTGGCGATGTCCATGTAGTCGTAAAACACGGCCTTGTGTAGCAGGCTCACGCCGGCCTCGTCGCGGCACATTATGTACTTGCGACGGTTGTAGTCAGAGTCCAGGAGCTCCTGAATGTTTATGGATTTTTAGGTGACCTATCACACGGCAATGGGATAGCGTGGTGTGTTATGGTCCAATCTTAGATTTCTACAAAATTGACAAAATGTTTTTGATAACTTTTATGAATGCACAGGAAAATATTGATAGAATAAGAAAAAATAATAAGATTTTGTCATGCTACCAATTGTATGCATAGCTTCGAAGCACCTCGTATCTGTAACGCTACGAAAAATAAAGTGGCTACGTTAGTACTACAAAGTGGAGTTTCTGACTTAGTAATACCTTCAACATTTGTCATTATCAGCCTGTAAACGTCTCACGGCTGGGCTCAAGTGTTTCCAATAGTAACGCTATCTAAACATGTCATACTTCAATGATGCTAATACACTAAAATATGAAGGCAACAAACTGGAGGACAAGCGCCGCCAGGTGGTACTACAGCGTGCGGCCTATCTATAAATATGATGCTCTACAGTGCTGTGAGCAGATGAAGCAACGCGACCTAAACATGACACACTGCAATTCTAATATTAATAAATTCGTTTATTTTCAGACAACAATTTAAAGTTACAAAATAACAAGCCCATAGATAAATACCTTATAAACTAACATTTACATACCAATATACAATTTTTGTTAGTAATATAAAACTTAATCTATGTTAGTAATTTTTTTCGACACTTTCGGTGCCGCATCGGTGGCGCTCAAAGGTAGTCTTCCACGAAAACGTCTGAACACTACTCCCTTCGGCCAGAAGACTTCTCTCATGAAGGCGTCCAGCTTAGTTGATGAGACTCGCACCACAAATGCTTTGAATCTTGTGTCGGCGCGACTCCAGCGGCTCCACCCTCAAAAGGAAGTTGGTCTTCATTGTATGTAATCTGCGATCTCCTTCACGGTAGTGGTACAGTGCAGGCGAGACAAATACATGACCGTGGTCGGTGTCGCAGCACGCAGCAGGAAGTTAGGCCCTGTCGCGGCGATTCTGGCTAACCCGGAGTGCCTTTTTGTTTCGGACCACAGTGAAACCATCATCACCACGATCCGGTACAACAGCTCGTGGAGCCTTGGCTATAGCCGCAACTACGGCAGCGAAGTCCCTGCGACAGCTGACAGGCGTGCACGCCACAGGCACGTGCGGCGTCGCAGTAGACGGCAGGGAGCGGGCGGGGGCGGCGGCGGCGGCGGCAGCGCGGCTCTGGCAGTGACGAGGGGCGCGAGCGCAGGGGCCGCCTATCAGTTCAGGTCGTGGCGACGACAGCGTCAAAACTGCTGACTTGCAATTCGAAATTCGCGTGCTCGTATCACAGCAGGCCCCTCGACGAATGTTGACATTCGAGACCGTAGGCTATGACCTACTTACTGCGAGTGATTCGCGTAAATTACTAACTTCCTTGTACGCAATTCACACACGGTATTTTATGATGCTTGGAACTTCTGCATCAGATCACTGGAGTGTGACTGGAGGCAGCTTGTTGAGTTCCCTCGCCACGAACGTCGGCATGTCATTAAGCTCGGTTTCCTTCAGCTGGGCGATGATCTCCTGCGGGTTCTTCTGTGTGACGTCTCGTGTCTCCCATCTGGTCGCTCTTATTCTCTCGTAGCTCCAGAGCTAAGAAGCTGCTGTACGAGACAATAAGACAATAAGACGATGTAGTATCATAGTACATCGTCTTCGCTGAAGCTGGATTTGCATATCTGCAGAGCGCTCACCTCATCCACGACGTCCAGCTTTTGTTGCAAGAATGCTAGGAGTTCGTTCGCCACAAGTTTAAGTTCACCCATGGTGATGGCTTATATTGAGCAGCGGCTTGCGCCGCGCTGCGCGCTCGGTAATAAATATTATTTATCAATACGATACGTATGCACCGATCCGCACACTGCACACGACTGACTGATACGAATTATGAGAGGCATGTAAAGTTGTTGATTACCAACAGTACCTACAGCTCTACGAGATAGCCTCGCTCGACGGCTGTGTGCAGGGCGGCAGCAGGTGGTATAATGACTGTTCAACCACCAGCTCTGTCCTCCTGAGCTACCGGGTGCGGACTATCTATGATGTTCTATTCTGCTGGCAGTAGGCAGATAAGCACACAATGTGATGTTGAGAGGTATGTGACGTTGTTGATTACCAGCAGTACCTGCAGCTTGACGAGCGAGCAGCGGGTGCGACGAACGTTCAACCATCGACTCTTCTTTCAGTCTCCGCGTGATATACTAAACATGATATTGTACAGTGCTGGCCAGTGTTGGCCGTTGGAGTAGGCAGATAAAGCAGTGGTATCTAAACATGACACACTGCAATGATGAGTTGATTACCATAAGTATCTGCAGCTCCTCTAGCGAGCCTCGCTCTACGCGGCCGTCGTGCAGACCGTCGTCGGTAGGTTGTGCAATGATTGTTTAACTACCAAATCTGTCCACCTCAGTTACCAGGTGCGGACTATCTATGATGTTCTAAGAAGTAGAAGCCAGTAGAAGCCAGCAGTGCCAGCACTGCCAGCACTGCCAGCAGAGGCTGGCAGAGGCTGGCAGTAGGCACATGAACACACACTGCGATGATGAGAGGTATGTGAAGTTGTTGATTACCAGCAGTACCTGCAGCTCGACGAGCGAGCCCCGCTCGACGGCGGCGTGCAAGGCGTCGCACTTGGCCACCAGCGCCGGCAGGTGGTGGGCCAGTGGCAGCGCCTCCGCCACCGCCAGCAGCCGCCGGCCCTGCCCCGCTAGCACGGCGCGCTCCAGCCTGCTCTCGGAGCCACTACGGGCCCACTGGCGGAGTTGCGCCTCAGATGTGGCGCCTACCACTGGGGATGAATTTATCATCAACAATGTCGTGACAGCAAGGGTCAGTAGCGGAACGGATAGATGCTCACGTTGAATACGAGATATCGTTAGACTATTGACATGAACCGATATTTGTGAACATGGATAATCATTAGTTTTTCTGAACTGGTTAACTGATGGGTTTATTATGCGGTAGATAGTCCAATAGTGGTAAGGAAGCATTCAGGACTCTAATTTAAAAATATTCTTGTGTTCATACATTTTTATGTGTGTTTAATAATAGTGTATAATAAACAGCATATTTTTCAAAAGTATAGTTGTTTACAACTTACACTTTCATAACCGAATTGGTAGAAAAGAAATAGGGAAATTACACGGAAATTGTATTGTTGTTATTCATTAGCACAAGAACACAAACAATCACCAAACATCCTCTCTCAATTAACTTTACGTGACATTTTACTTATTGTGATTTTTACACGTTTATTCTATAATTAGCTCCCAGTTATTGACTTGCCATCCTATGACATAACTATAAAACTTTATAAAACACGATATTGTATGTTGCAGGAACAAGAAACTGATCACTAAGAACAAACACAGCACAAGAATCCAGATCCACAGCCCATGCATTGACTAAGTCAAACTTAGAATGCGTCTTTTAGTAAACAAAAAGTAATTTTATTTGGGTTGTATTTAATCGATCACCAAACCAACCTAACCTAACCCACAAAAATACTAAGTTAGCACCTAAAAATACAAAGTTAGCACCTAAACTACTATTTAGATGCTAACTTACCATTTTAGGTGCTAGCCTACGATTTTTTTTGTGGATCAATTTATTATTTCTCATTTTATTTTAGCATAGAAAGCTTCACAGATTGCAAGTTTATTACGAAAGTGATGTCTACTGGATCGAGGGCAAACTATAGTGTCGGATACGGATATAAACACATATTGAATAGTTGCAAAATTACAATGTTACCTTAAACGTTGTTTTATACTTTTAAAGAGTAATTATCACGCTTTCTCACTATATCTTGTGACACGTATTTCATAACGGCGATCAATAATTTTTTTACCACTCTCGCAACAGTGCAACACGGCTATCAATGCAAACTGTTAGTCTGACTCTACAACTAAAAGGCTAGTTCTAATTCCGCGTTAGCTGCTTTATGGTGGTTTCGTGATTTCGTCTCAAAACTCATAATACTCGCGATAAACCGATAACTTACAGCGTGCTGCGCTTTGTAAATAAAAATAAACAACTAGGTTATTTTTTGCGTGGTTCCGTATTTCATTTATTTATTAGGAAGACTGATCATTGCAGGTTTACAAAGAGGTATGTGGCCGGCATTCTTGGGGCCGTTCCCATGAGCCCACAGCTGGAGGATATCCTTTATGTATAGATTTTATTTTGACTTAAATTATTAGTTATGTTTCCTTTACTTTATTTTTTGTTTAGTAAGTACTTATAGAATTGTAACTATAAAACAATGTTATTCCTAATATTAATATTTTTATTTATTTTATAACACACTTTTTAATATTAAGAAGAAATTGGTAGAAAATAAATATGTATGTAATGCTATTTCTTCCTTTCGATATTTTCTTTCAAATGTATTTATTTGATATTTTAATATAACATACTGTTTACTATATGACAAATTTAATTATTTTATAATGTTGTATTTTCTCTATGTGACAAAATCAAACAGATTTTAAGGTTTTGTAATAAGTAACAAGTAAGTAGTATACAATCTGTAGGAAGTGAAGGAAGAAGGAAGGCTGCTATTATTGAGGAAATTAGTTTCTCATCTTATAAAATCTTCGAATAAATCGACCTTTGATGTTTTCTTGTCTTGATGTTTCTACTCTATACTTTCTTACTAAACAATACTTATCTAAGCACAAAACCAGCAAAAGAGGTTTGATTTAGGTTGGTTAATTTCGAATGTTAAAAAAAATATAAAAGATTTTTCTCAAAACTTGACATGCTGTTTAAGTTTGATTTCCAACAACCTTTCTAACATAAAATAAGAAATAAACAATAAGACAACACCCTTTTTACGACCTTAACCCTTATCGTAGCGTGGGGTGTAGATTCTACAATTTATAAGCTTACCACTGCCCAGTTATCGCCACATCTACTGACCTTACACCCTCAAAGCAAGCTTGTGATTGTTTCCGTAACCACACATTCTGCGTGCTCACGTCTAATTGCATTTAATATACTGCGGCGACCTCATTATGCAGTATGCATAAATCAAGAAAACAGCTTATATGATTATTTTCTGGGGTAATTATATACTTAGTTTTGTTTTATATTTCCAAGAATTCTGTAAATTAATCTAATTAGATTATTTACTCCATGCATTTTTTTCGTAGCCACAATGCTTTTTACGTACACGTAAACCTAACCTACAGGTTGTATACATGTATAAGATCAACACAAATTTCAAAATTGGTAAGAACTTGACACAACAATGTTATGATTTGGTTTTAACAAACCTAGGTTCTAAGGTTGAAGTTTAGATACTAGTGTGACCTAAAATGTACTGTATATTAGTAGGTACGTTTTAGGTCACATAGTTGACTAGCCGTTTGGTCATCGAACTTTCATCAATATTAGTTTATCAGTAGTGGTGACTAACTTAAGTGGAACCCATTTTTTTTCATTTCTGGCTACTATTATACCGTTTAAAAAGGTCACAATGCCATGGTTACTAATGGTGTCATAAACAAAATTGTGGCTTATAGTCCACTTAGCCTATACGATTAAGAACAGTCGTAGTTTCTAATACCACACACATTGTAGAAGATTTGTAGACTTTTAAAACGCTTTTTGAGTTTTAAATATTGGGGTATCCAAGACAATTTGCAAAGTTCAATATTTCTCAAAACAACTTATTCTAAAATCATTTTTTTATAGCAAATTGTTGAAAAGAGCTTAATAGATAAAATAAATAGACAATGATCCAAACTCAACTCAATTTGAATGCGAGAAATCATGGTTCAATCCTAATATCTCTGTTGGACGATTGACTTGAGCACAAAAATAAAACAAACAAAAAAACATGCGTTTCAGCTTTCAGGATTTTATTTTTAATTTTATTTATTTGGAACAACAATTAATTACAAAATGTGTCATATACTACAGCTGAAAATAAAGAACCTAACTTATTTTGTAACCAACAACGTTTTCTTCTTTTCTAATAGGATAATTCCTTAGAGCATTAAACCAAAAATGCTCTAAGGATAATTCGTGAACCGCTACACTTGCCGCCTATACGATTAAAAAGTTACCGTTTGACAAGGAGGATTCAAGCACATAAGTAAATATGAATACTTATACCTACTCATGTGATTCAAGCATCGTTAGCTAATCGGTACAAGGTGCTTTAACATTTTATTGTTAAGGTGTTCGTGTTGTTAAGGATTCCTGAAATGTTCTTTAATTTGTTGTTCAATAAACTACAAGTATTATTGAAGGTCAAATTGGGAACTGTTTCTACATTGCCAAGGTTAACTTACTAGTGGTGTACTTAATAAGATATTTGAGGGCTGTGGTTCTCCTAAAATGTTTTTATATAAATCCGCAAAATTTAAACTACGTTTTCAATAAAGATACATCTAAATTGAATACCATTTTAAGAGATTTAGTTGGCAATAAAGTATATTATTATATAAAATAACGCGTTATTTGTGATCAAACTACAAAAAGTGTCGAAAAGTGTTGAAATAATTTCCCAATTTGTCAGTAAAGAGCAGCCCTTAAAGAGCACTCATGAATTCCAAATAATTATATGTGAATAATACATATACGCCTCAGTGGCAAAGTGGTACAGGACTCAGCTCGATATCAAGAGGTCATTGGTTCAATTTCTAAAGTGATTAAGGGCTGATTTTCCAATCGTCAGTTTAAGTTTATCCATTGAATAATTTTGACATTATAACAGATTCTCTATAGAAAATATGTCACAACGACAATGTTATTCGTTGGATAAAACTTATCTGAGAATTGAAACATCGGGCCTAAACAGCCTTTAACCCCTTGAGCGTCGATCGACCACCAGGTGGCCGATAACAATTAAAATCTCTATTGTGTCTGGTATTCGCGCGCTCGAGCTCATATACTGTCCCGCAGCTGGGCAAAGGCTTCCGTCATTGTAAACAAGTCATACTGGTTATTGCCAAATGTTGGTTGGTGATCACAGACCCGGGTCATGTATCGAAAAATCCGAAACACACTTTGTCCGACCTGGACATTGAACCGGGGATCTTCGGTTATTATCGGGCTCAGCACTTTGTCACTTTATAGGGTTCCGTACCCAAAGGGTAAAACGGGACCCTATTACTAAGACTCCGCCCGTCTGTCTGTCTGTCTGTCTGTCTGTCTGTCTGTCTGTCTGTCTGTCTGTCTGTCTGTCTGTCTGTCCGTCTGTCACCAGGCTGTATCTCATGAACCGTGATAGTTAGACAGTTGAAATTTTCACAGATGATGTATTAATGTTGCCGCTATAACAACAAATACTAGAAAACAGAATAAAAGAAATATCTAAGGGAGCTCCCATACAACAAACATGATTTTTTTCCAATTTTTTTCTCGGTCTTAATAACGATAACAGGTAGAAACTTGAAATATTTTTATAGATAATGGTACGGAACCCTTCGTGGGTGAGTCCGACTCGCACTTGGCCGGTTTCTTATAATAAGTTTAGCCATTAAATCTGCTCTGCCTGATGTAAACAGAAGCAAAGAAGTCCAGATGCGAGAACAACTGTGGCGCAGGAGTGTGCCTCACCGCCGTCCTCACCTTGCCGGCCCGTAAGTTGCTTTCTGGGTAGAAAGCAACTTACGGGCTGCTGGGTAGCAAGGCATTTTTCTATAAAATTCAAAATTTAATTCCAAAATTAAAATCATTTATTCAGTTTAGGCTACAAGTAGCTCTTATGAATATCACTATGCCATCGGTTCGTAAGTCTACAACAGGGTGAGAGACCTTGTACTGAGAAGAACCGGCAAGAAAATCAGCAAGGGCGTTTCTTTTCTCTTTTACAGCGTGAATATATTGCAAAATGCCCTATCATAGCATACAACACAATAGCATACAATTAATCATCATCATCTCAGCTAAAAGACGTCCACTGCTGGACAAAAGCCTCCCCCACGGATCTCCATGAGGGGTATTTGCCGTAATCGCCACGCTTGGCAGGCGGGTTGGCGATCGCAGTTGGTTAAGAGTAACCTCAGAGAGATGCTGCTGCCCATCCTCTGGAATGGTCCCTTAGTCGTCTTTTACGACACCCTCAGGAAGATATGGGGTGGTGCAATTCCTTATCCCTGGCACCACACAGGGGATACAATTAATACTGGTGTGAGAAGTTTTTTTTACCCTGATGCCTTGTCTATTTATTGTTCTGTTCTGAATGTGTCAAAGCATTTCATTCGGTCATGTGATTAAATAAACTGTGTGTTTCATGTAACGTGCATGCTGCACTGGAGGAACATAAGCCTGTATTACCATACTATTAATGCAACAATGTTCTCGCCACGCCACGCTAAGGTCACCGTGTAAGCAGGTCATCCAAAATATTTCAAGTATTTCCGTACGTTTTTTATTTATCTACATAGGCATAAATACTCAACCATTTTTCTTTTAACATAAAAGCTGTTGAATTTGTATGAATAATAAAATGATTTTATGACAATGATTAAATCATTTTAATTTATTCATATTAAAATATAACACAGACCAATATAAACTAAGCTTAATTAACAACAATATCATATAATGTTCCACATCTGGGCAAAGGTCCAAAACTTCTTCCACCTCTTCTAACCCTCAACTCTCTACTGTTAATACATAGAATGAAAAAAAAGTCAAGTTTTGATTGATAGCAAGGCTTTTTCCAAATCGGTCAGGAAAGGCTCTCACCATTTTACCTCAGTTCGCCGCCGCCGCCGTAACAGTAAAGTTATACTCGTATACGTTATAGCAGCGGTTAGATAGCCAGTAAAATGTTTAATGATTTAGCATGAGAAGTACGGTTTCATCTACGGCTTATCGACATACCATCAGAGTCAAGATAACGTCTCAATGACCGCACAGACACTCTTGTAGCTTGATGTGTCTTACAAATAAACAAAGAATAAGGTCCGAATAGTTATTCCGTGTTTTGTTTCTTTTACTCTAATTTAAAATGACGTTTACATGACTGGAACAAAACACGGAATAACTATTCGGACCTTATTCTTTGTTTATTTGTAAGGCATTAAAACTATAGGAAAATTTATCAGACCATCAACACAGTAGCCCAACTGTTACGCCGAATAAATATTTTGAATATAAATTTAAATTTTTTGATACACGATTGTGGATGTTTTAATGTAGCAGAATCAAGCCTTGCATGGATACAATCTTCATTATTAAATATAATTTAAAAAAATGAAATGGATCTACTTTTACGGCCGTTTATTGACGACCTCCTTGGTCGAGTGGCTTACACACCGGTTTTCATGGTGTCGCCATCTCTGAGGTCCCGGGTTCGATCCCCGGTCGGATCAATTTAGAGATACCTGTTTTTCTAAATGGTTTCGGGTCTGGGTGTTCCCTATGTATAATAAGTATGTATTTAAGTATATTAAGTATGTTTATCCGTTGTCTAGTTAACCATATAACGAGTTTCTTAAGAAAGCTTTTCTTGGGGCTAGATAATTGGTGTGAGTGTGGGAAACATTTATTTACATTTACGGATCTATACATTAGGTCCTTAACTGATTCATTTCAATGTGTAGTGTTCGTGTAAACTTTAGAAAACATTATTTAAAAAAAAATGCTTTAATTATTCAATAGCTTAGTAATAGTTTAAAGGCAGTATATCTCCTGCCACTAGGAAATGTTACTGACAGGCACGCGAGCGTCCGCCCGGTCGCCGGTGTTTTTCGACTGGCGAAACACTGTTTGCTAAACACTTTCGTCCTGGCAGCACGCCCGGTTTTGCTGCAGTTTTTTATGGACTTTCTTTTTGATCGTTTGTTGTGTAGTTGCCGTTATAACGTTATTAGGTATAGTGAAATAATATTGAGCCTTATGAAAATGATGTTTTTTTCGCCTCGAATTACTTCGAAAACTCAATACCAGTTGTAATATTATTATAAACATTTAATTAATACTATGTTACTGAGGCTTCAGTAATAACAATGATATTAAATTTTGCTTTATGGCCCAATCTTTTTTTAAATTGACTTCTCTTTTTTTTAGCGGAATTGACCTTTTGTTTCATTGTAGCTTTGAATTTTTAAGGTCTGCTACATTTAGCTAGTAAGAAATACACTGCCCTACAATGTTTATAGTGTTAAAATAAATAGATGCTAAGAAAATTGAGAAAAAGTTAGTATGAAAATGAAAAATGAAAAATGTGTATTTACCAAAATTAATAGTAAGCCGTGTTACAGGAATGTAAGTACAATAACATTATAGGCTAGGTCTGGCTCGTGGGGGTCAATTCTCTAGGGTTAGCAGGGTAACAATGTGGCTATTCGTCAAACAATAATAACTATAATTAATAACTTTAATAATCTAGCAGAAGCTTCCGATTTAGATCTCTTCTTTAGCAAACCAAATGCTAGTGCTAAACAAATTCTTTCAAAACATTGGTTCAATGTGATTCCTTGACTGTTTACTGTAGATGTCGAATTGTAATTCAATAGTGATTGTCAAATATTTATTTTCTAAACGAGCTAAGTAAGTTTCTATATGTGAAAACAATGTAATTGTGTACTCTGTTATGTTTTTTTTTATGTCTATCTGTGTTTTTCGTTACTGTATCGTTTTCCAAATAAAATAAAATAAAATAAATAAAATAATAACTACACAGAAACACAAACACAACACAAAGAATAACTACACAGTATGATTCTGACAATAACAAATAATAAATAAATGAATTATTAATTTTTAATTAATGCGCGAATGTGGAGTGTATGTATCTACGAATGAGTTACCTAAGTGCGTGTGTGGGTCAGGGTGGTCATAATTATTAACTTTAAATTTAAACTTTAAAGAAGATGAATTAATTGATATTATTTACGTTTAGGCGGGCTGTAGTGCGCGTAGAAGCCATTCTTCTTGACTGTCCGCTCTGCCAGCCACTTTTTAACGCTCTCCATCGATGATAGCCGCCGTAAATTTTCACATTGTGGACCTTTAAAAAGGGAGCTAATGAATAAAATATATAAGTACAAGTGTTTCGTAACAGGTGTATATTCCCCAAACATAGCAATGCAACCAAGTGCAAATAACACTGTGATAACATGCAAAATCATATTAACGTAGATTTACTTTTCCATAAAAATCCTTATCTTTATTTTATTAGAATCGTTTTTTTCATTCCTGCAATGTTTCGACTTCTGTTTAAGGAAAAGGGTAAGGCACACTAGCGCCACCAATTGATAATTTGACAATTACTGACGGACCGGATTTTTTTTTAAACATTGCGTACCGTCTGATAACAGGAAAGCATCCATAGTATTTATTTAATAATTGTTCACTACTTTTTGTTGCGTGGTTTATTCACAAAACGGGCTATCGCATTTATTCACAAACAATGGCCACTTTTGGTGTTAGCGAATGAATACAAAAACAAACCTAAAAGTAGTGCACAATTATTAAATAATAGACGTTTGCCTAGTGTTGCAAGGTCCGCAATGTTTGAAAAAAATCCAATTTAACAGTTATCAAATTAAATCCATTAGCGGCGCTAGTGTGCCTTACCCTTCGCCTTAATATGTTTGACTATAAGGTTGACCACCAAGAAGAACGTATCAGCTTTACCCATGGTTGTCACTTTACAGTTTTACTTAGTAACAAAGAACCTCAATATCACGGCAATGTGGGGCTTTTATGTTATGTCCATAATTTTCCAGGGTTCTACGAACGGTACCCTACCTGCCATAATCGGGATTACACAGGTATTACCAAAAACCCGGAAAATATAAATGATACTTTATTCTACAAAAATACAGACACAGAAGTAAGCAGCGCCGTACTTGTTTATTCTTATTGTGTTGTCCCTTTTATTTATTTGTTTGCATAAACATAAATAATAAAAGAAATAAACACTAAAAGCAAAATATAATATAAATGCATTTATTTGTAATTGTGCAGTTCTAAGTTCTAACATTAATTGTTGTAGATTAAATGAATATGAACAACAGTTTTACTTATGCCGAAAAAAACATTAAAGATGTACGTGTAGATTCTATGATAGATATTCGGCTTTGATACCTTACTACATATGTATGTAATTGTCACATAAAAAATGCACATGGGGCAATTTTTAGGTGATATTTATCATCATCATCATCATCATCTCAGCGAAAAGACGTCCACTGCTGGACAAAGGCCTCCCCCAAGGATCTCCACAACGACCGGTTTTGTGGTGCTCGCCTCCAGCGGCTTCCCGCGACCTTCACCAGATATGTGATATTGCACAAAATAAATAAAATATCCCTCTACGATGTCCCAATACTGTTTACTTTGTGTTGACGATTGCCTTACTTATTGAGGACAATAGCGTCCCGTAACCTTCCGAGGCACGTAGAAGCTCGAATATATTTTTTATTTCGTTCTCCATCTGGGACCAAGCCTTTTTAAAAGATGCTTTACTCGCAAGCTTATAAATAAGCATCAAAAAGTGGTTTTACTCGTGAAAGGAACAATGATAAGCTTTAAGTGCAGAGTAATAGGCAGAAACAAATTGATTTTTAAACTTAGACCGAAACATCGATCGACTATCCGTCTTATTAAATATTTACCGGTTTGTCCGACTAACCGCATGGCTCGATGACCTAGTCTAGGCGGGTATAGTTCTTGTGTATAGTTCCGAGTCCAAGTTAAAGTTGCACCTACCGTTTTGTTGCGCCATGAAATAGCTGGGTAACGTTCTGAGTAAAATAAAGTGTTATCATCATCATCATCAGCTCATTTTATGTCCTCACTGCTGGGGCACGAGCCTTCCCTATGGATGGATAGGGAGAATGGGCCATAAACCACCACGCGGGCGCAGTGCGGGTTGGTGGTTGTTAACGACTGCTAATGCAGCCGGGACCAACGGTTTTACGTGCCTTCTGAAGCACGGAGGAGCTCGAGGTGATAAATTTTTGGTCACCCATCCGATGACCGGCCTTTGCGAAAGTTGCTTAACCTCAGCATTCGCAGACCGGGCGCGTTAACCACTTTGCCATCGAACTCCTCTACTAATAAAGGGTTTACTAATAAAGTGTTAATTCTTAGTAAATTAATTATATCTTAGGCTCTTCAATAACTCTACAAACTCTCAGCCTATCATTTTTATTGTTATTGAAGCAAATTGATTTCAATTTTTTTTTGGGATGGGATAATAAAAATAAATACAAGACTTATTATTTGACTTATATCTAGCAAGTAATAAAATGTAAACAATATAAAAAATATTATACAAGAGTAAATAAATAAATCAAATTTAGTGCTAAGCAATTGATAAATTGTAATGTTCGCAGATTATCGTCGGATTTTTAAGTACTAAAACTATAACTTACCGTTAGTTGTTAGTTAACTTAGTCGCTATTGAAAATAACACTTAACAATTACGTTCTACTAAAAAGCTTAGTTTTTTCAATTTTGTACGAGCAATATAAAACGAGCAAGAAACACAATCTAAAAGTTTCTAAGAACCTTCTCTGCAGAGTGACTTATAAGGTTGCAGTTTGAAAACAGACTAGTAATTTGTGCGATGGAAATGCCTACGATGTGGACAACATGAGTACGGACAGCTGCGAAAACACGAGAGACGCCTGTTGGCGACAAAAGGTACACCCCGGCGCAGAGGTTTCGCCCGGCCTCAGCTTTAAGTTGCAATAATATAAGGAATAAAATTACTAATCATAGTACACGTGTAAACTTATATATAAGTTTATGTTTGTACAGTAGATATGAGGACTATTTAAGTAATGTCAAAATTTTTTTTAAAAATAGTTGTTAAGCAAGATTTTTCCTAAAAGAGCTGTAGCTCTTTTAGGAAAAATCTTATATATTATGTATAATATTATGTGCTTATAATAAAGCGTACCTATGCTTTTTGAACTGTGATAGATTATGTCACTAATATAAGATATTTAAATTCGATGAGTAGCTTTCATTTAAGTTCCTAAAGTTAGGCGAAGGGCAAAAATACTAAATTATATCTAAAAAAAATTTGATTATTTGCATTAAGTTCAAAACAACATACATTTGGCTTAAAAACAAAAATTATTAGACCTCAATTAAAGTCCATACTTTATTAATAAAATAAAACTTATATCTAAAGAATCAATTGTGACTAACTTTATGTAGGTACGTGGGAATATTGAAAGTTTTCATTTAGATGAACCAATTCATAACTAGTTTTGCTAGCATTTGTACTTTTAAACCGCTGCCAATGTGCTATTTTTATGACATGCTATATTGTAGTATAAATTTAAAAAAGACCTAAGAACATGAAGAAACTTTGCATGCTCGCTGTGCCTGATTCAGCAAGATTTTTAAATAAAAAACTGTATCGACACAAAGGCTTTATATAGGACATCACAATTAATGATCCCACGATGCGGCATTAGCGAATTACATCGAACCGGTAAACGAATATACTTAGTTGCTTTGTACGCTTCATAACTCAAAAACATTGAAAATGCTTATTTTAGCACAAGCTAATTAACATTATTATTATATTACTTACATACTTTACCACCTACTGCGAGTACACCTCTCTTCGTATAATTTTTTATAACTAGAGGCCGCCCGCAGTTTCACCCGTGTGGTTCCCGTTCCCGTGGGAATATCGAGATAAAAAGTATCCTATGTGTTAATCTAGGTTATAAACTATTTGTATGCCGAATTTCATCCAAATCCATGCATCCGTTGCAGCGTGAAGAAGCAATAAATATACAAACATACACACAAACTTTCACATTTATAATATTAATGTGATATAGTGTGATAATAATAATATATATAATGAGACAATATCACATACATTGCTCTGATCCCAAGGTAAGTAGCTAAACTCTACACTCGTTTTATGGAAATCAGAAACAATGACGGTTCCACAACCACCCAGACCCGAAACGTTCGTTTAACAATATCGAAAAGTTCGTTTTCGACATTGACCCGACCGGGAATCGAACTCGGGACCTCAGAGTTAGCGCCGCACAAAGTCCGGCGTGCAAGCCATACGGCTACGGAGGTCGTCAGTTTAAACTGAAGTTAGCTCTTACGATGAACTTATACAAGCATAAAGTGTTTATGGTTTAATTTTTTTGTTATTTTTATTGTACATTTTCTCATATTCACAGAGTCGCCTTTTAAATGTTTCACATTTATACACAAGTGAGTTAGGCCCCTTCTCTGATCAATAAAGCGTGGGCATAAACCGTCATGTGCGGAAAATGTGTCGTTTCCCATGCTAGGCCCTGCCTAATAATTGTATCAGAATTAACTTGACCTAGAATTATTAACTATACTACCTAATACGTATCGATTTAAACTATTTTCACAGCAACTGATGTTTCAGACGTTCATAGTCATTTTAATTTTAAAAAACGTATATCAGATTCACATGTAACACTAAAACATGATTGTACTCTGTCAGATGTTTTAATTTGCTAAAGAACGACTAACGTTTTCATCAGGATTTAAAGGAGAATGACCATTTTACTATAGGAGTTAGGCTAATTTTGCGTAACTATGCGATTTAATGAAATCAGTAGTAAACAAAAGCAAAATGGTTCTGGATTAAAAAGAAAAAACTTCAGTTTAATTTTAATCGGGAATTTGTAGCATCTTTAATTTTAGCAGGTATTTTGAGGTTATGACAACTGAATTAATTTGTCATGAATTATTTATTTTTAAAATTTATTTAAGTCGTAATATATCAGTCTTTTCATTATAAATTTATTTAAATACTTTCTCAAGTACATATTTACTTAAAGAATGCATCTTTAAGAAATAGTTAAGTATGAGTAGAATAGAGTAACTTGATCGAAAATAAAAACAATAATATTATTCGAGGCAATCGATGTTATAGCATGGATGCCACAGACCAAAGAAAATAATGCTTCGGTGTTTTATCTAGAAACAAGAAATGATTGTTTAGCAGACCATAGAACAGACTCTGGTCTATGATCATATTCAATTTATTAATCAGTTCAGCATTTATTTATGTTAGTTTTGAAACCCCGCATTCTTTATACTGAATTTTTTAATATTAAATACCATGATTTAGGAGAAATTTTTTGATGCATAAATGTTTTAGACGCAGGAATCGGAGCATTGAAAATGAATACAACAATTTACAAGTCTTTGTGTGCAGCCAACAATTTTTGCTCATCAGAAAAGGATTCCTGTTGAGCTATGCGGCAAATGAATTTTAAGGAGTTTTGAAGTTCTGTAGTTAAAAGACGATCAGATGCATTATGTTGTGATTTATGGCGAAGATTATTCATGAAGCGAAGAATGAATGCGATTATGCGTTGTAGTTTTGTAAATTTTGAATGATTGTGAATTAGTGTGGAAAATAAATTAGAGTCATTGTTTGAATGAAATGTTTGTATGATTTCAGGTAATTTCTTGCGTGCGTCATTAGGATTTTTAGGCCACTTCGACTGATCTAATTTTAAGTAGGCAGGTCCCGTCCACCAAACTGACGATGCGCCCAATTCATCCGCGCTCACGCCACGAGATACTAAATCCGCGGGGTTTTCTTTAGTAGGAACATAGCGCCACCCATGTTCACCCGAATCTTCCTGTATCTCCGAAACGCGATGGCAAACAAAGGACTTTAGTTGCTGTGGCGTTGACGAGAGCCATCCTAAAACTATTGTAGAGTCCGTCCAATAGAAAATGTTGTTAGGTTTGAAGGTCACTGATTCTACTACTTTTTTACAAAGCCGTGAACCTAAGAGCGCACCACACAGCTCCAAACGTAGAGTGGTGGTTGGTTTGATTGGGGCGACCTTGCTTTTGGAGACCAACGGACGGACTATGACTGCATCACCTGCAATGCTACGAATGTAGACATACGCACCATATGCACTCTCTGATGCGTCTGTGAAGGTGTGTATTTCGATCTGAGTCGGTGATTCACCAATGACATGTCTTGGTATGTTTAAACTGTTTAAATGGTGCAGTGTTTCCGCAAAATGCAACCATGTCCTTTCGATATTGTGAGGAAGGCTCGAAGGACCGAAGAACCATATGTTGGTGCCAGTGCCCTTTTCTTTAGCGAACGGTGGAGAAAAGGGATTCCTGTCCTTTATTAAATTAAACGTTGAATGAACTGTAAATTATTGTGTATTGGTTCAGATCAGAAATGAATACAAGCTCGCGCCCGACAATGATAATACGTGTCTTGCGTATACGCGCGCGAAACCCGAAGTCCCCTTTCGGCGGCGATCGCCGTCCGTCGTGCCCCGTCGGTCCGCCGTCGTTCGTCTACGCCGTGTGTGCGCGCCCCTCCTCGGTGGGCACGGAGCCGATCGCTGCGATGCTGTCGCCGTATTCTTATTAACTATTAAGTTTGTCTCTAAGCACAATCTCCAAAAAACCTAACAGCCGTTGCAACAAGAAAACGATAGAAAAAATACAGTGGTACAGAGGTAGATCGCTCGTAGTAGAAGTCTATAGTGATGTGACAAAGTCATAGAATAAATGATTGATATGAATGAATGTATGTTTTCCTTAGCCACTGAACTGCGTTCAATAATCAGTTTTTTGTGTTTAGTGCATCTGCTCGAGTAAAAGGATTACTTAGGTAAATGGTAAATAAATAAAATAAATTTATCTTAGGTTGGTCTGTACTAATATTAAAAAGAGGTAAAATTTGTGAGTTCGTTTGTTTGGATGTCCGGCCGGAACTACTGATCCGGTTCTGAAAAAAAAAACTTTAATATGAAGCTACATTGGCCTGGAGTGCTATATGCTACTATTTACTTCGGCAAAATAAGTGGTTTCCACGGGAAACTCAAGTCTATGTTTGTTTGGGTGTAGGGAGTAATCTCCG
This sequence comes from Eudonia mercurella, assembly GCA_963082485.1. Classification (NCBI taxonomy): domain Eukaryota; kingdom Metazoa; phylum Arthropoda; class Insecta; order Lepidoptera; family Crambidae; genus Eudonia; species Eudonia mercurella. Next base: position 13,200,759 of record OY720033.1, on the reverse strand, counting down.
GAACTACTGATCCGATTTTTATGAAATTTGGTTCGGAAATAGTTTGATACGTTCCTACGTTCATTCCTATGGATACAGATTATTTTCTTACTGCGGGAAAATAAGTGTTTCAAGAAAAAGACATCTCTAATTTTAACCATATTGATTTTTAGGTTAATGTATTTCGCAATACATTAACCTAAAAATCATTATGGTTAAAATAGTATATGTCTTTGTCTTGAAACACTTATTTATATTCATATTCATATTCATATCTTTATTGCACTCCATAAGTTACATTGGTGTTAAAAATATAAGTAGGTACATTTATGGACCCTGTAGGGCACGGCAAGTAGGAGAGGCGAGGAGTCACCTTATGCTCGTATTCACAAATTTTAATTGTTTTAGTTTATTATATTGATTTTATATATTGTTTATTATATTGATTTACAATTACATATATTGTGATTTCTTACTTAAATTCATCTTTATTACTTTGTTCGCGTGGTCTTGAATTTCCCGTAGAACAAACAAACAATACAAACAACAAACATACAAACAATCAAATCTTTCCTCTTTATAATATTAGAATAGAAAATATAGCCTATGGCACTCGGAGAATTATCCCCCAAAAAAAAAAGCTACATTAGTAGCTTCCTATTACTGAAAGTATTAAATCAAAATACATCAAAATAAAAAATCTATCAGTAGTTTCAGAGATTACCCCTTACAAACACACTTACAAACATTGCCTCTTTATAATCTTTTTATAGAAAAATTCGAAATCAGTACATACTACTACGGTTGATTTTCATGAAATTTACTAATTACCTTGAATACAAACAGTGCTTTTTGCCGAAGTGAAAAATAGTCTGAATGATTTAACATTCAACATTTTGTTCATTCATCAAGAACGCATTACCATTCGTTCTTAATGTCCCCCCACTAACTTTTCTTTATGTATACGTAGAACAATTGCAAATTTACACGATAATTGGTCGGTGTGTAAGCGTTTTTTGTTTGTGGTCTCGTTTTTTTGTGGTGTGCGTTTATAGCAATAGAAAGAGGTGTATCTGTGCGCGTTACTCATATTTTCATAGTGTGCTATACGTGTTTACCTCGCCTCCCGCTAAAAGTGGCAGAAAATATTGTTCAGTCATTTACCGCTTTGTTACGTCCGTTGGTTATATGGTCTAAGGGTTTTGGTCATTCTCCTTTAAATGATAAATAATATGCATTTACGATTTTGATGCATGTTTTTCAAGCGTTTCAAAAGGAGTAATAAATTCACATTTGAAATTTAAGGTGCCTATGAACATAATAATATGGGTTGATAATATTGTAATGAAACGACAAAGTAGAAAGATAATTATATAATCTACAACTGTATTTTTGTGCGCATAATAATTATAATACGGGTCAGAAGGGTAATATCGATGTAGTTTTGAGAATGGGTCAAAATGGTTTATATTTTATGGTCCATTTCGTGCGAGCTGTCAGATAGCGTTATGTTAATATTAAAACCGATATCCTTCTTCGTATTTGTTGTAGAAACAGGGGGTTCTGTGTTCTTTTGCGCTGAAAAAAAAATATATCTTATACGTAAAATTTTACAATTAACGATACCGATTAAAATTTCTTAGTTTTAACTTCGTTTACTTCAGGATGGATGGAAAGTGATAAATACTTTGGTTGGTTGGGTAACTATATCGTTGTAACTTTCAGATATAAGCAGATAGTACCTGGATGACCGAGCTTTGCTCGGTATTTTTTTACGGATAAAATGACATTTTGACAAAACTTAGCTAGATCGATTTCTCGCCCCCGAAACCCCCTGCATACTAAATTTCATGAAAATCGTTGGAGCAGTTTCCGAGATTCAGATTATATATATACACATATACAAGAATTGCTCGTTTAAAGGTATTTTTATAATTAATTTAAATAGCGATGAGTGTAAATACGTACTGTCATTCTGTCCTGTTCTGTTATTCAGTTGAACATTCAAAATGCGGTGATAGAGCTCATTGAACTTCTTCTGCCGCTTTACGTTGGATGGCGTGCGAACGACTAATGTTGGCAGAAGAATGTAATGTTCGAGGTCGGGCCCCTCCTTCGAATATTTCCGACGCAATGGGTCTTTTTTCACCACCAGCCGAGGGTTTTTCGCTTGAGGCTTACAAGTAGCGCTACTACTGCTGGTAAGATTGGAGATTCCGTCTGGAGATTTCCGACGTTGCTCCGGAGCGGGCTCATCAACGTTTCTCTCTGTTTTTAAATGGTTTGATGCGTGGTAGCAACATGTTGGCTCTCTATTTGTTGGTGATCGTGGAGCAGCGTAACTTGGGCCAGCGGCACTGTCATCTGGTGAATATCGTCGCTTTGATCGGGCTTCTGGGAACGTGAAGCGGTCATGGCTTCGGGGAGTTTTTCGTTGACTGCGTTCTTCCAATCGTCTTTCCGCCATCATCGCACTAGCAGGGTTGTGGTCGCTTATGGTATAATCTTTGTCTTCATTGGCCTCCCTGTTCTTATGACTGGCAACAATAATGTCACCTGTCTTACCAACCGGTCTGCAGCTCTCGTGTCGATGGTTCAACTTTACGATCCTGTAATGACGACGTCTTCTTCTTTCGACGTGCGCTACCCGTTCTCTAAGCAAGTTGTCAATAAGACGTTGCAATTCGCATCTTGTACTACACCTTTCCGGGTGTGGTACACGACGACAAAGTCGTGCACTTGGCCAATGTGTGCGACACACGTCCTCATAAATAATATCGCTCAGAACTGCTTCCCGAGAGGGTGTCAGCTTTATGCCATCATCGCGTGGAGCAAATTCACCTTGAGCTAAGTAATGAACTGTGTCCATTAATCTATAATCACGAACTGGATTTAGTTTGTGGCGTATTTTGTGAACTCTTTCCGCTGCCATTTTAGGAATATCGTCTCGCTTACAGGGAACCGAGGCGCATTGCCGCCTACCCCGCGCTGTGATTCCATCGTAAGTAGTAAAGTCTCGACCATATTGTTCAGAATTATGTTCTTTCTCCAAAGTGGTAGCTTTGCTGGGTGACAAAGGTGCAGTTTGTTGAGCATATCTTTGAAAAGCTGATGTTTCTGGAATGTGGCTATACTGCTCTATGTAGCTACAACCGGCCCGTGTGGTTCCAGACGAAGCTCGCATTATGATATTATTGGACTCTTCATCTGACGAAGATAAAGGTATATTAGGGTTCATAGAACGAAACATCATTTCTTGTTTTATGAGTTTACGTTCTAGATTTTCAATTCTCTTATGTAATTGATTAATTGTACTATGAGAAGGTGTGACTGAGTCTTCAGTGGATGTATCAGTATATATTAAAGTAGCTATATCGACTTTATCGGGTTTGATTTGTGTCTTTTCAGTTTTTACTTCAGTTTTAGGAAGGTTTATTAGCTGTGGCTGGGTGTAAATATAGCATTTTTCTGCCGACCTTCTTCTAGCATTGTATATCGTTTGAGGTGGGATTTCATTACATGAACATTTTGAAACTGGTGCGGAGGATTCTACCTGATCAGTGACCGAGGATTCGTTTGTTGTTTCTTCTTCACTTTTAGCGTCCGTCTGCCGAGTGCCACCAGTGACAATATTTACTGTGTTGTAAACATACTCAGTACCTGCAAGAAAAAATATTTTACAAAAACATGATTTTACTTTATAGTATAACAAGATTATTTCACAGAATTCTTACAAGTGGTGAAAGAGGAGTGGTCTCCTATACCAAGACGAGATTCTGATTTCACTAAACCCTGTAGTGAAATAAAAACGACAAAATTATCATCATTGAGTGCATAATAATAGTTAGTTAAAAGTTATTCCAATAAACTTGGAAATAAGTGTACCTTTTTTGAGAATCTGCTCTTTTCAGCAATGTAAAGAGTTTTTATTGTCGGAGTCCGAGGTTTTATAGATACTAGTACCCTTTGATTAGCTTGGCAACGAGTTGGACTTCTCCGAAATATTTCTAAATCTGTAACAACAAATGATCTATTTAATTCAGAAGCAGCAAATTCGGGGGCACGGCGCCCCCGCCAAGTCGAGCAAAAATGCGGCACGGCAGTACCATTCTTTTCTCGAAACAGTTCAGGCCATTTGCAACTTCGTTGTGGATAAAACTAGAAGCCTAAATTTTCAGCAACCAAGCAGGCATTGTATAAACACAGTATATTTCAAATTTCAATTAATTTGAACCAGTAGTTTAAGTATTATAACTAGTCAAAGTTTATTGTTTTCTAAAGTTTACGCGAACACTACACATTTAAATGAAACAACTTTTACGGATCTACTCGCGTTTATTTTACACATTACTTTTTAATGTTTATCCTGACGTTTCGAACCTTTTGCAGGATCCGTGGTCACAGGGAGACTGAGGTGTTGGTCGTCTCATAATTAGTTAGTAGCTTGTATGCCCTCATTTAAATTTAATCAGGTGAGTTCCGTTTTACGCAGAAAGAGCTTACAGTATCTTTTGGTCTGGCAGTATGGTGTTGGTGCTGGGATTTAATATTTTGTATGATGGGATCCCAGGCTGGTGGTAGATTCCAGCCATCTTCTCTATTAAAATTAGGATGTTTTTTTTAATTTCAATAGCCTCGCGTATCATCCTAGGGATGAATCATTGTTCTCTAGCAAGTATTTGTGGTTTATCAAGATTTAGAGGGCCCCAACCATTACATCAGAAAAGAAGGACTCTATCTACAAAAAGAAATGAGATACCATCAAAAACAAATTTGTCAAAAAAACCAAGTCTCGCAACTCAGTTCTTCTACCGTAAAAAGTTGTGAGATCCATGTAATACCAATATTAAAAATCTTTTATATTTTAAATAAATAGATTGACTTGGCCATCGCACTAAACAATCTAATTTAATATTATATACGTATTCCCTGTGAGATACATTGTGTTTTCATGCGATTGCCCAGTCAATCTATTTGTTTGAAACATAAAAGATTTTTAATATTATTGATATTATGGTAACTATATAAGATATTGTTAGGTTAGCTAATTACGTAATAACTTAAGGCGAAGGGTAAGGCACACTAGCGCCACCAATTGATAATTTGACAATTACTAACTGACCGGATTTTTTTTAAACATTGCGTACCGTCCGATAACAGGAAAGCATCCATAGTATTTATTTAATAATTGTGCACTACTTTTTGTTGCGTGGTTTATTCACAAAACGGGCTATCGCATTTATTCACAAACAATGGCCACTTTTGGTGTTAGCGAATGAATACAAAAACAAACCTAAAAGTAGTGCACAATTATTAAATAATAGATGTTTGCCTAGTGTCGGAAGGTCCGCAATGTTTGAAAAAAAATTCCAGTTTTGCAGTTATCAAATTAAATCCATTAGCGGCGCTAGTGTGCCTTACCCTTCGCCTTAAGACAGAAGGTCCCTTAGGTAGTGATTGAATAAATTAACCAACTTGGTATTACATGGATCTCACAACTTTTTACGGTAGAAGAACTGAGTTGCGAGATTTGGTTTTTTTACAAGTTTGTTTTTGATGGTATTAAGATGACACAAACAAAAGCAGTTACCTAAAAAAATTGGCTTTTTAGGAGAATGTGATCGTTTTAAATAGGTGTCGTAGTCAACTTCACGTATAAATTTTTCTTCTTTGATGGATATTAACTTCTTCTTGGATGGAGACTGATTATTTTCCATCACATTTCACTTTCCTCCTCCCGGGCATAGTTCTTAAAATTAACCCGCATTGACTACAAAATGTTAAGGGGTCTTACAATAATTTTGAAAGGAAAGAAAATTTTACATTATTCTGACAGATACAGAAAAGAGATAAGCCAAGATTTTTCTTTTTACTACTTTATAATTTATGGTTCTTCATTTCGAACTCGTTTTAAAGGATAAGTAAAAGAAGACTTAAAACTGAACTTTTGAAAGAACAATATTTCAAGTAGCTACGCATTATAAACTGTACGTTGTCGTTTGTAAAATTAAAGTTTTTATTAATTCAGATATTTAATTTTATTAATTTCAAACTCAGTTGGATCATAAATTTCATAAAAACAAGTAAAAGTATCATTTAGGTCTGTCCCAGAGCTCTCCGTCTAAAAGTAATCAGAATTGGTTGTATGTGACCTCTAACGTAGCACGAACTTTTACATGAAAGCCCTATTTTAAATATGGAAGTCAATGAAAAACAAGGAAAGTTGTCTGTCAAAATTTACAAGGAGTGACGTTTCACCCATTTGTAATTTTCTTCATGGTGACAAATTTGTGAAGTTTCAGAGTGTTTTAAAGAACGTATGGATGCTTAAGTATTGATAGAGGATGTCGGACCAAGAGAAGAAAGGCGGTGGTGGTAGCGGGGCCTCCGTGGTGTTGGTGGAGACGACGGCGTCGAGCCGGCACAAGCCGTACCGGCCCACCGAGCTGGAGGAGTCGGCGCCCGACCTTCACAAGCGGTCGCGCGCACCGGCCGTGCCATGTGAGGACTTCCCTTCATTCCTGGTGGCACACTATCATCAACTGACACTTTCTAATGACAACCATTGCTTTGCTACCTGTCGTGTATCTTTATCAACCGTTTAGCTGTCAATGGCAATATAGGTACCGCTATGAATAGAACCTTATAATATAAAATCAATTAGAAGTATATTACGCTGAGCCAGTCAAAAAGCGATTGACATTATGTATTTGTTGCACATTTTATAGCGTAGGATTTGAACGGAGTATACCTTATTTACCAAAAAATAAGAAATATTTTCATTGGTTATTCATTACTTGATTTCGGTTAAGAGAATTGCTGAACTACGTGAACACCTACGAGCATTTCAAAATGATTCCGAACATTTCAGCTGTAGCAGAAGAGCTAAAAGATACTACGGTAAACGAGATCATTGGCCCAGTAGAACGAATGGAAAACGAGCGCCGTGAGATACTTGTTTTTTATAGTTTACTCTACCGTATTTTTAATTGTTACTCTTACGTTTTATTATACATTATAATTATTCCCTCTTTGACAGCCGTGTCCACTGACAAACAAACTCACGTATCGAAAAAATTATCATCAAGTAAGAGACGAGCATCATCACCAGAAGATATTGCCATGGTCTTAATGGACGTTAAGGTGAGGTCACACAAACTCTTTTTAGAACGACGATTGAAACTTTATTTTTAATTTATTTATAATTTTCTTTATTTATTTGTGTATCTATGGACCATCAACAGAGTTATATGAAAAAATACAAACTGTTAATTAATATTAATAATAATTATTAATTGACTAGTAATGGGAAGTCGAGTTTGTCATTATTAGGCTTTATCTTTTATTATAGCTTGACATGCGACCAGTGTTATTAAACTTGGTTTCCTAGTACCAACATTGCGTTAGCATGTCGGCCCTTAATATTTTGGTTATGATAAAGTGGTTCACTACTACATTAATTTTAAATTTACATCTCTTGTAGTTTGTACTAGTTGAGAGCTGAATAAACAATATTTCACAACATACTTTTTTAATGTTACAGTGGCTTTTAATTCAGCCAGTGATGTTGAATGTTTTAAACACCATAATGGTTCAACTACGTAACTAGACGTGTAATTGAATGATATTTGTTCAATCAAAGGGCTAGCTGTGAAATTAAACGGCTATTTTAACCAGTTGACTGCGACATCACCGGCTCATTTTTATGTCCCCACTGCTGTGGCACGAGCCTTCCCTATGGATGGATAGGGAGAACGGGGCATAACCCACCACGCGGGCCCAGTACGGATCGGTGATTGGTAATGACTGCTAATGCAGCCGAGACCAACGGCTTTACGTGCCTTCCGTAGCACGGAGGAGCTCGAGATGATACATTTTTGGTCACCCCATCCGATGACCGACCTTTGCGAAAGTTGCTTAACCTCAGCACTCGCAGACCGGGCGCGTAAACCACTGCGCCATCGAGCTCCTCTGCGATTGCGACATACATATAAAGTTATTAAAATTAATACAAAGTTATTACTGAACCCTAAAACCTTAATAATACCTACACTCTACTTAAAGAGACAATACGCTTTGTCATATGTTTTGTCCTCCGAGAATTTGAGCGGTCAATAACCTGATTTTTATGGTTTCAGAAAGATACCATCGCCTCGGTGCCACAGCCCATACCGGCCCACATTGACACCGTAGTGTCGGAGGAGTCTAATCTCAAACCCACTGACAAGAGAAACGAGGAAAAGGGAGCAGACGACGACAGCATAACGGAGGAAATTGCAGAGTTGCGGACCAGCGATGCGACTAAGAAACACTCGGAATGGGTCAGTATCATCATCATCATCAGCCCATTTTATGTCCCCACTGTTGGGGCACAAGCCTTCTCTATAAACAGATAGGGAGAATGGGCCATAAACTACCACGCGGCCCCAGTGCGGATTGGTGGTTGTTAACGACTGCTAATGCAGCCGGGACTAACGGCTTTACGTGCCTTCCGAAGCTCGAAAGACAGTTTATGAATTCGCCAATTTCCTTTTTTGCCAGTATCACTAAGTTGTCAGTTTATCTATTAAGTTAGTTTCCAGGTTCGCAAACATCTTTATTCGTCAGTTAATTTAGGTTGTCAGTTTTGCTACTCTGTCATGTGCCCAACCCCTTACTTTTCTTGTTCGCAAACTTCCTTGTTCTTCAAACAGTTTAGGTTGTCAGTTTTGCTAATCCGTCGTGTCCTGTAATATATTAATGTAAATACCTGTAACAGAACTTATTAAGTATTTACCCGATTACATAAGTACAGAAAACTAATTTCAGCGTTTGTTTTTATCACTTAAAGTGGCTAACAAGGGGGATGAGAGCAGATTCCACGTATCACTGATACGAGGAGCAAGTGTTTTTCAGGCGATAGATTCAAACATTCATACAAAAACACTTTATTAGTTCTTTTGCGTTATAATTTCACTCGACTGAAAAATATATCGTCGAACTTGAGATTATTTATATGTGTCGTGTAAATTTAGAAGTATTAAAAATATGATTAAGTCATCGTACTAAAATGAATTAAAAAATACTAGCACACCACACCGATTGTAATTTCGTATACTTATGGCAAGTGGACGTTTAACTTCATTCCTTATCTGATAAAGGTTTTATAATAATCTCAGTTTAATACCTTGGTATGTCAAAATTAATAAATAAGATGAAATATATTTTTTAAATAAAATCAAACAAATTTTGATTTCTAAAATTTTATTTACTTAACATAACATGTGCTTAGCCATTCTATAGAAAATAAACTCTCAGAAAACCCGCAACTTATTATCACTTTTCTTCTTAGAAATAGTAAAAAATGGGTGAACATAAAAATAACAGACATAGTTGCAAATCGCTTAAGACGTATTTTTGGCCATAGCTCCGAGGATTTTGGGAGAATCGAGATGGAAATAGTACCAAGAGTTAAGGAATTTATCGAGACACGTAAGAGCGCTTGAATAATGAAAACTTTTTTTGGAATTTTAAAAAATGTAAAAAAAATCGGGTTTTTCAAGGGGTGTTTGTATACTAAATTGCACGATTGTCTATTTGTCTTGTTACGTTGATCATTTCCAACCTGGTCAAACATGTACATACCTATAGTTGTCTTTTGGAATAAAATAAATTTATTTACTATATTCTTGATACGCTCATCTAGTTTTAGTAACCGTTTTTTCCGTTCGGTTCGTGTGTTCGGTGTTACGTTCCTTGACATATATGGAGTGCTGCCTTATTTTGAAGTCTACATGTTTCGCTTCTTGCCTAATAACGCTTATAAAAAAAAGGTTTGGTTGTGCTACGCCTTAACCATATTGATAGTCCGATGTCGCTCCTCATAGCAGCTGAAACATTCGATATTAGTACCCATCCAAACATTTCAGACGTATGCATTAAATTGTTTATAACTAGAAATCATTACAGATTTCATCATCAACAGCCATATGACGCCCACTGCTAGGCAATAATAATAAATTTGTTTATTTCTATTAACAATTTTTAACGTTACAAACAATGGGTTGGAGCTTCTCTTTAAGCTTTAAGGCCTGTTTTGAGAAGCCCCGCTCCTCCTTAATGATTTCACATACGTGCAAATTACTAAACAGTCACACAAGAGTAGCAAAAAGAATACCAAATATACAAACCAAGACTCATAGTGTGTGTGTGTGTGTGTGTGTGTGTGTGTGTGTGTGTGTGTGGGGGTGTGTGGGGGTGTGTGTGTGTGTGTGTGTGTGTGTAAGTGTGTGTGTGTGTGTGTGCGCGCGTGAGTGTGGCAAATTATGAAATTGTGTTTGACGTTAGTTTAGTATTTAATTAGATTATGAATAAGAGGAGAGATTCTGTCTCTTCCCACGTTTTACTTTACTGTATAGCTTTACTTTAATGTATAGCTTTCTTACCGAAAGGATGTTACCTAATTGGTAGAGGCTTGCCGTCGGAAAACGTAATTTTTTTGAAAAACATCACTTTCAGTAAACTCCTTTGAGCTCGTTCCAACTCTAGAAATTACTATTGAATTTAATTGACTATTACTGTTACTGTTACTATCTAGCGTAACAGACGAATAGGTAAACCGTTCGATTAACGAAGCTGACAAATAACGAAACTTAATTGAAAAACTGGCAATTTTACGAAACTGACATCCTACCACAACTAGCGAAGAAGGAAATTGAAGAATCAGGAAAATGCCTAACTAGCGAAATTGTCAACCTAGCAAAACCGTCTAATAAGTAAATTGGTGAATTAGTAAAATGTACGAGTAAGGAAACTGACCAGTGATACCCGGATTCATAAATTCAGGGCAGTATATTTTTTGACAACTAGATTTTTTTTAAAGATATTGTTTTTGGTCGCAGCTGGCCTTTACAGCGTAACCGAACTTTTGTAGGCAAACTAAAAGGGTTCCTCAAGCCGTGTGATAAAACACACATTTTAAAAGGGAGGCATTGCACCACGCCAGCTTGTCCCTGTTTCCTACCACCTTACCGCCCCCCGCCCCGCGTACCTACCGCAGGCGAGGACTCAGTTACGCGGTCTAGCTATAGTGCAATATGACAAGTTATAGTGTTTGAATAATAGTGGCGCTGGAAAAAAAAACTAGCCTTCATCTCATCAGATTTTAGTGATAATGATGCTGAATATGAAAGCTATGTTTTTCTGGAACCATCAATCACTGAGGAACTGGTTATCATATTTTTGATACCTAATTAATGTTATGAACTTAAACAAACCCTTCTACTGAATAATAAAAAAAAACATTCTACATTATCATTGATCAGTTTTGCTGTTGCTAAACTAGATTTAGATATAATAAATAGCTGTAGTGGATGTCTATTAATCTAGTCCCATCAGATTCCGTGGAAAGGCGGATATCGATTTTCCAAAGTACCACCAAACGTTTGATGCGCGGTGGCCCGCTCGTAAATCCTTGTTTCCGTTAATTCGTTTTCGCCTGTTGAGTACCCATGTTGAAAGACATTGACACAATTGTTTGTTTATAGTCTGACGATGAGGAGGCGGGCGGGCTGCCGCGTAGCGAATCGCGCGCGTCGCGGGTCTCACGCGCCGTACGTCAGCTGTTCTGCTGCGGCATTGCGTACAACGCCCCCTCCGAAGAAGACATGTCGGCTCGCGAGGGCAGCGGCATATAAACCTACACCCGCCCCTCACCTTACATCACCGGCACACTGCCCACACCCGCCAATGTCGTAGCGGCTGGCCATTTCTGAGCGCCCAGTCGTTCATCGTCGCCCTAACCTTCAGACCCCACTTTAATATGCCCGAGGCGGTGGTTGGAGATGGCCAGCTGAACAAAAAACTTACCTTTGTGTGATTTTTGCGCCTGTATTTAGTTGTGTATAGAAAAATAATAATAAAACTTCTTGGCCTTCTTGGTCCGAATTCCGTTGAGTTTTATTTAGTCTACAAGATCCAGAAGTTCGTCGTTTAATTTAATTGTACTAACAACGCTTTAATATTTGGAAGTGTAATATTTATACATTTTGTTTTCTTCGCATTTAGTTGAAGATTGTTTGGGTTTTTTTTTTAATACGTAGCACGGCAAATGACTCCATTTCACCTGATGTTAAGTGAATATGGAATCCTGATGCGACGACAACTGGTACAGCGTGAAAATAACGCAGCATCAGTTACCCTCACTCTGCCGGCCCACAAGGTGCCTCTTCACGTCTCGTTTGAAGGACCCTGTATCATAGGAAGGAGGGAAAACGTGTGCTGGTAGGAAAACGTGTGCTGGCTGGTGTTAAATCAATTAAGCAAATTGCTCAGAGCGTTGTTTAGTTCATCAAAACTATTTTAATTCATTAACTTTTGCGACCACTTGTTGCTATTTGTTGAATGTTGCTTATCGCACGCATATCGCCAATAAGGGTAATTCCCGTTTGGACAACTTCCCGTTTCGTAACCCTAAGGCGCTGTCTCCAGGGCGAGAGAATCGCGACGAGCCCGCGCTTCTATCGTCGGATAATCTCCACGAACGAGCGATTATTCCGCCAGCGTATCGTCGCGACTCGTGACGGAATCACAGCGTATCCGCGACGACTCGTAACGGAATCGCCGAATTTCCTTGACGACGCGTTGTGCTATTATTTGTTGAAAGCGCTGAAAGGACGCTGCGTCCGTGGCGATACGACGACGTTACGCGCGAACATTGCCACTCGTAGCATCGCCGCGATAACATCGCCGTGTGGAGACGCATTCATAGAGAGTATATAGAAATACGTGGCACGACGATAATATCGCCGCGACTCTCTCGCTCGTGGAGATGGCGCCTAAGTAAAATACGTAAACAAAAGTAGCGTTTCGTAAACTTTTTATATTCCATACATTAAAGGTCGCTGCATACGTGACGGGTTTTTATACGGACGGGACGGGACGGGAAGTTTTGGAAATATCGTTTCATACAAAATGTGTATGAAAGAGCATATGTCACGGAGACACGGACGGGACGTGAACGTGGCACTCACGGGGCGGGAAAAACATCGTCGCCGACGATGTTTAGCACGTCCCGTCACGCGCGTGCCCCGTCCCGTCCGTGTTTCCACTACGTATGCACAGTCACTCCGTTCGTTCCGGAGAGAGAAGTACTAATGCCTTGATAATGCAAGATGTGTCGAAAATGGACGAAGAACAACTAATACAGTGTGTACGGTCACATCCAACATTATATAATTTTGCTAACTCAAAGTATTTAGACACAAAGTACAAGAATTGTCTGTAGCGTAAAATTGCAGTCGAATTATCGCTCACTGAAAACGGTCACTATAATATTATTTAATTCATTTATTGCGTTCATAATTTTACAATTATTTATTATTATATTTCATCTACCTCATTCATGATATAAATGTGGAAAAAAAATAAGTTGTCGAAACGCTACTAAATATATGGAATATGAAAAGTTGTCCAAACGCGACTAAATGTATGGTATATAAAAAGTTTACGAAGCGCTACTTTTGTTTAGATATTTTATTAGGGTTACGAAACGGGAAGTTGTCCAAACGGGACATACCCGTCAATAACATAGATTGACAAAATAAAACAAATTGTAACTTTCTGCAAGCGAGTTGCACGGCATTGTGTTCACAAACTTCTGCAGGCAACGGTCGTACCTTAACACTATAGAAAAGTTAAGTGTCTAATAACATAGCAGATAAAAACGTGATTATTGCAAGCAACGGCATGTTTTCTCATTGCAGTCGTACCTACATCCCACGTTAACAACTATTTTTTTATGTTGCCGTGTTGGGGTACGGTAAAAACATTATGTTACAAATGTTACATAATGTTCTCAAATGTTAGGCAACGTCACTTAACACGACATCATATTAAAAATAACTTTTTGTCATCAGGTGTTGCCCATTAACACTTGGAAATGTTATTAATAAAGGCCCCCATTCACAGGCACCCAATTCGCGCCGCGCCATCACTCCAAATTAGAAATGGATCTTGGAATGTTAGGAAATCCGCATCTAGCATCCAAATCGCTCTGAGTGATGCCACGCAATCCAAGTAATCATATTGGAGAGATAGAGTGAAGCGATACAGCGGAGTGTCAGTGATTAGAGGCCAATATGATTTAATTTGGAGTAATAAAGTTTTTTTTATTCATACGTAGCATGACAAATGACTTCATTTCACTAGATGTTAAGTGAATATGGAGTCCAGATGCGACGACAGCGTGAAAACAACGCAGCATCAGTTATCCTCACTCTACCGGCCCACAGGGTGCCTCTTCACGCCTCGTTTGAAGGACCCCATATCATAGGAAGGAGGAAAAACGTGTGCTGGCAAACTATTTCATGTCTTGGAGGTGCGACAAAGAAACGAGTCGCCAAATTTCTTAGTAGATGGAATATTTGAGACAGTGAAGTAGAGTGTCCGGGGCCATCACGTTTCCGAGTGCGGTAGCTAGTGTGTCATCATCACCATCATCATCATCAGCTCATTTTATGTCCTCACTGCTGGGGCACGAGCCTTCCCTATGGATGGATAGGGAGAACGGGCCATAAACCACCACGCGCGCCTAGTTTGGATTGGTGGTTGTTAACGACTGCTAATGCAGCCGGGACCAGCGGCTTAACGTGTCTTCCGAAGCACGAAGCACATCAGCAATCACAGACCGAGCGCGTTAACCACTAGCGCCATCGAGATAATGTGTTCTATTCTATTCTATTAGAACTTTGACTTGCAGACAGATCAACCAACACATTCCAGCGCAATAAAGAAGAAAGAAATATCATGGAAAGAAACCAACAATCGAGACACAGTCCATTTACAGGTTCGTAACGAGTAGGTATAATTATGAAATTGTCACTAGAAAAAAAAAACAAAATACATTCTAGTAATATTTTAGTTTGTTATTTATTATATAGCATTGTGAATGCAAATTCAAAATAATGAACTTATAGGTATAATGAGGGTGGGAACGGATTATTTTAAATTCTTTTTTCTATTATATTAGTTTCAACTTAAAACAATCATAAAATTAATACACAATATTGTCTTAAACTGCACTTTGCCATAGTTTACTTGTATTTTAATAAGTCGTAAGTACTTACGACTTATTAAAATTACGCACCGTTCGTTCGGATATCTACAGCTTTTATTTAAAATATTCCATACTTTGATTAATGTGTTAGATTTCTTTTCTCCCCGACTGTACTACTCGAAATATAGGTTGACCAAACGCGACTAAATATGGTATTTTTTCAAAAGTTACGAAATGGGAAGTTGTCCAAACGGGAAGCACCCGTTCGTTCGTCACTGCGTGCGGCCCATTCACGACTGTTGTGTTTGTGTACCAGACTTCTAGCTGCGTATAAATGACTCGCGTTTCGACTGTTTTTATCATGATACATAACTGTATATTATCTTTACCATGGTCGCGTCATAATTATGACAACCGACTTAATTTAATTGAAAGCACTCACTACAAACCTCATATTGGTTTTCGAAGTGCTTTTCTAATTTGTTATTTTCTTTGCATGTGTTTAAAATTGGTAAATAAATGAAAAAAAAAACTTAAAACATTTTTTTACAACTTTTTTTATTTTCAAGTTTTTATTATTATTATTTTTTAAATGTAATACATTTTACTAGTCAAGACCTTTTATTTGATACCCATATTGAGGGGGTTGTAGAAAGAAAAAAAATGAACTTGCCATTTTGTTGGCCGAAATATTGACTTTTTATTTTATTTTCATAAAGAACTATTCTACTAATCAAGCCCTTTCATTTGATACCCATATTGAGGTAGTAGTGATAAAATATATGTAACCCGCCATTATGTCGCGGCAGCCATCTTG
Organism: Eudonia mercurella; assembly: GCA_963082485.1. NCBI lineage: Eukaryota > Metazoa > Arthropoda > Insecta > Lepidoptera > Crambidae > Eudonia > Eudonia mercurella. The sequence continues at coordinate 13,184,929 of OY720033.1, read as the reverse complement.
GATTTACAATGATACCGAAAAGGTACTGAATTATATTGTCATCAGAACTAAAGGTCAAAATTTCAGATCAATCCGTCAACAGGAAGGGGGTCAAATTTCAATTACTAGATTTGACCCAAACAAATAAACAAAAGGTCAAGCTTAGTAAAACGTTTAAAAATTACTTGTATTAAATTATTAAACTAATTATTAAACTAGTTAATTAACTATATAATAAACTAATTATTAAACTATTAATTAATTAATAAACGTTAGGATAAACAATCGTAACGTTTTTTTATGTAGGTATAATTCCTATTTGTCGTTCTTAGTAAAATAATTAATCTTGCTTTTAGGATGAGAATGTAAAGAGCCTAGCTTCGTTGCTGGAGAGGAAAGCATCAGTGGGCCCATGCAACAAACCAAACAAGCTTTATGGGGGGCCTTCTGGTATAAGTGTATGCGTACCTAAGGCATGTATTTATTGAATATTAAAAGTTGTCTTCATAGCGTGCTTTATAAGTAGCTTATGCTCTATAACTTACGATAAAAAGTAAACAACGAACTGAATATTGTACTAGTTAGTGGTGAGTTTGATGTTAAAGTAAGGTTGTTAGTTATTAACGCTTTGACAGTTCTTCAATTGCTTTATTTTAAATTTAAGTCAGTGTGTTTATGTGATTGTTAAATGAATGTTTTATTACATAAACCTGGGGCTTAACAAAATTTCATGTTCTACAGAAATCAGTACGAAATATGAAGGAAGAATCTGTTGCAATACCATCGGTTATTAATTTTAACGTTTCGAAGGTAAGTAATGTTAGATCTTTTATTTTGATTTCGATATTAAATATGTAATGTTGTCGTAGCCAAAAAATATTATTTAATTAATAATAGCTCCAACTCTTCTAGTAATATGATTAGAAATGACACATTATCAATTCTAATCATATTACAGATGACGCGCAATTGACCAAAGAGTCCGAAGCCATTATTTTCCATGTTAAAAAGTGCTATCGGAAATGTGATTGTTTGAACGGGAGAGATAAGATGGTGATCACTCTGTAACTTGAAAAAGAAATATAGTTGTTTGTAAACCAAATAACAAAGTGTTTTATTTATTGTTTAACAGTACGTACCAAATATAAAGCATAAGTTTAGGGCTGGCTAACTTATCTCTCAATACATATAGTTCACCATTGTCACCAGCTATTTTATTCCTGCTACTTAGGCACGCACGAGCCTTATCTATGAGTGGATGGATAGGGAGCCATAAACTACTACGCGGGCCCAGTGCGGTTTGGTGGTTTTTAACGACTGTTAATGCAGCCGTGACCAACGGCTTTACATGCCTTCTGAAGCACGGAGGAGCTCGAGATGATAAATTTTTGGTCACCCATCCTGTGACCGGTCTTTGCGGAAGTTACTTAACTTCATCAATCGCAGACCGGGCGCGTTAACCACTGCGCTATCGAGCTATTATTACTCGTAACTCTTGTACTGTCGAGTTAATAAATCACACCCGACTGTGCAGAGTATTTATTCAGTGATTTTTTTTCATTGATTAATTTATTATTTAATTTTAATATTTTATTATTTTATCTATTAATTTAATTAATAGTTTATTTTAAAATAAACGTTCCTTCTACGATGAACGAACATTTATTTCGTACGTGTGAACCATTTCAGGGGGGCGGCGAATTAGTGCATAGTTCGAGTGTTTTTGTCATTCTATGACGTATTTTAAAAACTCCTTAGTTTATACAATTTGATATCTCATACAAACTACGTTGCTAGTTCAATTTGATTAAATGTTAATGAAACTTTAAAGTCTATTTATAAAACATTTCTTATCACATAAATTCAGTTTTATTTCTAATAACTATTCAAATCTATGTATTTTCTTTAAGCGTAGAAAATTGAATTACTATTGACTTATTAGTTTGAAAAAATATTGGAACTTGGAGTTTTTATAGGAAACAGCTCCTCCCAGTTTCAAACTTAGTTTTTTTTAAATTTATAATTCTAAAAAACTTTTAATTTTGCTCCTTAGTATCTAAATCCCTGAAGGTCCCTTATTCAAACTTTATACAAATTTTCATTTTTGTTAATAACGTGCCGGAGTGCCATACACAAATCGCAGTCGCACTATGCTCCAAGTTGGTGTTACTGTTCCCTGAAATGGCCTTAACTTTATTTATAGAAACTGGAAGTGAAATGTTTTTTCCACGAAGAGAATGCAAGGACTATTCCAACGCTATACGTATCACAAAAACCCAAACCTGCCCCCAAAAAACTTGAAAAACAGGTGTGTTGAAGCTCATATTATTGGAAATGCTGGTCACTGGTGGAACTTCATCATCATCATCACCTTTTTATATCCCGTATTCACCAACTGCTGTGCATAGGCCTCCTCCATGTTACGCCCTTCTGTTTTGAGCTGATCCCATTCAGTATTTTCCAGCAGCCAGCTTTCCGATTCCCACAATAAAATCCGTAACGATATCGTAGCGACTTAGGGCTCTTTCAAACTAGGCGTTTCGTGTCGGACCGCTGCCGTGCGTTTTCATATTAAACGCCAGCCGCACCACAGCCGCACGCATGTTTTAAGGGGGTGCAGCGCGGAATTTGAAAATTTACGTGTTTTTAAGTCACTGGTGCTAGGCGCTGAATAAGTCTTATACATTAAAAGGACTAGTATAAGTTAGCTTGATCTTGGAATTTGAAACAAATACCCAGAAACTGCATAAACAATACGTAAAATAATGATATCTAAAAACTTATTTCTTCAGAAACTTTGTAAATATAACACAAATGAAACAATGATCCGACATCAAAATGTTTGTATTGATATTCCGCAGGGCACTGTTGTCTTATTTTTCAATAAAAACATATGAATATGAAAATATTAAGACTTTTATAATTTTTTACCCAAACGCCTATGATTTTACGAAGGTAAACATTGCTCTAATTAAATCACCAGCCTACTCTGTACAGATATTAGTGTGCGTGCGTATTCGTAGTCGTGCGCCGTTGTCATACCACTGCCACGCGCCGCTCGCTCGCTATCATAAAGAAACTTGAAACTCGCAGTTTTGCGTCCGCGCTGCACCCCCTTAAACGCCTGCCGCACGACAGCCGCACGCATGTTTTAATAAGGAACGCAGTGCAAACCAACGGCAGCGGTCCGACATAAAACGACTAATTTGAAAGCGCTCTTACCGCCGAAATTAATAACCTGTCTCTGGTAAGAGATAGGTCTCTAAGTTTAGTTACCTAGCAACCGCTGTTATTTTCCGATAAATAACAGAAATAACTAAGCAACAAATCTCTAGTAGGCCTATTTCTTGCTGAGGATAGGTTATTAATTTTGGCTGTCAGTCGCTACGATATCGTTGCGGTTTTTGTTATGGGAATCAAGGGGCTGCTATATACATCTGGCAATTGATACTTTAATTTATTGATTGATTGATTGAATACTTAATACTTTTGTTACTGAAAGAATCAGGCGCGAGGTTAGGCATGAATTAGAATGCAACATCTGCTGTAAAGGCGAAAGGTGCATTTAAAACGATAACTGTTAATATCGAAAAAATAAACTACATTTAGATAAGGAGCACAAAACCATTTTGTTATAAATATGAAAAAATCTTTACTTTTTAAGGGTTGACGTGGTTGATTGACCACACATCAAAGATTTCTAATTTGTCATAGTCCTATTGCTAAAGCCGGGTCTCCTGCGACACTGTTTTGTGTTTTCTAACACCTAACATCAAACGTCTAACAAAATATGGGCGTGGCCTAACTGTTTTGTTAGCTCAAACAAGTAAACATGTTATTTGAGGCGGACGGAAAACATCCCCGTGTTCGCCTGCGGGGGGAGGTGTAATTCCATTTCATCGTTGCTTGCGAACATTGAGGCTGTGCATTGTGTATAATAACTATTTCAGCATTTACTTAGTTAATCATTGTTTTGTCTATTTTTCTTACGTTTGTGTGACGTAACAATATTTAACTAAATAATGCTGAAATAGTTTATTTTTCTTGCTGTATGTAAAATAATTTCTGAAACATCGAGTATGTCTTCTTCGTCCGAAGTCATTTTGTCGTGTAGGTAGTTAGTGATGTTTGTTAGATGTTCGTGTTTTTAAAGTCGCAGGAGACACGCCTTAAGTCTTGTTATTTTCATAGCTACTACATAAGTAAGTTAATTGGATAAATTTATTTCTTAAATTATTTTATTTTTTTCCTAGCTCAAGATAGATCAACCACATCCCAAGTTTTTCGAGGGCCTCAGAGGAAAATTAGATAACATGACGTCAAAAATTAGAACTAAATTAAACATGTAGATTTATAACAACGTTTTGTAGGTACTTTGTTTTTGTGTTTGTAAAATTGTAATTTTATTTTTTTCAAGAAAAATATCACATTATCATAATATTTTATTTGTAAATATTTTAGTGTCCTTCTTAATTTTTAGCACCTGGATGATCGAGCTTTGCTCGGTATTTTTTTACGAATAAAACGACGTGTTTTAAAAATGAAACCTGGCTAGATCGATATATCGCCCCCGAAACCCCCTGCATACTAAGTTTCATGAAAATCGTTGGAGCAATTTCCGAGATTAAGATTATGTATAAACATTGTATATGTATAAACGAGCAATTCTTGTATATAAACAAGAATTGCTCGTTTAAAGGTATTAGATAGGTTTGCATGAAACATGGAACATTTTCAAAGTCTCATTTATTCCGTGATATGTATTATGTAGGCGGTAAGTAATTAGATCGATCACAAATAAATTCACATTTCAACTAATAATTATTAACAATATCTAAACAAGAGTAGGTACAAACACTACCGATCTCCTTACACAATGCAGTTATATCTAGTTTTGCAGTTATTATTCTCGTTACAGTGAGCGAGACTGCTGTGCAATGTTTTTATTTTTATTTTTTAGTTATTAAAGTTCGATATGTATAGAAAAAAATTGTTAATTTTGTTTGTAAAACGATTATGTAATAATTTGATGTATTATGTAACAGAGTATAATGCAGTTATAAACCAGACTTATATCCGGTGGGACAAACTTTAATTAATTATAGTAATAAATGAAGGATCCAAAACAAAAATGCATCACAAAAATGGTCGTGCTTGCTCACTTATATATCTAAATATCTTATTACATAATGTAAAAAGGTTTTATAGCATCAACAGCTTATTACAAACCTCATATCTCGAAAATCAAATATTTATTTTGAATACTGTTTTTTTATATTAGAAGGAGGCAAACGAGCAGGCGGGTCACCTGATGGGAAGCAATCACCGCCGCCCATGGACACCCACCCGCAAGACCAGAGGATTCGCAGATGCGTTGCCGGCCTTTATTGTTATCGACATTCCTAATCTAAAAAAGACCCTAAAAGTATAACTATTTGCGGTATAATTACTCGGACTGCTTTTGAAGCATTTTTCGGTAATTTAGTACTAATATTGATAGTAGGGGATAAAGCTTGTTTTCCTAAGCACATGTGGATAAAAACGCGCAGCATAGGTACGTGCGCAGTTGCCTTCTACGATTATTGTACATACGCACGCACGCATAGTTAATAAACTGTTTTTTTCTTGCTGTAAAAATGACTAATAAATAGCGAGCACGTGCTTTAATTAAAATGTACATACAGTCCACACGCCTGCACCTAAACAAACAAACAAACTGTCAAATTTCTTCAATAAACTTTGACCTTTATTTCTAAGGTAAAAATGGTTGAAAATGTATTGAAGAAATTTTGACAGTTTTGGATAAGTATGTGGGCAGGCGTCTGTACAAGCACAGCGAAAACAAACTTATGCGTGTTAAAAATACGCCCAGCAGTATGTAGCGGCCTTATAGAACAGCATTACGTACTTATATTTATTTCGACAATCTGATCCACTATGCTCGATTGTACAGAATCTTGGTAATAATCGACATGGGCAGATTGAAATTGCTTTTGAATTCTGAGTATAATTTTAAAAATCTGGCTGTCTCTATGAAGAGAGATATGCTTGGTTCGTAGAAAATCGAATCGAATAGAATCGGCTCTTTACTTCAATCAATAATACTAGATAAGCGCTTCAAAAACAACAGTCTCAGGAAGCTCAAGCGGGGATCGAACCCACGACCTTTGGATAATCGGTCCAATGCTCTGACCGCTGAGCTACCGCCACCCCAGAAGACAAAATCTTTTAACATTGTGATTGCCAAATTCAAAATAATAAAAAAATCCACGAATACCTACTCTTCTGTGGTCTTAATTCAACCAAGGATGGTCGATTACAGTCTCAATTATAAATATTATACATTTTTAATTGTCTTTATATGTTCGTAATTTAAGGTATTATATGCTATCCATGATGCCCTAAAACTTTTTTGAATTTAATAATAATATAATATGTAATAATTTCTGTTACCGATCCTTAATTTAATACTATTATTGATCGAAGGTCCTTAACCAGGTTTCTAAGATCAAGTTTTGAAAAAAGAGGTATTGAGATTTGAAGATCTGGAGCAGATTTCTAAGATATTGTCATTGTATTAATTTACAGTTATTCTCTCTCCTTTGTTATGTTCGTAATGCGCTGTTCGGTAACACATTAATTTAACAATAACTCACTATATCATCATAAGTGAATGCTAAGCATTATCCACCTCAATGCTCTAGTTCTAGTATCTGTTGGTTCGATGATGGCTGTCTTCTTGCAGAGATATCTGGCTGTCTACAAGCAGGAGTTCTCGGCTGTCTATATGCAGGGTCCCTGGTAGCCTACATGCAGGTATTCTTAGCTGCCTGCATGCAGGGGTACGCTCCCGCACCAAGTGCTTGATGCTCTAACGGTATATCTGCTGGTCCGTTGATACCTGCTTAGATGCAGGTACGTTCTCCCCCATGTTCTTATCACAATCCCTGATCTGCTACTCAATGCTTTAATTCTAGTGGTTAAATGCTGTTTCATCGATGGTTGTTTACACGCAGGGGTCCTTGGCGCGGTCCCGCATTTGCTTCTCGATGCTCTAACGGTTTATCTGCTGGTCCATTGACGCCTGTCTAGATGCAGGTACGATCCCTCTCATGTTCTTATCGCATTCCCTGATCTTCTCGATGCTTTAGCTCTAGCGGTTAATAGCTGCTTTGTCGATGTGCTCGCTGTGCGACACGTCGGTGCCACTGGCAGCTGGTGCGTGAGGTTGTCTACAAGCAGGTATCCCTAGCTGCCTGCTGTAGTGGCGCGTTCCCGCACCAATATTTGATGCTGTAATGGTTTAACTGCTAGTCCGTTGATACCTCTTTAGATGCAGGTGCGTTCCTTCCCATGTCCTTGGTGCAGTCCTCGATACGCCACTCAATGCTTTAGCTCTAGTGGTTATTCGCTGGTTCGTCGATGGCTGTCTACATGCAGGAGTCCTTGGCGCGGTCCCGCATCTGCTGCTCGATGCTCTAACGATTTATCTGCTGGTCCGTTGATGCCTGTCTAGGTGCAGGTGCATTACCTCCCATGTCCTTGGTGCGTCCTTTCCATCATCTGCCACTCCTGTGGTTCTAGTGGTTTATCTGCTTGTTGGTCGATGGTTGTCTACATGCAAGGATCCTTGGCACGGTCCCGTATCTGCTGCTCGATGCGCACGCTTCGCGGCACGTGCGCGTGGCAGGCGGCGCCGCGCACGGGCAGCTGGTGCGTGAGGTTGGAGGCGCGCGCCGCGTCGTAGTCTACGTCGCGCGGCCGCCAGCACAGTTGTGTGGTGCCGCACTTGCACGTCATCTGGCGGCAAATCTGGTACACATGAAATAGGAAAGTTAAACATTAACTATTTTTTATTGTCATAGTTTACCCTTCCCATAATTTTTTTTTATATAATAAAATCGCTTTGCCCGTTGCTAAAAAGTTTATCTATTGACTAAGAGCTCAAGCGTCGAATACCCAGACACAATAGAATTTTAATTGTTATCGGCCACCTGCTGGTCGCTCGACGCTCAAGGGGCTAACTAATCAACAATTATGCTGATTTTTTGATAAAATCTTACCGCTTTTCATGAGGCTAGGTTTCATTTCGAGTCTCGAGTCAGCTAATTCATTAACGTCTCAATATTGCTAAAAAGTGGCCTGTTTTTGATAGAAATATGAAAATATTGCCAAAATCTGGCTATCGATATACGACAATGACAGATGATTGATTGATATTTCATTAATGATTGATCGATGTTTACCGAGGCTAAGTACTCATCGCGGCAGGTGTCGGGGCAGTCGCAGGTCCAGTTGGTGGGCGGCACGCAGGGCACGCACGGCGGCGAGTAGCAGGTGCCGGGGTGTGCGAAGCAAGTCGAACAGCAGCATTGCGAACACATCGAGTACACCTAGAAACATGAATATGCGAAAGTTAGGAGAAGTATTAAATCTTAAAAAGCCAGCGCAGACGATGTATTGAAAGTCCTACGTATGTCTTCCGGGTAAGCACTTGGCCTTTACCTCACCCGATGTTAAATGATGATAAGGCTGAAGGTGGAAGCGCGACCCGTCACCCGGAATCCTCAACTACTGGCTATCTTATCTCTAGCTGCCGGAACACAACAATGCTACAATCATTGATGTTATTTAGATAAGATGGTAGCTAGCCAGGCGGACAAACAAACCCTACTACCAACTAAACCGAGTACACAAACATGTAGGTACCCTCCGCTGGGAATCGAACCCGGGATCACTGGACCTAAACCGGTGGTCTTAACCACGTGACCTAACATCTTCTGTCAGACAAATGTACGATGAGGACTGCCCCTTATCTGCGCTAGCACTATAGAAATAAAAGTCATAACCAAAATAGTTCAGCCGATATAAGCAACTTATGTCAGGATACAAGGCAGAACCTAACGACCTTAAGACTTTGCCTACCAAAGAAAAAGAATATTCAAAAAAGTTAGAGTTAAGTTACCCGAAAATGGTTATTAGTTGTTAAATAAGCTCGGGCCCGATACGATTCAGGATTCATTAAGAATTCAAAGCTGATCCTCGTCGCGGAGAACATCAGAAGGAGTACTACACTACACTACGTGAAGATAGTTTGGCTTCAATGTAACATTACTAACCAGCCATATCGCTCTGCATATCTCGTTCCGAACGTACGGCAGACAGTTGCAAAGTAAGCAGTTCTCAAATTTCGTCAACTCTGGTATACCTAAATTTTTTTCTATACCCGATGGCCCCAATATAACCTGAAATATAAATTTGTTGAAATAAACTTGGCTTAGCCTTTATTAACCAAACAAATCGACAAAACATTGCATTTCCAGTATTTTTTCTGTATTGCTTTCGCTAGCTTTAGTTAAGCTAAGCTAGCTTTAGCTAAGATTTCATTGCAATCTGATAAATTTGCAGATGGTCCTTTTCTACATTTTTTTTTAAAATTGATGACAGACTCTTTACACTTGGTTTGTCAAAGAATTAACTAAAGTATCAGGCTGTTGTCAAGTTCTAGTAAAGTACTTATAAAATGTGATATAAAGTATCAGCCTTTTAGTAATGACCTACTAAATACATATTAAATGTCTGCCTACCTACTACCTACCTACAAACTTTTTGTAGATAACTACCGTCTGAAACGTGCTCTTACCTCACTAGCAAAGTACTGACAGTCAGGCGCACAAGTACACAGGCTGTCAACATACGCGCACTGCACGACCTTCTTCGCGCCTTGCAGGCCTTTAACGACGTTGACAGTGGTGCGGGCCACTGCGTACGCGCCGGCAAGGCAAGGAGTTTCAGTGCAGCAACATTTGGCCGCGCAAACTGCCTCCGTGCCACTCATGATGCATGAAGTTACGCACTCGATCTGCAAACCAGTGAGGTTATGCGACCGGTGATCCCAACAGGACGTTTTATTAGTGAGACCTTATACTTTGGTGTTAGAGGTTATAACTATAACCTCGTTGACCAACTGGTCACGTCGTCGATTAAGTTTGTGATATCATCATCATCATCAGCTCATTTTATGTCCCCACTGCAGGGGCGCGAGCCTTCCCTATGGATGGATAGGGAGAACGGGCTATAAATCACCACGCGGGCCCAGTGCGAATTGGTGGTTGTTAACGACTGCCAATGCAGCCGGAACCAACGGCTTAACGTGCCTTCCGAAGCACGGAGAAGCTCGAGATGATAATTTTTGGTCACCCATCCGGTGGCCGGCCTTTGCGAAAGTTGCTTAACCTCAGCACACGCAGACCTGGCGCGTTAACCACTGCGCCATCGAGCAGTTTGTGATATAGTGTGCTCGTATTAACTAATTCGTTCTAAATAGGCGATGACTGCGCGCTACTGCATACGCGCTGGCGAGGTAAGGAGTTTCAGTGCAGCAACCTTCATCCGCACACAATGCCTCTGTGCCCCTCATGATGCATGAAGTCACGCACTCGATCTGGAAGCCACTGAAGCTATGTAAGTAGCTCACTAGTTCACTAGCAACTAGCTGAGTAGTTGAGGGTTCCGGGTGAAGTGCGCTTCCATCTATGGCCTTATCGTCACTTAACATCAGGTGAGATATAAGCCAAGTGCTTAAACGTAGGTAATAAAACAAAATAAAAAGTTGGCAACAGGATGTTAGATTAGCTGATTCGTTCTAAATAAGCTATGACTGCCCGCCAATGCATCCTTTTCAGACACTGCCTTTATGCTACTCATCATGATGCACGAAATCACACACTCTATCTGAAAACCAGCGAGCAATGACTTATACTGAAATCGCAAGAAAAGAGCTTTTTCGGTCTTCGGTTCCGTATGCATCCGTATGCAACCTGGAAGAACACTCCATAATTCATGATCGCCAATACGGGTTTCGGCCGAAACGATCAACGGGTGATCTTCTAGCGTACGTTGCACATCTCTGGGGTGAAGCTATTGACAAGCGTGGTGAGTCAATGGCTGTTAGCCTTGACATAGCCAAGGCTTTTGATCGGGTCTGGCACAAAGCTCTTCTCTCCAAGCTCCCGGCATACGGTCTGCCTGCTCAGTTCTGCAACTGGGTCGCTGGCTTCCTACATGAGCGGAGAATCCGTGTCCTGTCTGATGGATGCGCTTCGCGGTTCATGTCAGTGAACGCCGGTGTCCCTCAAGGTTCCGTTCTGTCCCCCACGCTGTTCCTTCTGCATATCAATGATATGCTTCCACTTGGAAATATTCATTGCTATGCAGATGATAGCACAGTGCATGGGGGATATAACGGTCACCCAGCGGCTGGGCGGGTCGAAACCGAAGTTAACCGAGTGAATCTTGTCATTGAGCTCGATCGGGTATTGGACCTCATATCTAAATAGGGCTCCAATAATCTTGTTGAGTTCAATGCCAAGAAAACACAGGTGTGTGCGTTCACGGCAAAAAAGTCACCATTCCTTCCCCTTCCAACTCTTCAGGGTACATCTCTAAGCCTGCAGAGCAGTATCAACATGCTCGGTATGACGATTCGCTGCGATCTGAACCAAAAGGACTACATCGAAGCCGTGATCAAAACAGCCTCGCGAAAACTCGGTATTCTGAACAGGGTGCGGCGATTCTTTACGCCTGACCAGTTGTGCCTTTTGTACAAGACACAGGTACGGTCTTGCGTGGAGTATTGCTCGCACATCTGGGACGGTTCCGCAAAGTACCTTCTCGATGCTTTGGACAGATTGCAGCGTCGCGCTGTACGCATTATCGGCAACGCAGACGTCACAAATACTCTTGAAACTCTGCAATTGCGAAGAGATATTGCGTCACTCAGCGTGTTTTACCGCTTATACCATGGCGAGTGCTCTGAAGAACTCTTTGACCTCATCCCACCTTCTCCCTTCTTCCATAGGAGTACACGTGCTGCTCTCCGGAGTCACCGCTTCACTGTCTCTAATATTCCATCGCGCACTAAGAAATTTGGTGACTCGTTTTTTTGTCGCACCTCCAAAACATGGAATAGTTTGCCAGCACACGTTTTCCCTCCTTCCTATGATATGGGGTCCTTCAAACGAGGCGTGAAGAGGCACGTTGTGGGCCGGCAAAGTGAGGATAACTGACGCTGCGCTGTTCTCACGCTGCACCAGTTGTCGTCGCATCTGGATTCCATATTTACTTAACATCAGGTGAATTGGAGTCATTTGCCGTGCTATGTATAAAAAAAAAAAAAAAAAATGCATATATAAAATAATACAACATTATACCCAATCTTCCACTTCCCATGAGGTTCTTTGACATGTATTTTTAATTTATGTAAAACCATTTCATCCATCTTCTTTATTCTTAAGTGGAAGTTTGTTATAAAATGTTACATATTTAGATAATAAGATTACAAGGACGACCACCGCCACCTGCCAAAGGAACTTAGCCAATCTGAGAGGGTTGATTTTACATAAAATTAGAGACTATAGTAATACTAATAATTTGAAATGAACATTACCTGTTCTTCGACATAGCTCTAAGAATTAGTAAGTTGAAGTGGCAGTGGGCCGGCCATATCTGGCGAATAACCGACAACCGCTGGGGCAAACGTGTTCTTGAGTGGAGACCACGACTCGGTAAACGTAGTGTAGGACGACCTCCGGCCAGGTGGGATTATGACCTGCGAAAGACTGCAGGCAGATGCTGGATGCGTCAAGCTGAGGACAGGGCGCTATGGCGCTCATTAGGGGAGGCCTATGTCCAGCAGTGGACTAAGATAGGCCGATGATGATGATGATGATGATGATGATTACCTGTTCTTGTGACATTGTGCACGGATGTACCGCAGCCGACAGCACGGGTACCATAGTGTTCGGGGTGGCTCCACCAATGACGGGCACTCGGACCGCTTCGGGGGGCATCCTCAGGAAGTCTGCCAGCACTGTGTTGGCGCGCACGCAATTCAACTCCACGCAGCCGAGGAGGGTGCGTGGATTGTACACGCTGCGCAGGCGCTGGATCTCACCCACTAGCGGCACCAAGCTCTCCACTGGCTCTGTTGCTACTATCGTGAAGCACTGTATAGAAATGAATTTTATCAAAAAGTCTGCTTCTTAAGAGCCTTTTTTCTATTAGAAATACTTATATTAAGTGGTTGTTATCTATACTAATATTATAAAGAGGAAAGTTTTGTATTTTTGTACGTATGTTTGTAACGAATAAACTCAAAAACAACTAGACTGATTTAAAAAATTATTTCACCATTAAAATGCTACATTAGCGCTGAGTAACTTAGGCTATAATAAAAAAAAGGAATGCGGCACGAAATCCGCCGGGTCAGCTAGTGTATTACATTTAGTAATCTTTTCAAACTATCATGGTCACTTACATTAGAATAAATATTATTAACGGGATTATTACCATGGTTTTTGTTGTGTTTGAGTATCCGATATTTCGGCACAGTTGCATGCGCCATGATCACGGATGTACTGAAGTTATTGCGAGTGGGTGATTATGAGCAGACAAAACGATCTACCCTCTTTCTTAGTCGTTTTTTGCGCTCGATACTCGTACCACTGTTTCCTAAGTCACACATGGGATAACTCCTCATGCAGTGTTTCATCATCGCACAAGTTGTAAGCCCGGTTGGTCAGCGATGACACTACAGAGTGCAGATGTTTTGGGTGATGATGAGAGGTTGCATTGAGATAGCGATCTGTGTGTGTAGCTTTCCTATGTACAGAGTGGCCAAGTGAACCGTCATCTCGTACTCGCATCTTGATGTCAAGGAAAGCCAAACTCCTGTCTTCTTCCATTTTGTAGGTGAACTTTATTTTACAACAAATTTCGACAGAACGCCACTACATACCTAGATTGGTTAGAGAAGCGATTGAAATTACAAAATACAAAAATTTCAATCGTGAAGATGGGTTTAAACTGTCGCGTATCTAGAATCCAGTGATTAGCTTATGTAAAAACCGCAAAAAGAACAAAAGTGCCGTTTCGCGATCTGATACGGTCAGTGTAGTGTGTCGAGAACAAGTTCGAGTGAATTAGTGACTTAAAAACCAGTGGTACGAGTATCGAGCGCAAAAAACGACTAAGAAAGAGGGTAGATCGTTTTGTCTGCTCATAATCACCCACCCGCAATAACTTCAGTACATCCGTGATCATGGCGCATGCAACTGTGCCGAAATATCGGATACTCAAACACAACAAAAAACATGGTAATAATCCCGTTAATAATATTTATTCTAATTTAGTAATCTATTAAAACTTAACTGTAAACCTTGGTTTTCTTAGATAATAAATTAATGAAAGCGTAAGCTATAATCGCAGCAGCACTTCAACATCTCGTAAAAACTTTAACAGTTAATTAAAAAAAAAAAACCAACATTAATAAAACTTTAATGCCTATGTAAGGAAAATACAGAGATCTAAACGTTGGGTAACTGAGTTTATTTTAGTTTTATTTTATAGAAACTTGAGTTTTTTAATGTTTTCTAAATGATACCGAAATATATAAAGGCTCTTTGTGAGTCCTCGAAATATATATTCACTTACGTCGGGACAGACGTTGCAAATCTGCAGGGTTATCTCTGTCAACACTGGCGAGTTGTTTTCAAATGTGTCGACCCGATCCCGCGCCACAATCACCACCACTTTTGAACCCTGAGAGACATTTCCACGAATAAAATAATATTATTTAGGAGAATTAACTAAAATAACAAATGTTTTATTCTTTTAATGTAATTAGTAATAGGATCAATCCCAACGACATTTATCCTCCTAAGAAACTGTTTTGTTCCTATTTTAGTAAAATTGAGGAAAATCACATTTTTTACTTTAAACATAATAACTTGTAATCGAATTGGTGTCTTATTCACAATAAACTTTGGGGTGTTCTAAGTATGATTTTACAATAAAGTAAAAAAAACTAATTTTTTTTAAGTTATGAAAAAAATTCACGAGCGGGCTTCAACTCATATAGGTGCTATCGTGGTTATGTTCAACCAGCGGAATGGAATTTTGGAATGTCGGTATTCATGATAGGCAGCGACATGCATGCACCATAGTGAGGACTGAGCGCGCGCTTTCGTGCGACACGAAAAAAATAATATCTAAGTAATAATAAATGTAGTTATCGTTAAATTAGAAAGTCCTTCAACGTTGACTGCCTCAAAATCAGGCATTATGCTTGTAACTTTATGTGATTGACAATGCAAGGCCTTTTTGCATAATTTAAGATTTACTAGATATAGCCTTCTCTATGGTAATTGTCTATTGATTGAGTAATTATCAGTCTTAGACCCAGGGGTCCCGGGTTCGATTTCCAGTAGAGGCATATAACAGTGTTTGTTTGTAATTGTTACCGGAAATGTATGAAATCTAGGAATTGTATTGGTCACGTGATAGGTTAGAAAATTAAGATAATCGCGAAGCGCAGCGTAGCGATTATCTTAAATTTCGAGGTTATTTTTTTTATAAGACAACAGAAAACAATAATTACCAAATTGAAATGCAGTTAAAAGGTATTCATATATTTTTATTGTATTTAATAAAAATATAAATTGTAACCTTTTTATAATATTTTAGGAAACACAATTTGGTGAGCATTTATCGGTTTTGGTAATCGTTTCGAATTTCATTGGTAGTAGAATTGATACATTTTTGGTAGGCGTTTAAACACAAGCCATTTTTAAGGTGCATTCATCACAAAATCAACTAGCGCGATAGCCTGATCAGACGATGCAATACCCTCCCCTCGCCCCGATATCCCCGCGTACCCATTGATATCTTAAATGTTTTACATTTCCGATTGCTATTTAGGAAATGTATAGATTTCCTAGGAAATTTGTCTAATATAATTTATTTCACACATTTCCGGGCGATTTTAGGAATTACATACATTTCCTAGGAATTATATACAATGACGGATTACATACATTTCCGTTAACATAATCACTGATAAAGATCGCGCAAAACTTCTTGTCCCCTCTGAAGTTGGCGCGATTCGCGTCGCAGTAGTAAAAAATTGGCGTCAGTAGGACGAAGGCGGGGACGAGCGGCAGGGCCTGACTGTGTACAGCTGCGCGAAGCAACTTCAGAGGGGACTAGAAGTTTGGCGCTACCTATAGGTAGCGCAAGGTATACCTTGAGCGCGTCGCAGAGCATGTGCCGGCCTGAATAGGAGGACACCTTGCATTTAGTGTCGACGTGGCTGAGCTCCATGCCGTAGCCACAGGTTGGACACATGTCGTAAAGCGCTATCTCATCCAACAGAGGGCACTGCTTCAGTAGGAGAGCTAGCGGCTGGCCTGTGGCAAAAACAATATACTTTCAACATTTACTAACTGAGGAGCTCGATGGCGCAGTGGTTAGTAGTGTGTTATCGCAAAGGCTAGTCATCAGATGGGTGACCAAACGTTTACGATCTCCAGCTTCTCCATGCTTCCGAAGGCACGTAAAGGCTGCTTTAGCATTCGTTTAACAACCACCAATCCGCTTTGGGCCCGCGTAGTGGTTTATGGCCCGTTTTCCCTATCCATCCATAGGGAAGGCTCGTGCCCCAGCAGTGAGGACGTTAATGTGCTGGTGATAACAACCACTAATCCGCACTGGGTCTGCGTGGTGGTTTATTGCCCGTTCTCCCTATCCATCCAGCTTATCCATGTTGTTAGCGCCTTTTGAGATGAATGAGTGATATCGTGTTTTATTTTCATTCTCGCTCCACCCTAAGCAAGGACAAGGGCCAGCGCTGATGGGCTACCGCAGTCCATGGACGTTCGCAGCATATATCCAGATTGTTAAGCCCAGTCCTTCTTAATCTGTCAGGCACCATAAAACCAAACACAGTTGAAAACCAATTGTGCTAAGTTCACATGTGAACCTGCGGGGCGTCAGCGCGCAATAAGCAAGAGATTCGCTTATCTATTCGCTCTCGTCGCAATCCACCTGTGGTCATAGCCACAAAATAAAAAGACTACAGAAGGTAAGTTTACTTTGTATCATGGCCAAGCCCTGGGGCTTAGTGTGAGTTTATTCATTATACGATCATGTTAACAAATTTGAATGTTAGTAATATTTTAACTCTCATTTTTCACCAGAAGGCGTTGCCCAACCAGCAAAAGTTAGTTGTATAGAAGACCATAGAACGTTTTGTAAAAACTAATCGGTGGTCAAATAAACGGCCAAAGAAGGTGCACCTACAAAGAAAGTGGCGCAATTATATCTCCATTCAGTGTTAAAGTACAACTGTAGTGGTATCAGGGAGACCATTTTGGCCTATTACAGTTGATGTAACAGTAATGCAATCTCTATTTGATGACATACAAGCACCACCGCAACGCTACTACAGTACCTTTTTGTACTGTAAAAGAGTTCATGATTACATTACTTCACTAATATTCATCATTCATTCATTTTACATTCGTTCAGTTCAGTTCTCAGTAAAGAAAAGAAAAAAAAAATTATAATAAAAAGGGAATACGAGGATATCGTGAAGATAAGATATTATTTTGTAATTAAATTATTCATCTCTTACGGGGAAAATGACGTGCGACTGTAATTTTACTGATAAACTATGTACGGGTTTACGACAATATTTGAATGCTCCTCTCGAATTATTGAGCTTTTACTAAAACAATTACGAATTTTTAGTCATAAACATACTTCCAGCTTCCTGAACTCTAATATAGCACTTGTTATGACAGATCACAACCACCATTACGTGCAATTAGGGTTCCTTCTGAGCTTGTCTTTGTGCCTTAAATGTGATGAATATTTTTTATTAAACTTATAAAAATACCATGTCAGAAAATATGGGTATATAAATCAGCTCTATTATTTATTAATACTCTGAGTTTGTGTGATAAAGTTGCTGATTTTCCTTAATAGAATATTATTGAGCTTTGGGAACAAAAAGTGTTTTTTTTTCTTTTTCAGTGCAATATTAAGCAAAATGGTTGTCATTATAAATATCGATAAGTTTTTAACGCGGGACGACTTAAAGCTACTTGCGGTAGCAGAATGGCCGTGGGAAATCACACATTTGAAAATCATCAATCATCACATCTGAAATACTGTCACACCTGGAATCATTGTCCATTTTTAAATAATTCTCCATTTCGTCATTAACGTAAAATGTATTTTGTACGGAACCATTTTCTATAATTGAGTTTTCAACTTGGTTTTGACTATCATTAGTGATTTGAATGCTTCTTGACGACGTTGCTGTTTCCTCATATTGTCTTTTCACTTCTCGTCTATAAGTCCCACTGCGTTTGAATCTTTTCCATGATTCGAAATTCATTTTTCGTAATTTATAGACATATTGGTTACGCTGCGCTGAATCAAAATGTTAATTATCTAATATTGTTGTAGAAGAGCGATAGAAATGCCTTTACAAAACTAAATTATCATTTAAAAGCATTGCTAGCCTACCTTTATAGACAGTAATTATGTTTTAAAAGAGAAAGGATCTCCGTTATAGTATTATTGTGTAATAGAAGGACTATAACAGTTTTAAAAAAACAGTCCTGTTCTAAAAAAAGTGTCTTTGTGATAAGTTTATCACTACGACTATAACGACCGTTAACACACCTTTATATGACAATTTGAGCTACATAAATGTAATTTGAAACTCAGCTATAGCACCAAATAACTCTGTTGTAGACTTTTTGTGCCCAATATAGTACTATGTACTGTAAGGACGATCTAAAAACCCACAATATCACAATATCGGCCTATTCTTGAGTTTTCATCTCTACTATAACGAAAGACCCATTATAGTTCGTTCAGCACCTTTATTACGTAAATCAGGCGCATTAGAGCGACAGTAAACACTGTTATAAAGTTCTATCGTTGTATACTAGTCACATTGGAGGTTGCTATAACGCCTGACTATAACAGCTATACAAAGTCGCGAAGTAAACCTTTACATCAATTCCTAATAGGTCGTTTTTGCTGTATAAACCTATAGAGCCAAAATGTATTGTCAAACACTTTTACACAACAATCAATCACCGCCAAAAACCTTTATACATCGTTTACCTAGCTTTTTTGAGATATAAGGTTTGGTTATAGGGCAAAATTGCTGGTTGGGTGTTTCTATGCAATACAAATTCACGTCAACGTCGCAAGTTGTGTCCGTGATAGAGGTGTGCCGAAGGGGCAATGAGTGTGTTTGGTGGCAAAGATAATAAAATCACTATGTAGAAACGGTTGTATAATAAATAAATAAATAAATGTTTCCCACACTCACACCAATTATCTAGCCCCAAGAAAAGCTTCCTTAAGAAACTCGTTATATGGTTAACTAGACAACGGATAAACATACTTAATATACTTAAATACATACTTAATATACATAGGAAACACCCAGACCCGAAACAATATAGAAAAACAGGTATTTCTAAATTGATCCGACCGGGGATCGAACCCGGGACCTCAGAGATAGCGACACCATGAAAACCGGTGTGCAAGCCACTCGACCAAGGAGGTCGTATATTTCCAAAGTATGTCACACACTGCCTCAGTATACAAGATGAACTTATTTATACATTTATTAGTCACAAAATGATATAAATGAGGTCGTCTGTAAACACGGCACAGAGGCTTTCGTGATAGGGCTAAGAAACAAACTGGCAGGACTTATCCTTCTCACCTCATAGTATTTGCTAAAATCTACTGTAAAAATATTATACCAGTGCATCCTGCCGCTCCGCAAATAGTCACTTTCATACCACCCGGGCACGTACTATACGAACGGCTCTTCTCTCTACAAGATCTCCGATTAAGCTCGTTACTATAAGTTACTGTTGTGAAAATATTCTTTGCTTGATGACGAGGTCGAAACGCTTGCCATAGCGTTTTAAAACCAATCATTTTTTTGTATTTATTTATTTATTTTACAATTTTTACTAGAATTTATTGGAAATTATTAGACATTTGTTTAATAGGACAATTTGACAATGACATGTATGATAGTTCTCAAAGTAGTTCTCATCTACATAACATCTTCATGGTTCTGATTAAGTTCTCTGAGAAGTTCTCATCAATACTCTGTGATTTCATAATTTTTCCTTATTTAACTTAAAAATGTACGGACTTCCATTGTACGAGTAGTTTTCATCCATGTGTGCCAACATGCAGAAGTTTCTGGATGTGCTGTGCGTACTTCCACGTAACTCCTAAAAAATCGCGAAGCATATGCATCAATATTTATGGAGTTGTTAGACATCTACTACGGGCCAGAAACGCAACGGTCTCATTCGCTGTTCACTCATTCAAATAAAACATGAATTAAGATTAAAGCGTTAATTGCCTACCGGCCGGTACACCTCTTCATAAAGTGCGTGTGCGCGCGCGTGTGTGTGTGCGCGAAATAATAAGAGACTTCTACCAGCTCAGCTACATCCCCACGAGAGTCGTGTCGTGGCTACGCCGTCAACGCCAGCTCGCCAAGTAAGTCCCAAATATTATCATCCATCCCTCCTCAGCTCCTTAATCCTTCATGTCCCACGTCGTCGCTGTACCGGCATTGCTTTCCCGGCAGACGATACAACTACTTTCGTTTTCTTATGATAGTCTAGTTCTACGAACCATAGTAGGGTTTGAAGAAGTTGAAGATACGCTGTAAGGCTACGTTCACACGGCGTCTATTCGATTCGATTTTTTCACCGTATACGAGGCAGTCGTTCACACGACAATTAATCGATTTTAACGGTGCGTTAAAATGAAATGAAAGGCAGCCAGTTGTTAGTGCGCGCCATCATGGAACCACGTGTTCCCCTATTTTTATATTGGTTTTATAGACGGAAACGCAAGCAGCGTCCTAGGAGGTATTGGGTTCATCCTCTTCTAAAGAATGGTTCTCATCGAGAAATAAGATTCGAAATTTTTTTCCTAAGCCTCAGAAATGAAGAACATCTTTTTTAATTATTTCCGCATGTCAATAAATATCTTTGATGATTTACTATCAAGGCTCGAGAATTCCATCGTACCGCGTATAATATACTTGTATACAACTTTGTCCGCAGACATGATGGTATTAATTTTGATGAATTTGAGATATCAACAATGCGAATGAACAGTTTGCGAAGAGAGCGAAACCCACGTGGAGGATTTGAAGGTAATAATATTCGCTCAATATTCGCTGATTACTTTGTATCTCCTGAAGGGTCTGTTCAGTGGCATGTATGTATGTATGCATGTATGTATGTATGTATGTATGTATGTGCCCTTTGGGCATTTGTCGTTCCATCTGACACAGATACTGACCGAGCACGGGTGCTTCGGTAAGTATCTGTGTCGGATCGGTAAGGAGGAGAGCACCGTCTGCCATCAGTGTGGAGCTGCTGAGGACACGGCGCTGCACACTCTCCAGGTGTGTGGTGCCTTTGCCTCGCAGCGACGCGCTATGGAGATGGCGCTTGGGGGAAGGGGCAGTCTCGCTCTTCCGGACATTGTGGCTACAATGCTGGAGAGCGAGAGCTGTTGGAACGCGGTGGCGCGGTTCTGTGCCGACGTTATGGGCGCGAAGGAGGCGGCGGAGAGAGCGCGTGAGAGCGCGATCGACGCCACTCCTGCCAGGAGACGGAGGAGCAGAAGGAGACGGAGGGACGCAGACCTCCACCCGCCGTAGTCCGGATCCTAGCGTGATGTGTCCGGTGCCAGGTTCTGCTCCTGATGCTGGTCATATCTGCAAAGAAGGCCGTAAGATTAAGCGGGATGTAAATAGTCTGTGTTGTGCTGTAAACATAGTCTGTAAATGTGAGTTCGGTTATGTTGTGAGTGAATGAGTGTTATATGTATGTGTATGTGTATGTGTGTAAAGGTTACACGGTCCTCGGACTATGTAACCTCTTGAGGTGACCTCCCTCGAGGTCAAACCACAACACACCCTCATGGGGGTGTGGTGTGGCACTAGACGTCGCGAACGCGTACCACCCGTTTGATTGCGCGCGCCGGCCCTAAATGCACCAACGTGCGGATGGGCCGACGCGGGTGATCACACGGGCGTCAGGGTGAACCCCGCGGTTCAATTCCCAAGTGAAAGGCCCCGTGGTTTTCACTGTATCGGAGTTTGGTCCCCCAGAGGTTTAGTGGGTATCCCCCTCTGTCTCGCCCTTCTCGGCCTTGGGCTTCTCCCTTGGCAGCCGACTGGAGACAATGACGTCTCCGGATAGTCGGTGAGTCGCGGAAAGACGGACGGGTGAGTCCCACATAACCTGGGGCCTCCTCAAGGCCCCTCGTACTCGTAAAGAGTTCCTATGGGATAAAAAAAAAATAAAAAAATGTATGTATGTATGTATGTATGTATGTATGTATGTATGTATGTATGTATGTATGTATGTATGTATGTATGTATGTATGTATGTATGTGTGTATGTATACGTACGAGACGCGGCCTCCTCGGTGACAAATTCGGACGGTATACGAGAAGAAATATTTCTCGAACACGATATTTTCCCGCATAGACTCCGTGTGAACAATTTAATATATTTTCTACTGTCACTGCACTATTCGATAAAATCTCGTGTACGGTATACGGGAAAAATATAGCCGTGTGAACGTAGCCTAAGGATGACATCCATAAATGATTCCAACTTTACACAGATCTGTAAAAATGTAGGTCTTACACGTTCTTATGAGGGGTCCCCCCTTCATTAGGTGCTGTGCTGGTGCCTTCTAGTCAGGAATAGTCAAAGGCTGTTGTGATAACTTAGCTTTCCAGAACGCTTTACCTTTTTTGGTGTCACCGGAGCGAGATAATCCCAAATTTGAACAATATTATGAAGAATTTTCGATATAACTTTAAATTCACTGGGTTTTTCTATCATCATCATCATCAGCTCATTGGGTTTTCCTATATATAATTATAATTAGATAGGCTTGCGTTTGATTACTATCTCACCTGATGGAAAGTGATGGTGTAGCACTTAAGTAGCCTACGTCATAAAGATTTCATAGGTTTTTTATTCGTTTACGGAAAGATGGCCGCGATAGGTCTCTTTTTTTGTTATTGTTCTGAGGCAACAATATTCATATTGGTATATAGAACTATGTTAACTTGGCTATATAGCTTCTACGTCACTAAGTTATGCTGCATGTTGGAAATCTGTAATGAACAAGTACGTACGTTAAAAAGGGCCACCTACTTACTGTTTCCTAAAACTCTTTAGTATTTTATGAAAGCTCGTCGTTAGCAAACACTTACAAATATTTTAACTTAGAAATGCCCTGTAATTATCACATGAAATAATAGTGTGGCAATAGTCCGTTGTTAAAACGAACGCATTTAATATGAAAACATTCCAACTTTATAACTTTTAAAAGTAATTTAGTGTAAAATTTCATAGCTTTTAAATGGTGGAAACATGCATTAGACACGGTCGCTCCATGAATAAATAATAAGGAAAGATGCTATCACAGAGTTGGTAAAGCTGCTCGCAATATCCTAATGACTGCAATACCGCTGCCATATCCGAACAGTCGTTATCGTGCTTGTCAAATATTGCGTACCTATTCAATCTGAAAAACATGTTTGCGCGTCTTCAGAAGTTTTTCGTATCTAAGCCAATAAATCCTCAAATAACACTCCTTGAAATATTCAAACCTCTTTACGTGTTACTGTCTGTTCTTGGATTGTTTCCTTACAATGTGAAATTCAAAACAAAACACAGCTATGTAATAATACCTCGCTCTATTTACAAGACTAGCTTGTATGGTACTTCAATAAATTTGCTCATGTTTATTTTTTTATTCATTCATATTAGAGGTATCATCATGCTAACTGATTGTAACTCCCTTACTGATGCTATTATGACTCAAATAAACTATATCTTGGAGTTGATAAATCTGACAATATTCTGCATAGTCGCATACACTTGTGCAATTATGAATCGATACAATTTTGTGAATATTTTGAACACGTTAGCCGCCGCCTGGATGGAATTACCAAGCAAAAATAACAACATTCTAATCAATCTTAAATATAACGTTTTCAAAACTCTATTATGTCTAGTGCTGTTAGCAATAGTACAAATTGCAGTCAATTATACAAGGCATGACAGTCTATGGAAGAAGATTTTGGTAACTTTCTCATTCAACTTACCGCAAATGATACAGTTCATAGTATTAGCATTTTACTACGTGCTGATCGTCATGGTGTTGGCATTGTTGAAGAAGATCCAGGACAGATTAAATGGTTCAATGATAGATAGGACAAAGAGTATAGAATGTTTTATACAAATGGAAACCAGACTGCCAATAAGCAAATTACGGACCATGGAGATGATGTTTGTGAAAGCGTTTGAAGTAAAACGGAGCATAAACGAGGCTTTCCAGGCACCAATTCTTGTCGCTGCAGTGCAATGTTTCCACGCAATGGTGAGCGAGGCGCACATCATAATCCATGGCGCCATAATCGAAAGAATTTTAACCACACACGAGGTTATCAATTGTTCTATTTGGATTATTTATCAGTTACTGAAGATGTACGTCTTGGCGTATTCGGGAAACCTTCTGAAAATTGAGGTTGGTCATAATTAAATATACGTTACTAATTTTCAAAATATATGTACAAGCAATAACAAACTATATCATTATACATACGTTTGTACCTACATCTTAACTTTTATTAATATAAATTAATATTTATTTCACAATATATACACAATTTATTGCAAAATTAATGTTTGTAATGATGAGTGATGATGATGATTGATGACTCTTGAAGAAACAGAAAGCAAATTTTCCCGGAATTTTCCCGGGGTTCCTTTAGTTCCGTTAGCATAGCTTTTTACAACTAGGTACTTACATCAATTAATTAAAACAAAGTGAGAATATATAAAAAATGTGTCCATTATCTTTCAGACATATCAACTTGGTCAAGCTCTTCATAACATCCCGATTGAGAAATATGATCTAAGAACATTAATGGAGGTTGGTCCAAATTATTTTATGAAATAAATGTCACTTACTCTTTTTGAAAAAAAAAAAAATAATAGAAATAGTAGGTGTTGCATTATAAATCAAAATAGTTATAATTAGTTGATTTATCAAATTCAATAAATATCGTAAATGTTTATATTAAGTATTCTATGTATTAGAGTTAAATCAAGATTTGTATTATGCTCTGTTCAACATTTTGTTTATATGGAATGCGAAGTCAAAAAGTATATAATCTCTTCTCAATGTTAAATTGTTCAAACATAGGTAATAAGAAATAAGTTAATTTCAGATACAGCATTTCGCCTCGCTTATATCGTTTCAAGCAACTGAAATGACAGTGTACGGATACTTTCCACTTGATGCCACGCTAATCTTTAAAGTAAGTAACATTAGATTCAAATAAATAAATAAGTATAATAAGCTCATTAAAAAAAAATTGTTTGATTGAAAGTTTTAGCTTTCTAGGCTTCGACCTAATGATTAGGAAGTAGTAGGAAATTGGGCTTTCTGACTCACGGTCGTTCAACATAATTGAAGTTTTAGTTTTCAGTCTTAAGTGAATCATTCAACTATAGAGCGCGCTTGAGAGGCGCCTGGCGGCGCCACTTGTGCGCGTCCTGAGTTGATTGATTCACTGTAGACTGAAAACTAAAACTTCAATTATGTTGAACGACCGTGAGTCAGAAAGCCCAATTTCCTACTTTTACACTCACAAACTGGATTTATAGAGTGCTTAGTGTGGTAGCTCCATTTATGCAAAGGATGAGATGTCTATTACTGATAGATAGGTAGCTATACCAAGCTGGATTACCTATTGATGATCATCACCATCATTACTTGAAAATATTCTAGAGCAGTATTACCTAGTTTAATAAAGGTAAAATAAATATTTAGGTACCTGAGTATATAAAAATGTATTTTATAAGTAGGTAGGTATAAAATGAAAGAAACAAATTTATTTAAAAAAGTTTATTTTCTTCACACCATTTGTTTAAACAAAATACATTTTTTAATGCACACACCCGAGTGTGATACATGCAACTAAATACATTGTTTGACTCTTTATACTTATCATACAAATTAAGTAAACTAGGACAAAACTTATCTTCTAAATTATAAACATTGTTATTTTCGGTTACATCTTTTAACCACTTCACTTTTTCTATTCCCTTAGTATAAATCATTTTGTTTGACAACAGTCGTACAATATGTTCTTTATGATAGGGATATGGTATGAAACCCTCTTTCCAGTAAACTGCTCTGTTTCTCTCAATCCAATTTACCTGTTTCCTCTCTGTTTTGCTTAGCTCGTAATAAGGAAACGGAGGTTTTATAAGAAGAACTTCTAACTGTTTTTTGTTTAAAATAGCAATTTCTTTTAGAATGAATTTATTATCATCTGTTTTAAAACCTTGTACATCTACAATAACCTTCATGATAATTTTCGAACAATTTTACTCAGAGGCTTGTATTCAACCAGACGATCGTTAATAATTAAACAATATGCTGTTGTGTCATCTGGTAAATATTCGGAACATTCAATTTCTACTCGCACATCTACAGGTCCAGTTTTCAAATTATCGTTTTGTCTTGAGCAATCAATGATGAACAAAGGAGCCTTGTTTTTAAAATTATCTAGATTGAGCAATGGGTCTGGTGAAATGTTGTATTACGAGTGACGAAATTTAGTATATATATCGTATAATATACTATATTTATTCTCATTAAACTTCAAGTTCATAGATTCGTAGGGGTAATATTGCGAATTCAAAAATAATGTAACGTTTGTTAATTTACAATGATCAAACTCGGAACAGTCGAGAGTCCTACTATTCTTTCTGTTTGTTTGTAAGCCTAAAATCACATAACGAGGTTTTTCTATTTGTGAAGTAGTTTTTACTGACCATGAATGTTTTACTGTTTTTGGTAATACAGGGTATTCATATAAATCCCAGTTTCTAAAAGCAATTTGGATAGGCTTGTCTTTGTCAAGAAGTTTAAGCAATGATAGTTTCTCATAATCCGAAACTTTAATATGTGGAACTCGCCACTGTACTTTTTGTATATTTATTTTAATATGATTGACATCGTCTGGCAAAATGACACTGTTCAATACGCTATGACCTCTGTTCAAAATAAGTTCATGCTTGCAGTTAATTACAATTTTCTTATAATCTTCTGCGAATCCTAATATTTTATCAAGGGGCACAACTGCACTAAAACTATTATTACTCCTAATAGTTCCATTCAAACTCCATCCCCATATAGCTGCAACTTTGCTCTCCCCTTCATTCATTGATATATATGATTTCATACAAGTGGTTATGCCGGCATTTTTGATGCGGTCTATTTCAATACCATTCATCTCATATCTTATATCTTGAAATAGAAATAAAACCGGGTTATTAGTGAGCTTAATATCTTTTTTCATAGGTTTACCGTCTTTATCATAAAGTTGTATATCTCCTTCTATATATATAGCACTCGCCGATGGTAATATGTATATATCCTGCTGATGAATTGGAATTCTTATTTCATCATTTTCATTAAAATTATTATTGTAAGGATTATAAGTATGAATTTCATAGCTTTCAATTGAGTTATCGTATTGAGGTAAATCACTTATTCCAAGAATACTCATGTTTTAAATCCTAGGGCCTGAAGAAATTTTTTATTGTCTTTCGTAATTTTTTTAACAGGTTTAACACGTGTGGACACTTTAACACTATGTCGAGTATTGACACGCTTGGTGTTCGTATTCTGAACTTTATAAAAGACTATCATGTTGCTCTACGTAAATGAAGACGCAATTGAATACTTTCTCCTTGGAAATCAATGTAATTTCCGTGTTCATCTAAAAACTTTACACTCAGAGATGATATATTGTTTTTGTTAACTGGTAGATATATAATATTTTTCGGTATTTCTATATATCGGTGACCAGGTGATACGTCCGGCACAAATTCATGTATAATATGTGAGGGCGCGCCGTTATTATACGATCCTTGCACTAGATCACATTCAATCCTGATCAAGGATAAAGGCAGAATGTTTACTGGACTTACAGATTCATGCCATTTATTTGCTTCTAACTTTACGTTCTGAAAGCCAAGTAACTGTCCAATGCTGTTATTAACGCTAAAGTCCACTCTTTGAGAACAATAAAAATAACACTTCAATGTATTGTTGTTAGGTTTAATCTTGATTTCACAATCGGTGATATTTGATTCAAGATATTCCGCAATATCGTAAAGATCGTAAGTTCCGAGAGGTATTTTTAACTGCTTATTATCAGCACCATAAGTAAATATGTTGTTAAGAGCAGTTACATTTGGTATGGAATTTAAAGCGGAAAAGTATAATAATCCACATTCACATTTTTCCCATAAAGTTAAAGGGGGCTGGAATTGTGATTCCAAGTAGGACTTATCCCCAGTAATGGTTAAAGTAATAGACATTATGTAGTACTAACTAGTTTGAAAGCTTTACTAACTATTTATATAGGATTTTAGACCAAAAATTTCTAAGAAATTGGAGACATAAATGCCCGCAGTTAAAAGGGTGATTGTTTTGTACATTTTCATTATTATATTTTATATTACTAGTACCGACATAAGAAATGAATTCTTTTGGTGGCTTTAAATTACCATAGCTATCGAAATACATTACACTTTTACAATATTTTGCATAGGCTACCCAGTGAGAACCTGGATTTTTGGAGCTATCAAGATTAATAATACCACATTCTTTTGAAAGTGGATACTTCGGCAATTCATCACGCATATAAACACCTCGAAAGAATGGAATATCTTTAGCATTTTTAATAATATCGATATTGCTCAAAGCTCGATTGGGTAGCCGATTACTTAGTTTTTTTTATTAGAAATAAAAATTCCTAGTCCATTATGATGAGGTCTAACTTCTAAACCTTTCCCTATACATAAAGTTTCCATCTTTTCGTTGTGTCGTTTTAGTTCAGAAAAACGTTTTTTAGCTGCTTTAAATTCATTAATAGCCTTAGTAATTGCTGCTGCTCCGCCAGCTAAGCTTCCAACCGCAGACAATCCAGCAAATATAGGTATAAGAGGAAGTACTCCACCAGTTTTTGGAACAGGAATCATGCGAGGTAGTTTTACAATAGAATTTTTCATGGACTCTTTAGCTGCTGCTATTGCTAGCTCAATAGCAATTTTTTTACACTTAGGCTTTAGTTTTTGTAAATGTTTTTTTGTATGAGAAACAATTTTTTGTAAATGTTTCTTCACACCACCTCCACTTTTAAGGGTTTCTTTATTTTCTTCACTATTTTTTCTCAAACCATAACCTGTGCTAACGTTAGCTAACATAGCTTTATTCACTAAATGAGCTGCAAGCTTTTCTCCTAGACCAGCATTTACAGCGTGAGCACGTTTTCGTGCCATTTTTATTAATTTTATATCAGCTTTATGACGATCACTTAATGAAGATGATTTGTTATAAGCTATATCGTGTTCTTTACAGTATTCGTCTAATAAATTAATACCCCTTTCTCTTCGAGCTAGTCTTTTTGCTAGTTTAGTTCCAGGACCACAATAATTATATCCAGGTAAATGAAGTTCAAAAGGTAAATTATTTATAAACCAATTTAGTAGACTGCTATCTACCATAACTCGTATAGAACTAGTTTACTGGAAGAATGTACCTATATTAATATACTATTGAACTATATTTGACTTATTAATCCAACTGTTTTCATTCGAAGGTAAACCCAACCATTTCACAAATACCTTTTTTCCCTTTGTTTTTAATACTTTTTCTATTAAGTATATATTAGGATGCTTTGCTTTCAATAATTCTTGCTCATAAAATGCCCCTAAAATAGCCCGATTTCTTGCATCTTCAATTAAGTATGTTGGTGGAGACGTTTTTTGTACTTTAACAATCTTGAATATTTCTGCTGACCAATTAGGCGTATAACCTTTTTCAAATACTCCTTTGTATTTGCTTATTCTCACAAAATCCTTGACTTTAAACTTGTGTCTCTTCACTATTTTATTTGATAGGTTAGCATACCTATCATGCAATATCTGAACATTATTTTTATTTACTTTTACAGGCTTTAGACCTATAGTTCTATGATAAGTGTGATTATATTCACGAATCACATCATTTAAAGTACCATCATTCCACCTGTAATTACCTTTTAAACTAAATAATTTATACATTTTCGTTTTCAATGTTCTTATAAGTCTTTCTGCAATAGAGGCCTTTTTAACGGAATACGTGGAATAATGTCTGATTTTATATTTCGCAAAAACTTTTTTCAGTTCATCATTATAAAACTCTGTTCCATGATCAGTTTGTAAATTTTTCGGGACACGTCCATTACTGAATAAATCAATAAAAGCATCACATATATCGTTTTTTGCTTTTCGTTTTAATGGGTAGGCCCATGCATATTTTGTGAATGTATCAATAACTACTAAAATATATTTATAACCATTGTTTTCTTTAGAGACACCTTGCATATCAATTAGATCAGCTTGCCACAAGTCATCAATATCTTTCATAATAACTTTTCGTCGTAGAAAATTCACCCTCACATTTTTATGTATTTCATTAACCACATCGGCTTTACTCATTTTTTGGATTTATTATTTATACTTTTTTCAAAACTATTTAATTTAATAGAAAGCTCACTCAACTTCTTATCAGTTGACTGAATGGCTTTCAAACATTTTTCTAAGGATTTATATAATAACTCTTTGTCTGTTGTATTTTTATTATCTATCTCTTTATAGATATCTTCAATAGATTTATCAACATATTCCTTGTTTGCGCTATCTGTTACGTAAACTGGTAATTTTACATTTCGTATGATTTTATTTTGAGCATCCAAATTGTTATCACTCAAATGGTTTAGAGCACATTCAACTATCATCAAATCTTTTCTAATTCTTTTGTTTTTATGTACATGGTGACCAAATTTGTCGACATTCATATTGAATGTTTATTTGATACTAAATATTATTTTATCGGGTTTTTGGTTTTATTGTTTAATAATATCAGATTCTTTCAATTCTTCAATAATAGATAAAATTTCATTATCATGATTAGTATTACCAGCTTCTTTCGAAGCAATCAGTAATTTTAATCTTTCTATCAACTCATTAGGATCATCCCAGTATACCAAATCAGTATTAGATCTATACGTTTTAAACTTTGGCAAATTTCCACCATGCTTTTCCATGTCGGTATTATGGAATAATGGTTTGATTATGTCACGATATTTAGCGCTTTTATCACCTTTTATTTGTCCATTAGGACGATAATCTCTTCTGTGTGCGTTAGTAATGAAAAGCATATTCTTATATTTAACTTTATCATTTTCAGAAACCAAACTTAAATCGGGTTTCTTAGTTAAAAGCAATTCTTTTAGTCCTGGCGTTAATTCACAACGTTTACTATCTATAGTAATGAAAAACTTGTTGTCATGACCCAGGGCATTGTCCATTTTAGATAAAATTACTTTTGAGTCACCCATAAACAGATTTTCATTTTGACTTCTTATTCCATATGGAATATTTAGGTTTTCATAAATATCGAATAAATCATCTTTCACTAATGACTTTAGTAAAATATTTTTATCATCATCATAAAGATCAGAGCTTTTGTATGAAATGTTTATGTTTTCACTTTCCTTATCATGATCATCATCTTTTTTACCAAAAACAGTATTGTAAGAATCTGAATCTTGGAAATCATCACTTGCTGTATTAAAGCTGCGCACTGAATTAGATTTTTCCATATTGTTATGTTGAAAAAGTTTATTATTATTATTATTACAGCTATTTTCAACTAAGGTTTTAATTGGAACGGTCACAGGTTCCAGCAACTTTTTCATAGTTAAGTCAGTTTGATCTTCTTCATTTTTCATTTGTTTAATTTTAGCCTGGATAGAATTAACTGACTTAATTAATTGCTGTTTAATATTTCCCTCCATTATTAGCACACAACCATTAATTGTAACAGAAATAAAGATACTAATATTATTATTATCGTTTCAACTGGTATTTATAAACTATAACTCGTAATTTTCATAGTGTTACAATGATTTAATACTTTTCAGAATATTATAAATATGTCAAACTTTTGTCTATATCTTCCTTGTGCTACAGGTCTGTCTTTATCAATTATTAAAAAATTGTGCTGAACTTTCTAAATTTCTGAGCACATGTTTTTAAAATAAAGCCAAGTCATGTCAGTATTAACGTGCTCATTGTAAATATGTTTTAGATTAATATCGTCTTGTTTGAAGATTATTAAGAAGTTAGCGTTATCACGTATCAATTGTTTTGGTATTTTAGAGTATGTTTGTGACAAATAAAAGCAATCAATATTGTTGTGTCTACCCATGGTAAAATAATTGCGAATATTTGATTGTCGATCACATACAACATCATCAAATATAATGATGGAATTTGGGAGAGCATCTCTGGGGTGAATAACTTCATCATGGTCATTGAATCCAAAAAACTTTACTCCTTCTACTCTTTTTAACACATTTTGTAAAAATCTGTATTTAGGTTGAAAAGTTGTTTTGGAATATAAATAAACATTACGAAACTTCAGACCATTTTCATGTAACAATAAATTTATCATAACATTTGTTTTCCCACAATTTGAAGGACCACAAATTATGCACCGTATTGTATTAGGCAAAAGCTTGCTATGCCTCACATTATGCAATTTGGTATCAACGTTCAAATCATTGACCTCCAACGAAAGAGTTTGCTTAACGAGCTTCATTATGAGTTTATAGGCTGAAAAAATGTGTACATAGTAAGCTAAACAGTCGACCGTCCGGCACACATCTCGTAACGGATGTGTCTGCCAGGAACCACAATTATCCACTACTTATATTTTATTTTCAGCTTTTTAATAGATAGTGAATCTTTTAGTTCTTTGTATAGGTTTAGGAAATATAAAAAATAAATAAAAAGTCTAAAATCAAGGTAAGAATTATATTTTCACTCCTTATACTTAATAATAATAAATATATATAGGTACAAATTTAACAAAATACAAACAATACAACTAACTTAATTGAACATTTAAAATAAAGTATCACAATGACCCCATGGTAAAGTATTAATTTGATTTGAGAGAACTTGTCGTTTATCGTCTTGTCTATTTAACACCAGTTTATTAACTCTCTGTGAATATAATACATGTTTTAAAGATCTAATTAAATTCATACTACATCTTATATTAATATTATTATTCAATGTGTTTTCATAGTGACTTGGTCTCAGTTTCTTAGTTACAGACTTTGATATACCTTTTGCTTTTTTTATCTGAGTTTTTGTACTTTCGATACAATAGAGTTTTGCCCTCAAACCAATAAATTGTTTAATAACATCACCACCCATTTCATCCTTAAAAAGACCTGGTATTTTTGCATTCAAGGCAGGCACACCGTAAACATTATTCTTTTCAAAATTACTAGTATCATAATAAGCAATATGTCTTTTCATTTCAGCATAGAAATCATTACTATTTATTAAATAAAGTAAACTGTCGGTGTCAGTATAACATAACTTTACATTTTCGTTATACTTCTTTTTAATGAAATTATAATGAAAATGATACATGTGCTGTTTAGCATATTCAAGAACTGAAAACCCTATGTATATTGGTCTATCTAAAATAATCTTTTCTAATTTTAACTGAATTGCAACAAAATTATCTGAAAATATGGATATACTTTTTAAGTTGGGTCTCGAAATTAGTTTTTCAGCCCCAATTATTTTATTTGTTTTATTATTAGTGTCTCTCCATTTTGTAACTAATTTGACGTCTACCTGTTTTCTTCTGTTTTCAATTGTCTTCCCAAAAATAGCGTTATTTAAAAGTTTGAAAAAGTCTTTATCAAATGTGGAAGATGAATTTTGACGCAAATATGTATTTAATTTTATGTAGGTATTTAGCTAAAAAATTTTGCTGTCGAAAACTGATCACTCGGTGAATTTTTTTTAATACTAAACCATTTCTCAAACATTCTTTTAAATATACATAATGGATAACGTAATAAAATTTGTCATATAAATTTGCTATAAGTTTTTTAGTTTTGCCACCCGGTGGAATATGTTTTTCCGGTGCAAATGGTAAATCACTATGAATTGAATGTAAATTAGCAGGATAATCCAGATCCACTTCTAAAATGTATCCAAATTCAGCATCATCAGAAATACTTAATATATTTAAATTCTGAATTTCATTGTCAGATAAAAATCTAAAGTCGGACATAGGCATTTTTTGCATCATAGCATAACCATACAGATTATTACAGTCTAAGTAAATAAGGTAGCTAGATGGTACTGATTCATCATAGTTTGGCATGTATTTATTATTTGCTTTAGCATGTCTAAGCGAGCACTGAGCTAACCCACCGCGTATTCCGTTCTCTATCATTTCATACATATCTTTATCATCTAGCAAGTCTAATTTAACACCTGTATATAAAAGCATGGCATCCCAGCTTAAGCCTGGAGAAGTAACATAATAAGCTGGGTCGAGTTTATAATACTTAAGACTACTATTTCTAAACTTTTCAAAAATATCACATAGAAGCAACACATCACATTTCAAGTATAAGTCTGTATATTCTCCTAGCGATTCAATGTTAAAGACTTTCCAAATTTTATGTGCGCGAGTATAATCCTCCTCATTAATGTGCTCACCAGTTAAACTATTGTAAAAGTAGTCTCTTTTAGGTAAACTTGTTTCTTCAAATCTTTTACATGAATCCATATAATCATAGGGATATACACCTTTTTGACGAAGTAAATAAAACTGTTCTTTAGAATTAAATATTTTTTGTAAATGTTTCAAATCTATATCTGCTAAGTTTTTACTTAAAGTATCTAAACTGGAACTAAGAAACTGAAATGAGTCCAAAAACTTAATTTGAATTGTAGAAGGAGAATTTGGGTTTTTCAAAAATTTTGTAAAAGATAGATACTTTTCTTTACTCTTCGGAATAACTCTGATATCACCATCATATTTAGCTAATTCTTTTATGTACAAATGAGCATCATAGTTTGCTAAATTGTGAAAAATTACTGGCACAAAGGGACATACTTTAAATAATAAGTTGCATTTAGTATGAGCAGCACCTCTGTATACACCGGTTATATGGTCATGATCAATAACTTTATCATTAATTAGTGGTAGTTTACAAATATGACAAATACTTGCATTAAGATGTTTATCTTTTTGTGATTGAGTCATCGGTAACATGGGTTCCTTCTTTCTAAGTATGCTTTCGATATATTTTATATCTTCTGTTAGACGTTTTATAAAAACTTCAACACAATCTGATCCTCTATACAGCACAAGTTTATTTAGACTTTCATCATGTGAACAACAAATGTAATATGCAAAACATGAGGGTTGGTGTAATTTATAGGTTTCGGTATTACAACTATTCTTTTCATGTTTGTTTAATAGTAAACTTTCGAAATCAGCATAAATTACAAAATTAATTTTCTGCTGTCTTTCATAATTTTTGAATTCTAATTTAGTATTTTTATTTGGCAAAACTGTTAAAACTTTAGAACAAGTGTGTGAGTTATATTTTACCTGTGTTATAAAAAACTGAAGACAGCTTTCGCATAAGTATGTTTTACCATGATGTTTACTGAATTGTCGTCTAGTAAGTTTTGCCAAGTCTTTTATTAAACAATAATGACCTCTGGATTTCTGTTCAAAATACAATAGGTTAACATGATTTTCTTTTCTCTGATTTGTCATGTATAATGGGCCTGTGATATGATTTTTGTTACCTAAACCATAAATACTGACACTAATAGAAGGATTATTTTTTTCGAATAATCTAATATCTGTGAATGATGGCGGGAAATTCAGTCCTTTGATATTTAAAACTGAAGAATAAAACGGATATGAACTTGTTCGATTGACGTTTTTAGTACAAGGAAATAAAGCAGCCACTATACTCCATACAAAACAATGATTGTCATAACTTTTTACATTTAGACAACTTTTAGTACTACTAATTTCTTTAGGTAATTCTAAATAGCTACCACCCTTTAAAGGGGAGTATTTATTAACGTTTATTTCTAAATGATTGACAGAGTTAAAACACCAGCCTGACTCACGGTGCTGAAATTCACTTAGTTTATTAATTAATATATTCTGAGTTTTTGAATACAGTTCAGATAAATCAGTATTTCTAAATATGGTCTCATACTTAGCATTGAATGATTTCATTTGGATTTCATCTGATGTAGGTAATTTGAAATTAGCAAATAATTCAAAATTAAGCTTTATGGAACCATGTTTAGACAAATTCATAACTATAAGTTTTTTCACATCATTTGTAATTTTATGTAAAAATTCCTCAGGAGTAGAACAAACATTGTCATCAGAGTTTACTCTATAAGTAACTATTCTCTCTCGAAAAGCTGAAGCTATAATATAAATGTTATCAAAACTAGTTTTCAATAAGCAATTCTTTTTATGTAAATCTGTAAGAGCTTTCTAAAACTTTAATATTACATTCATTACAAATCTTTATTTTATTTTTATTTCTATTTATCTTTTCATTCAAGGCTTTTGGGGGGTATTTGTCTGAAAAAAGTAAAAATGTATTCATTAATATTTGTATTTTAATAAACATCTTAAACATTAATACAATTATAAAACTATTCTATGCTTATAAAATGAAATTAGGTAAACAATAGGTTTATTATATGAATTATTATTATATTATATTATATCTATGATTATAAGTGCTTAATTCAACATAGTGTTCAACAACTCAAGAATTCAGTAAGTTACTTGCTTAATGAATTCTTGAATGATGAAATTATACCTATACAGTTCAATAATTCAAGAAAGCTTACTGAATTCTTGAATTATTAAACTATATACAGTTCAATAATTCAAGAATTCAATAAGTAAGTTACCATTAGTTATTACTAAGCCATAATAATATTTCATAAATAATATACACTTATTTATATTATAGCAAAGCATATACCTATATGTCATTGTAAATGCAAAATTCATATCATTATATAGAAACCTCATGTTCTAATGTATTATGGTTTTGAATGAATTTACCTTTTTATAAGTAAGTATTTTATTTTATTATTTTACTGATTCGGTGTACTAACATACGTGATCGGACAATCCTTAAAGTTCTTTTTTACTTTTTTTAAAAATTTTACAAAACAACGGTATGCTGGATTGTCGTCGTCTATTTTAGTTTTCAACGTTACTACAGCATGACGCCACCTGTTCATAGGTGAAATACTTTCAATTTCACTACACATGTAAAGTTTAAGATCTACAAAACGTGAACCTCTAATATCTGGATTGAATTGTTTGGAAATGCCGTTAGATCCGCGACGACACAAATATGATAGAAGCTCATCTTTTTTACCGGCTTTTTGATCTTCATCCGCATCCGAATCGGTCCCCATAATATCTTTCGCAGTAACCTTGGTGGAAGACGTCGCAGCTAGCGGTTGTGCAACACGCTCATTACTCTTCGCCTTATGCTTCTGACACTTCTCCGATTTTTCTCCGTGTTTAGCTCTAGAATTAAAAATGTTTTATGTTAGTGACTAGTTTTACTATAATATACTAACTTTCCGCCCGCGGTTTCACGTGTGCGCGGTTTACACGAAGTTATCCCCGAGGGAATGAGATAATTTGCCCAGCTAAAAAGTAGCCTATGTGACTCTCCAGCCTACAAACTATAACCGTGCAAAAATCACGCCAATTCATTGTACCGTTTTTTCATCGTTCAACAAACACATTTATCATATTATAGTATGGAAGTATGAAAACTTACACAAGAATTACGTATAATTCAACATCTAAAATAATATCGTTCAACGTATAAAAGAGTTTTAAATTAAGTAACTGAGAAAATAGTACTTATTCAATAAATAAACCTTTAACTTTATGGTAAATTATTTAAAATATAAAAGGAAAATTCTATGAACCAAAGAAAATGATATAATTATATATTATGGTTACCTTTTATTCGAAGAATGCGAGTGAGTGTTCTTCCTCTTCCGCTCATGTGCTACAGGCTCTAGCACTGGTTGGGGCGCGCGCTCGAGGGATGACTTCCGGCTGCTTGACGAGCTGCTCGAGCTCGATGAGCTACTGTCGCTCAAGTGCGCTTGTAGTTCTTGTTTGCTCGACCTTAATAAAGATTGTTTTAAAATATTAATCACGTTAAAAATATCACAGAAAATGTATAGAGAAAAATCTAGTCACTTATAAAGAACATCTTTGTAAAACTCTATTGAATACTTACATAATTAATCTTCTTGCTTCTTTTAAAACACTTATTTTTTAAAACTGAAGTTATTCGAAATCTCGACAGGTAACGTGAATAGTAGTAAAATCAGTCACAAAAAATTGCAGCAAATGGCGAGGGAATACAAATTAGGGTCTATAAATAGATTCAGGATGTGCATTAGTGGTGGTTTGTTGTAAGACGAAAGAAACTTACCCGATATGGTACAAGCTGGTGTGTGCGTGCACTTCACGGCGCGTGGTGTATGTCAGCAAAATTTCCATATTAGAAAGACAACCAATATCTTTGTAATACTAATATTGTCATGCGGTTTTCCTCGTATTATTAATATATTTTAAAGGTATGCGATATTAATTTGAACACTCACAAAAAAGATAGCTACCGTATTAACAGATTTCTTATTAACATTACTTAACATAACATTTATTAACAGACATAGTAACAGTTTCTATGTAAGTATATAAAATGCTGTAGAAACAATTATGGAATTTACCAGCCCCTGATTACGTAACTCTGTTGCTAACAACTCTCGGTTGTAACCGCAGTTACATTACTGTTTTAAGTAAGATAGTTGTCACATTGGTTCTTACTAAAGCAGCAATGTAACTGCGATTTCTTTTAGACTTGATTGCAACAAAGTTACAAAATCAGGGGAGGAGAGGGCGAGGGGGAGGGGCTGTTCATAAGTATTTTATTAGTCTTCAAGTATTGTTGAGTATTGTCGCACGTGTGCCTTATCTGTTAAGCAAAACTGAAGATCAAACGACAATGTCGGTAAGTTTAATAAAACTTAAACTAATTTGTAAAAAGCAAGCTA
The DNA here is from genome assembly GCA_963082485.1 of Eudonia mercurella. Classification (NCBI taxonomy): domain Eukaryota; kingdom Metazoa; phylum Arthropoda; class Insecta; order Lepidoptera; family Crambidae; genus Eudonia; species Eudonia mercurella. The sequence continues at coordinate 13,145,909 of OY720033.1, read as the reverse complement.
AATTATAACGAGATGCTATAAAATTCACCTTTCTTTTTAATATTCACTTCTCAAGTTTACTTATTTTTTTTTCAATTTCAGGATACAGAGTCTCTGTTTAATTTTATTCGTCCTAATCAAGTTCAAGCAAATTATGGAAAACAAGTTGGTGAAGGATCAGACGTATCAAAAAAGCGAACCAAAGAAAACGGGACATATTCCTATATTAAAATTCCTGCCATGGGGCGAAAAATTATCAAGTTAGAAATCTATGATGCGGAGCAATTTAACAGTGAGGGGATTTGTAAATGTACTGCTGAAATATGTTGTCAGCATATCGTTCAAAACATTTTCAAGGATGAAATATATAAAGCTGTGCGTGAAATAATTGATAAAATGAGTGAGCAATTATGTAATGAAAATAGCAAGTATTTTTAATATTATTTTATCATCTAAATATTTCCTTAATAAATATTAAGAATGTTTTTATCTTTACTCTTTTATTTTTCCTTTATTTATTCTATACACAACTAAATTACCCATGACTCAGTTTTCACTACTTATTTCTTTTTATAACATAAGTAGAGAAAAGATAATCATTATTTATAAATTATTATAGTTTTATGCAGAATCGCGGGTTCTGAATTGCAAACTCTTCGAACACAATAGAAGTTAAGTTTTCAGACTCATAATTGAATAGATCAACATAATATAAACAGTTATACTATTCACTCTACTCTAACTGAGAGCTAATAGTAGGTTCCATATTTAGGATTCACTACGTTTTCAGACTCATAATTGAATAGATCAATATAATATAAGCAGTTATACTATTCACTCTACTCTAACTGAAAGCTAATAGTAGGTTCCATATTTAGGATTCACTACCTACTACAATTTTTTTGTAATACTTAACATATAATTATATACTTACTTACTACAATAATACCTCATTTTCTATAGGTTATGAACAATATCGTTGATGTTCACCAATAGGGAACCTAACCTAGGTAGTATACTCATCCTATGCTTATGTGAAGCTATCACACTAAACAATCTATAAATCCAGTTTGTGAGTGTAAAAGTAGGAAATTGGGCTTTCTGACTCACGGTCGTTCAACATAATTGAAGTTTTAGTTTTCAGTCTACAGTGAATCAATCAACTCAGGACGCGCACAAGAGGCGCCGCCAGGCGCCTCTCAAGCGCGCTCTATAGTTGAATGTTTCACTTAGACTGAAAACTAAAACTTCAATTATGTTGAACGACCGTGAGTCAGAAAGCCCAATTTCCTACTACTTTAGGATATTTTTATTAATAATAATTTAAATGCCGATTTGTCAAAGTTAGGAAAAAGCATAACAATATCTATAAAATCTTTATGTTTCCAGATTATTGCATCTGCTACGATGTATCTAATCATACTGGTACAGTTTGACAAAAAAAGTTGAAGAAGATAAAAGTGTAAAGTGTAAACGTAAAAGTGAAAAATATTAATTTTTAGTAACACTGTGAACAAAATGTGAAAATACTTTATGCGAAGTAAAAAGTTGTTGACAATTAAAATTAATAATGTAAAGTAAAAAGCTTAATTTACTTCTGCTGTAATCTTATTCCTCTACGACATCCTACATGTTTTCACTCGCTTCTCTACACGGCTGTTTCTTCTCGATGGCCTCTTTAACTCTCTCACGAAACATTTGTCTAGTGTAGCATAGTGTTGGTTTAATGCTCTAAGAGCACAGTCGATGTTTATTTTACCATTCTTCTCCACAGCTAAAAAATAGGTAAAAAATGTTTGGACGATTCAAAAGCACTTTCTTAATCTCTTTATTTGAATAAAACTTTTGAATTTGACTTTTGACTTTGAAACAAAAATCAAAATGTAAATTTCTTTTTACAAGCTATCATGCTAATGTTTGTCCGGGTGGAATCTTGCAACTCAATTTTGAAGCAGATATCTTTAACCGATTGAGCTGAAATTTTGTATACCTACACGTTCAGTTTGGATGACAATGCATGGTTAAGTGACGTCATTCTAAATCCAAGATGGCGGCACACCCAAGATGGCGGCCTAATTATTTTTAATGCATTCCTACAATATGGGTATCAAATGGAAAAGCTTGCTGATGGGAATGACTCAAGTGACGTCACTCTAAATCCAATATGGCGGACTAAATTTTTAATGCTTGCCTACAATATGGGTATTAAATGAAAGGACGATAGCTAAAAAGTAAAAATAAATTAAAATTAAAAACCTTTTCAAAAAACAAGCTTTTATTTAAATGCGCTTAACAGAAAAACAATAAATTTATTTTATTTTATTTTATTCGGCAAATCATCAGCTTTATATTAATGAAATTATAGAACTTACAATAGAACTTAAGAGCTACTAAAAGATTCGCACTGATAAAATATACACATATACACACAAACTTTCGCATTTATAATATTACTAGCGGCCGCCCGCAGTTTCACCCGCGTGGTTTCCGTTCCCAAGGGAATATCGGGATAAAAAGAATCCTATGTGTTAATCCTATATGTATGCCGAATTTCATCCAAATCCATCCATCCGTTGCAGCGTGAAGAAGTAACAAATATACACACATACACACAAACTTTCGCATGTATAATATTAGTGTGACAGTGTGATAGTAGGGATGATTCTATCACCACGCTTGCACGCAACCCAAATGCGGGTTGGTGTTTATAAACCTGGGCTATGCATCCGATTATCCGAAACACACTTCGCCTTACCTGGGAATTGAATGCATTGTTCGGGCATTCACACAAAAACTCGAATCTACTCGAAACACTCGAATCTACTCTCACGAAATAACTTAAGTTTCCGTGTCCGTTAACTTAACGAAAAGTAAGAACCATGATATAGGATAGGTACTTACCTTTCCTATATCATGGTTCTTACTTTCCTAGGGTCGATAGAATTCACTCCGTAGATTATTTACAACGACCAACGTTCCCGGTTCATCCTGGCGACACGGAGAGAAAGAGCAGGAGTTTTAGTGGGTATACCTTCATTTCTATTTGAGGCTTGACCCCTCACATAACCATCTGCGCCTTCCTGGCCGCAGTGGTATTGTTTGTTCCAATATAACCTCTTTGCACCCCCACGGCCCGGTCAACCCGATCCGTCGGACCTCGGATCGGGTTGACCGGGCCTTTAGAGGTACCCTCGGGTTTTCCGCTCCCCGTTCCGATCCGAAAGCCTCGGAGAATCTAGTAGGGCACGGGGACGCGCACTAGTGCGCGATGCCGTTCACTCTAGAAAACCTCCGAAGGTGATTCGTTTCACACGGCTTGAGGGACCCTTTACGTTCCTCGCCGCCCCTTAAAAAGCCCGGTGAAGCTGAAAATATGCAGTGGCAATATGCAAACTCTAAAAAAAGGTAACATTTTGCTTTCATATTAATTGTTTTCAATCTGTTTCATTCGAATAGTAAACCGCCTATGAGGTCTAGTGGTTAAGACCACAAGTCTCAAACCCAGATGGCCCGGGTTCAATTCCCAACGGGAGGTATGTACATGTTTGTGTTCTCGGTTTGGTTGGTACCTAAATATGTCGCCATAACATCAATGTTTGTAGCATTATTGTTCCGGCAACGAGAGATAAGATAGCCAGTGCCTCAGTAGTTGAGGATTCCGCGTGAAGTGCGCTTCCACCATTGGCCTTATCATCGCTTAACATCACGCGAGATGAAAATAATACACCGAAGAAACAGTAAAATTCCTTTACTCGGAATAAAATACAATAATAAAAATAGGCACGCGCGTACATAATCTAGTTGATAGATGTCCTTGCGCGGCCCTCCGTCGGTCGCCGGCGTCGCTGGGGTCGCTACGTCGACCATAAGGCACTATGCTTACCCGAAAAAAAAATTGTCTTTCTAACATTAATTAAATTTAAGTTCCACAATTACCTACTTAACGGTATTAAATTTCTACTTAATAAAAAATAATTCAATTAAGTACCTAGCTACATTTGCACGCCCAATGACGGTAAAACGTGAGAGGACCTTTGTTAATTTTTTATCTTTTCTTTGTACTCACATATTGCAAGTATACAATCTAAATCATGAGATTCGTTTCATTTGCCAACACTTAGGCTTTTATGAACACTAAACGGTTTTTTTTTAATGAAAATAAATTTGATATATTTATTAGAGAACACACAGTATTAGCACAGTTTTAAAAGCATACAGTTGGGCAAAGAAGTACTTTCGCAGAGCAAGGGAACTTTAGGTATTAACCATAATACCTAAACCATCAAAAACAAACTTGTAAAAAAACCATGTCCCGCAACTCAGTTCTTCTACCGTAAAAAAATGTGAGATCCGTGTAGTACCAAGTTATCAATATTAAAAATCCTTTATGATTTAAATAAATAGATTGACTTGGCCATCGCATGAAAACACAATGTTTCTCACAAGTAATACATTATATTATATTAAATTAGATTGTTTAGTGCGATTGCACAGTCAATATATTTATTTAAAACAAGATTTTTAATATTGATAACTTGGTACTACATGGATCTCACAACTTTTTACGGTAGAAGAACTGAGTTGCGAGATTTGGTTTTTTTACAAGTGTGTTTTTGCTGGTATCTTATTTCCTTTTGTAGATAGTCCAACTTTTTTTCCTTTCCGGTACCATCTCGGTACCTTTCTACATCTATTATTCCATTATATTATACATACAGGTGATTCATTAACTGCAAATGTAACTTTGTAAACCTATACAATTATATGGGATTACAAAGTTATTTATGCAGCTAAAGTTGGCTTGATCACTGTATTGTTACCGAGGCCGCATTAAAGACTGTGTCGTCAGTTAAGGTATGCTATGACATTTATTGGTCTGATCACTATCCAGTTGAGATTCAATGTAACTTAAAATCAATTTGTCGAACTATTAAGCCCCCGGTGGTCAAAACAAATAAGGTTATGTGGGGAGACAGGGATTTAAGCCAAATAGAAACATATAATAAATGTTGTAATGATAAGTTAAAGGAAATCGGCTTCCCTACCGAATTCCACCAGTGTAGTGATAGCATGTGTTATAATAATGACAAGGTTCATTTGGCTGCGATTGACACGCTTTATAGCAACATTGTAACAGCGTTACGGGAGGCTGCTGTCGTCAGCTATGTTGGCCGTGGCGGCAGATAACATCGTGGCCGTCCTATTGTCGGATGGAATAAGTATGTTCGTGGCGCTCATATGGATGCTAGGCAGAAGTTTTTAACCTGGGTCTTGTATGATCGACCTAACAGTGGTAATATTTATAATGATATGTGTGAATCTAGAAACTATTTTAAAAGTAAACTACGTTATTGTCAGAATAATCAAGAATTAATTAAGATGAATATTTTAGCCACTAAGCATAAGAGTAAAGATTTTAAAGGATTTTGGCAACAAACAAAAAAGTTAAACCCAAAACCTAGCGTCCCGGTGAGTGTTAACGGCATCATCGAGCCAAAAGACATAGCGAATATGTTTGCATGTCACTTTCAAGTGGAGTCTCCGCTTAAGACTAAGCTGGCCGGGGATGCGGGGGTCATCGTGTCAGAGGTGCCTGGGCGTGTCACAGCGAAACAAGTTGCTCTAATAATAAAGGGCATGACCCGAGGCAAGTCCCCCGGACACGATAGCCTCAGCATCGAGCATTTTCAGCATGCAGGGCCACACCTCTCAAGGCTTCTAGGACTACTATTTACGCTCTGTATTAGGCATTCCTACCTGCCAAATGAGCTGATGAAGACGGTGGTAGTGCCTATAATTAAGAACAAGACTGGAGACAATTCCGACAAGTGCAACTACCGCCCGATATCATTGGCTACAACCTCATCTAAGGTGCTTGACGGCCTGCTTGAGAGACAGCTTAAAAAACACCTTAACCTACATGATGCACAGTTCGGTTTCAGGCCAGGACTTTCGACAGAATGTGCGATTATGTCTCTCAAGCAGACTGTCAGGTACTACACAGACAGAAGAACGCCCGTGTATGCAGCCTTTCTTGATCTCTCTAGGGCATTTGACCTGGTTAGGTATGATATTCTTTGGCCTAAATTGAAAGACTCAGGGGTGCCGGGTGAGCTAATCAATATATTTAAATATTGGTATGATCACCAAACTAACCAGGTCAAATGGCTTGGAGAGCTTTCTGAAGAGTACAGGTTGAAGTATGGAGTAAGACAGGGGGGGCTAACGTCTCCTTCACACTTCAACTTGTACATGAACAGGCTGATTGATGAGCTGAGTAACGTAGGAGTAGGCTGCTCGATCGATGGTCACTGTATCAACAGTATTAGTTACGCAGATGATATGGTGTTGCTTGGCCCATCAGTGGCCGCGCTCAGAAAATTGATAGGTGTGTGTGAGAAGTATGCGAGGGCTCACGGTCTTATGTATAATGTAAGAAAAAGTGAGCTCTTAATATTTCAGGCCAAGGGTCGTAAACTGGGAGATGTGGCGCCTGTGATGCTTAACGGTATGGCTCTTAATCGAGTTAAAGAGTTTAAATACCTCGGCCATGTGGTCACCGAGGATTTAAAAGACGATGGAGACATCGAAAGGGAGAGGAGAGCGATGGCGGTCCGCTGTAACATGTTGGCTCGCAGATTCGCGCGGTGTAGTGTAGAGGTAAAGATTACACTCTTTAAAGCATTTTGCCAAACACTTTACACCTGCAATCTGTGGGTCAGCTACACGCAGCGGGCCATTAACGCTCTCCGAATACAGTATAATAACGCGTTTAGGGTGCTGGTGGGGCTCCCACGCTACTGTAGTGCGTCTGCGATGTTTGCGCATGCGCACATAGACGGCTTCCACACCGTGCTGCGGCGACGCATCGCGTCGTTGATGTGCCGCACGCGTGGGAGCGCCAACACCATCCTGAACGTGCTCAGCGACAAGCTGGACAGCCCCCTTGTGGGGCACTGGGTCCAAGCACAAGTGCGTGTGCCCGGAGCCCCAGAGGGCGGCAGATATCTAAATTAATTTTTGTATTTACTAACATAGTTTTTAAGTCATTTGTATATTAACAATATTATGGGCAACAGCCTGAAATAAATATATTTTATTTTTATTTTATTTTATTTTATTTATTTAAAGTATCTATAAAACTGAACCAAAATTACAGAATATTTTATTTTTTCCTCGATTTATACACTAAACCCTAATTGTATTCTAAATTTTAAGCTTCTATATCTGCTAGAAGTGCCTTAGAGTTTTGATGATCGGTCAGTCAGTGAGTGAGTGACAAAATTAGAAACTTTGACTAGTTGTAATTGTTAAACAACTAGTTTAAACTGGTTAACAGATTAACTGTTGCGGTAAAATATTTCAGTTAAAACAGTTAACTTTATGGATTGAATCCATTTGCTTCCACAGAAAGATAAACAGAGTAAAAGAAGTCCGTAAAGATCATTCATTACTTCATTCCATTCGTAACTTCATTCAATAACATCTGTTTCATTCATCAAAATAATTATCATTCACTCTATTCATTCATTTGCCAGCCGGTTGTGCCGGTGAATTTTTCGCTTGAGTTTTTGTTTCTCTTTAATAATAAAAGAACGTTGTGTGCCTAAAATCAGTATTATTTTTATATTTTCAGTACCGTGCCGTGCTATAGTAATCAAGTTTAAAAAATGGTAAGTCCTTCACCTGGGTAACCTGCTAACGACTCGTCTAACAAAATGACATTTTGAGTAAGCCAGCTGATTGTATAGCGGTTTACATGTTATTTATTAGTTCTAGTAAGGACGGTTACGAATTGTTTTATACAGTGCATTACTGTAAAGCTTAGTTTTAGGTTTTATTGTAATTAAATTCAGTCTTAGAGATCGACTTCCTTTAATTTGTCAAACCGGCATGGTATCGTGGTTCACTTCACCACATCAGCCATCTTGCGATCTCGTAATGGCCGGCGGCCGCCATGTCAAATTGGTAGTCACGCGTTTGTATTGTAGAAATATCTTTTGATTTGCACTGTTAAGTTTAAGTTTCTTGCATTAAATAGCGCGCACTAGGGCTTAAGATTTTTGTTTTTGAAACGCTCATAAAACAAAATAACTGCCAGCTATATCTTAAAAATGTTTGTAAGTACCTACCTCCCTAATCGCAAAAATCTGGGAAATTGCGTGAAATCATGTAAAAACTGGAGTATTCCTGTGAAATACATATTACCAAAGTGATTATGAACCATCGAAATCCATCAGATATTACCCATAATCATAATTTGCTATAACACCGTATAACTACTTTATAAAAAATGTTCCAATCACACTATTACAATGGTATTAAAACCAATATTAGTCCTCTCTGTTCTATTAAAGAAAATTAACTCTATTAGCTCTTAAACTTTTGTAGAATTAATGTGTTCCTTTGTTTAACTGATTAATAATTTCATGTGTAAATTTAAATATCTAGATGGACGGTAATGTTGTGCACCCGCACCCGGGTGTCGTCCACGGGGTGCCTGGAGGGGTGGTCCATGGGATGCCCGTGCATAGCGCCGGCCCAGACGGGGAGCATGCTCCTCACGGGCCACGTCGGCGCTATCAGAACCGCCCAAAGCCCCCAAATAACCTGGAGCGTCTGCCTCTTGATGAAGCTGCAAAGAGAGTAAGAAAACAAATACTAAACTATCAGTAAAACTCCATAATCTAAAGTATGTCTGTCTCATTATTTTCTAAGTAATTTAATTAAATGAGTCCTTGGACTGTAATTACCCATCTATGTGGACTAGCGTTTTTCTGTTCTACTTATCTGTAAGGTAGCCATTCTCTCAGTAGTGTAGAAATACAGATGTAATTCAATTTAATCTTCAGGTTTTTTAAACCTACCATCACTTGAATAAAAACAAAATTTCTTGCACATTCCTGTTGAGGAAAAAGTAAACAAACAGTAGCACCATTTTATTGTTGAAAAGATTGTTTAATTTCTTATTTTCATTAGATTTTATTTTGTTTTGAAAAGGTATAGTGTGTTTTTAACTGGGAGAGCATGTGGGGGTCCAAAAGAGAACCATAAGAGATACAAAGAAACTGTCTTAGGAACCAATAGGTTTATGAAAACAACTTTGGCATAACACATTTTTGGTCAAGTGTGAGTTGTACATAAAATCTAGTCAAATTAATCAAGTTTTTTTAAATACAGGTCAACTCTGTTTTACGTTACTCATTTTATTGTATCAGGATGAAAATAATCTGTGCCAAAATTACTCAAATTTTATGATATTTTTTTCCCAGTTAAAACAACACTGTATAGCAACTACTTTTCAATCTTAGATAAGAATTTGATGTGAAAAATGCAGTAAAACTAAAGTATGAGCACAGTCTGATGCTAATTTTATTTAATAAACATATGTTATTTAGGAAATGGAATCTCTCCCTATGAAGACTCCAGTGTCTGTTTTACAAGAGCTCTTAGCTCGTCGTGGGACTGTACCAAAGTATGAGTTGGTCCAGATTGAGGGCATGATCCATGAGCCTACTTTCCGCTACCGTGTAACAGTGGCTGATCTTGTTGGTAAGCATACACACTTTATACATAAAACGGAACTAATTAACTTATGATCTTAAAACTCTAAATTAAACCAAATGAAATCTTTATTGCTCACAACTCACAAGGACACAAGGAAATAAAAATTGAACATTTGGTTTTATAGAATGTCAAGACAATTAATGACTACAGTTCCCTATAATTATTATCCACTAGCGGCCGCCCGCAGTTTCACCCGCGTGGTTTCCGTTCTCGTGGGAATATCGGGAAAAGTATTCTATGTTGTTAATCCAGGTTATAAACTATCTGTATGCCGAATTTCACCCAAATCCATCCATCCGTTGCAGCGTGATAAAGCAACAAATATACACACATACACAAACTTTCGCATTTATAATATTAGTGTGATTGATTATAAAACAGATAACATTTAATCAATAAAATGAATGTAGATAAATCATTAAAGTATGTAAATTTTTAACAGCAATGGGAACAGGCCGATCAAAGAAGGAAGCTAAACACTCTGCGGCAAAGGCTTTGCTGGATAAGCTGACAGGAGCAGCCCCTGCTGACCAGGCCACCAATGGCAATGTGCCTGAAGCGTGAGCATATCTTTGCAAAATATATTTTAGTTTAGCATATTATTATCATGACCAAAACGATTATTAGTCTTTCTTATCCTACAAGGCTATATTATAAACACTGCCTACCAAGACACAAATAATTATTTTGAAAGATGTAAAAGTATGTCATTGTATTATAGGTACCACAATATAAAAGTTTATAGCTTCTTTGATGGCGTCGTCAATTTGACTGCATATTTACATTATCATTATACAGTAGAGGTATTGATATTGTCAAAAACGTATTTTATTGTTTGGCAACAACCTAACTTTTTACAAGAGGTATTTAATAAAATGTACTGCATAGACAAAAAGTGATGTTGATGATTGATGTCTATTGTTTATGAAGATTTCAGATATGAGTGTATAAGAATGTTGTGTGATGGCCAACTGGTGTGTGATGGATGTCTCTTTGTTATCATGATAAAAACAGTTGGATAATTATCAATTGATAATATAAAAAAAATTGCCCTTACTAATGTTGTATTCGAACACCGAAGGTGTATTATCTACATTACCCAATCATACGCATGTGCGTCATTGTGCGTGCGTGTCTCTGCGCTTCTTGCTATGGCATTAAGAGATCCCTGTAGTTACTGTATCAATTCTCAAAGTTTTAAAATACATTGAATCATAAAATACAAAATGTACTTTTTATTTTTATACAATATATCTAAAAATGCAACAAATTTTTTGACTAACAATGTTTATAATCATCAATCTGTTATTGTTATCTTGATAATTTATAGACAACTGCTCTTGACAATTATTTTTATTGTTGTTTAATGTTATTAGTTTAATAGAAAAAAAAATTATATATTAGACAACATCATATACATGCACTCGTTTTATGGAAATCGGAAATAACGACAGTACAACCACCCAGACCCAGACCCAGAAAATCGAAAAGTTAGTTTTTCGACATTGACCCGACTGGGAATCGAACCCAGGACCTCAGAGTTAGCACCGACCTAAGTGCGACGTGCAAGCCACTCAGCCACGGAGGTCGTCAGTGTGTTAGTTGTACCAAATTTTTTTTGAGCGTATTAAAACAAACCTAGCTTAGGAGTTAAGATACACTGCTAACCAAGGTTGTACATATAATATTAATTGCCAATAATTAAAAAAATATGTTACAGAGGAGCCGTAGTATCGTCGTTCGAGGACAAGCTTATGGGCAACCCTGTGGGCTGGCTGCAAGAGTTGTGCATGTCGCGCTTCTGGCCGCCACCCTCCTACCACGCAGAGAACGATGACAACGTGAATAGGCGTAAGTCACTATGCCAGATTGGCTATCTAACTATGTTACCCTTTTTTTTATAACCTTTTAGATAGTTGGTGGTGGTTGCCAATAATATGTAAAGCATAAGTTAAGTATTTTAAATATGAGTTTTTGTTGTCATATTTCTTTTATGTGATTGATTACAGACATCAATTTAATTATGTCTCTTGAAAATTTATGTAAGATGTTTATCTGTTTGAATCGTTCTTTAACAAGGTTAATAAAAGGCCCCTGTCGTTTTTTTTTTCTAAAGTGGCATTTGATGTTGTTGAGTAATTAACACATGGCGTTTATACGACGTATATGCAATACAAGTGATAACATTAGAATAGATACCTTTATATGTAGTTTAGTTAGTAAATAAATAAATATGATGGCTTATTATGAAACTTCAGCAATTTTTGCATACAAAACTGAACAGGCTAGTGAAAATACTGTGCCCAGTGGTTAGGCATTTGTAAGCTGATAATGATGATTTGGATGTTTGCCCACTACCCCTTCCTACAGCCTTTAGTTTGAGTTTTCAGTCTCTCCCGGTGCAGGTCTGCCTCACGAGCGCCAGTTCACGATCGTGTGCACGCTGCTGAAGCGGCGCGAGGTCGGCACCGGCAAGTCCAAGAAGCTGGCTAAGCGGCAGGCCGCTTACAAGATGTGGCAGGCGCTTCAGGATAACCCCCCGGAGTCGTTTCAGCCTGAGGAGGAGGTAATATAATTTTACCAGCTTTTGTAGGTATGGCTAAAAGGTATGGTCATAAATGTAAGGTCTAGGTATGTAAAAAAACGTCGTTTCTGGCGGTTCGCCGGCCGCTACCGTGGCACGCTCGGTCGGCTCGCGCGTTTTTGGTCACCATACTAACCTACCTAATGAACTCTTTGCTTTTTTCATGGCGGGGGGCTTCGCCCCCCGATCCCTCTTTGCGGGGCCTCTGCCCCCGTCCCCCCGCTTTCCCGCCCCGCTTCGGTTCTGTATGGCGGCGTGACCACAGATTAGGTAAAAGTTTGTTAACTCTTATATGTCAAAACTTCGTTAAACCGTTTTCGAAGTTTTGAATTTCGAACAAAAAAGTTTCGAAAATAAGATAGGTTACCGTTTGCAACGAATAAACTCAAAAACTACTAAAAATTCTTACACCATTAGAATGCTACATTAGCGCTGGGTAAAGGCTATATATATAACTAAAAACGACAATTTAATTTTCCAATATAAAATGATTTGTTTTGTTGTCATGGAAACCATTGATATATATTTAACACAATGATGGAAACTGTGAAAGCGGTACGAAGTCCGCCGGGTCAGCTAGTTTTATATACATAGGTTCTCTGATAATCATAAGTACCATTGTTTATACAGTATAAATAATGATAAAACCTGTAATTAAATCTTAACATTACTTCACATTGGCATCCTTCTCTTCTCCACCAGGCGATATCAAACAAATCTCATTTATATGAAATTTGTTTGATACTTTATTATTAAAGTTTATCAAATAACGGTCAATTGTTTTACCTGTAAATAAAATGCTTATTAAATATTTACCTTATTTGAAACTTTACTTTCAACTCTGCCTGGTTGGTTATTCGACTCAATGAGGCAAACTAGCAATGCCCATGGCATGCCTACCTGGTGGGAGCCATTGAGTGACGTCAGATGTGCAAATGAGAGGGCTATTTAGTCGATAGAGAGGCAAAGAGCCAGGAAACAGATAGTGGCCTATCTCATCTAATAAAGTTTCAAATAAGGTAAGTATTTAATAAGCGTTTTATTTACAGGTAAATCGCTGCTATTAAATAAATAAAAAATTTTTTGGTGGCACAATAATGATTTTATATTTTTAATCACTCATCAATATTATTTTTAAAATTGCATTGTTTGTATACTGACAATAATTATGTATTTTTTTTCCTATAGCCATATAGATCATTTGCATATCTCTAGAGGTCAGCCATTATGTTCACCAGAGTGACTCTTGTATGGTCCGTTAAAGAGTTGTGTTAGCACTTGGCCAGGTGTTTTACTATCTTTCAGTCAGACTGAAGGGTTATTGAATTTTTATCATTATATCTGTCTCTTGTGTAATAATTGTGTGATAAAACTAAACAAATTGGTCTGTTTTTGTGCAACCAGCTGCCAGGTCCTCAGGTGAGGTGAAGGCTTACACTGACCTGTTGAGTAAAGCTATGTTTGATTTCTAGGGCGGAGTAGCGGCCCGGTACGCCGACTTGAAAGATAGTAAAATCTCCACTCTCACCACGAGTCACAGCCACAAGGTGTCGCAGTTTCATAAACATCTCAAACAGTCTGTCGGCCCCAACCTGGCCAAGTTGCAGGTACGATAATCAACACTTTTTTATTGCATGCATTATATTGTGAATGTTTAAATCATTGTGTCCTGTTGCAAATGCATGTACAAAACGAATTTAAGGTATTTTTGATAATAGGAAAGATAATCTAATCAGATTAAACTTTCCTGCCGAAACGGCCTTGACGCAACAATGTCATTTTCGAAAAATGTCACTGCAAAATAATTGGTCACTTTCGCAGAACGTAATAGTCCAGGAGGTAGCGTTGCATTTTAGGTAGTGTTTTTACGCCAATCGATTGCCATCTTTTTCAACAGATCTTGTATTACTTAATAAGTGAACCAAGCGTCAGCTGGCGCACCCGCGGTAGGTGTGGGTGTGGGAGGTTCCGAAAGTGGTAAAAAAAATTAGGTAATAGTACACAAGGCAAGGCACACTCTATTATTATTTTATATTATACATTTCCTTCGTATACATAAAATAAAACAAGAAAAAAACAAAATGTTTTCGTACGGTATTATTACTTCCCGAGATTATCATTTTTGTCACTATTCCATTTGAAATTTGACGATATGATATTTTAATAGTTATGTCTCGTCTGCGAAAACTATCAGTCAGCTGGGTGCGGGCAGGGGAGTTCTGTCAGCTGGACCCTAACAGATACTGTGCATTGCTCGAATAATCTGTATCTTTACTGCGTTAGCTGACGGCCTTTCCACCGCTACACACGGAGCTGAGTTTTCGTAGTTTTAATAATTTAAACAATCGTTTAGTTAAATTTCATCCGGCGTACTATAACTTTATTTTACGAATTTTTTTACAAGTTCATGTGAGCAGCTGACGCATATGCCCCCTCCACGATGCAGCTGACGATTTTTTTCAGCTCAGTGTGATTGAAACTATTTATGAAAAAAGGTTCAGCCGGCGTACTATTACTTAATTTTTAAAATTTTTTGACCACTTTCGGAACCTCCCACACCCACACCCACCGCTACTTGAGCAGCTGACGGTCGGTTTACTCATCATTAGCCATATAAGATCAACTATCGATGTTAATATCAGCTGGCTTACTATGACTTTTGCAACTATTTCCCACGCTACCTCCCGGACTATTAGTGACGTTCTGCGAAAGTGACCAAAGTTTTGTCTGTAATGTAAACGAGACTTAATACTAGAACTTCAGAAAATAGGTAAATAAGATACTCATTACATTTATTAAATATATTTTTTATAATTGAAAAGAAATATATTAAGGCAAGTTTTGATAAATAAATAAATAAATAAAATAAATAAATAAAAAAAAAAAAAAAAAAAGTAAGGATAGATGTAAGATTTTGATAAATAAATAAATAAATAAAGTCTAGTCAAGTATATGGCTAAACATGTTATAAAGCATAATTATGTAGCAAGTTTTATTAGTGTGGATAATAAGTGTCTTAAAACATCCTTATAAAACTATAAGTTATACCATGTTATATAACATATTACTGAATGTGGATTCACCTATGTAAATAATTAATTAATTATTCTGTAGTGTTTGTATTAAGTCTCATCACATACACACTGGCTTGATTAGATTAATTATTTATAAGTTGATTGGGATTTATAAGACTTGATTGGGCATATACTCACAGAAACATCATCAAAAGCAAATTATTGGACTGGTTTCAAATCCCATATTAATTACTTATGCAGGAAATGTTGCAATGTTAAATCTATATATTTTATTGGATTTCAAAGACTATATATCCAAGTAATAAAGTTAAAATGATGGTGCCCAATGTATCTACAGACACCTTTATGGCCTAAACAATTATCTCTTTGACAAATATTAGACATTTGTTACAAATCAAGTTTGGTTTTATAAGTAGTAAAATAGAGTACTTATAGTTTTGTTATATGCAAGATTATTATGGAACGTCTCATAGTACAGAGTGGTATCATAAAAGAAGACTGCACATTTACTTTTAAGTGCACAACTAGAGTAATTATTAATGGGACTATTACTAATGCTGTTGTTTTTTTTTAGTATTTAAATATATTTATTTTGACACATTTGCATTGCATGTGATCACAAATGTACTAGTTCTGTTAATACTCTTAGTAGTCATGATACTGACATCTACACCGAAATTTCTCCGCACAGGTGACACCGCTAAACAATAAGGACTTCAACTTCGTCCAGTTTCTCCAAGAGATCGCCTCGGAGCAAGCGTTCGAAGTGACGTACGTGGACATAGAGGAGAAGTCTCAGTCGGGGCGCAGCCAGTGCCTGGTGCAGCTGTCGACGCTGCCGGTGGCCGTGTGCTACGGCGCGGGGCCCGGCAGCAAGGACGCCCAGGCCGCCGCCGCCCACAACGCGCTCGAGTACCTCAAGATCATGACCAAGAAGTGAATATATCAACGTCCAGCGACATCAACCAGTGCGTACCGACGCCCGTGATCGAAATAGTGTGCGTCGTGTGTGCAGTACATGTTGGATAGTGCTAGTGATCAAAAGTGGTAAACGATTACGGTTCGAGCTCTCCCATCTTTGGCCTTATTATATCTCGTAGTCCTCACTCTTGGCAGAGTGGTTGGTCATTAACAAAAAAATTCGAATTAAAAATGGACTACCATTTTGTCATCTAATATATGAAAATTAACACATTTGCCAGACACAATAGAAATTTTATTGTTAGGCACGGTAGATCCAAGGTTTGGCATATCAAAGGTTAAAAAAGACCATTTTTTAATCTTAGTAGGACCTGCAGAGGTTTCCCTCTCAGTGCAATTCAACCTATTTGGGATCTTCTATGCCAATAAAGGATATGTCTCATATATTTTCCAATCAAAACGCCATGAGCCAATTTTCCCTGAATATGTTTAGAGTTACCATCTAAGCATTGCCTGTTCTCAGTTTCACTCCATAAGGGGCATTGATTCATGCAAAAAATGCGTATATACAACTGCACTATAGTAGTAATCTTCACTCTACACAAGCTTATACCAACATGTATTGCAAACATTAGATATGGCAGGTCACTGAACCTCTCGATAGATCAAATGCCTGAAGTCGCACTCCAGTAAGAATCCCATTGGAGCTTATTCTGTTGTCGCGTAGCATAAAGGTGCGAAAGTGCGCGCGGTTGATGTCACTAGGTTTTGAGCCTATACTTATCTTAATCACCACTTCCCATTTGAGTAATGGCATATCGCCTGTGTGCCGATAGCACTTCGGGCTATGCTTTATAACTGGCATATTTGCAGTATCTTACTTGTGATTCTTTTTGTCGTGTTATGTTTGTCGTTTTATTCGTCATTATTGTTTTGTTTTTTTTTTTCTATATTTTAATTTTTCTCGGCGTTTCTGTCGGAAATTCAAAATAAGTAGCAAGTGAATTCTCACTTGTATTATTACTGCCAATGTGCGAGGATAATTTGCATAGCCCGTAAACTTAAAGAAACAAAGTATGGAGTGGTCATATATCAAAATACAAGCTATACTTTGCATAGAATTAGTGTAATTTTCCCAGCGTGGAAATTACTTAAAAAAAATAAAAAATAAAAAAAAATAAAAAATGAAAAAATAACAAAAAAAGTGTGAACTATATTTCCAGTTTAATATTCAGCATTATTTATTATTAGGCATGTTTTTGCATTCATTCATATTTAAATGAAATTATTGTATACTTACCCCATAAACTTGACTTTAGCTTTTAATGTATATTGTAATCGAGGCATAGCCAATCATGTTTTACTTATGTTTAAACAGACATCTACTTACAAATGTTTAGTTAAGTATGGTGTGTTATAAGAGTTCTTTTACATGCTGAGCATTAAACGGAAAAAATATTCTCAGCTAGTATTGTCTTGTTGACGAACTGTCTGACCTTTGCTTTGGAAGAACTTCTTACAAAGTGCAAGGGTTTGTTGTTTGAGACGACGCATGTCATACATGTGTACAGAAAGGATTGCATATTGTTTTATCTCAATTTTGAAGTCAGTGAATCCTAGGTTTTCTTTTTAATACATGATGGAAAACTTTGCAGGGAAGCTGAGAACTATGTGTTAGGGTGATATTTCACTGGAAAAAGTGGTTGCGAAGTTAGGATCCCTTGCCTGTGAAAATGGGCATTATTTTAATGCAAAGTATAGAGGTTGTAACAATTTCTATCTGTTCAGTGTCGTCGTCGGTGCTTCGCCGTTTGCGCCAGGCAATGACGAGGATCCTGCACGCACCGAGTTTCTTTTAAATTGAATGGTGTGAATCAACCTGCCCTTGTTAAACATCGCACTGTTCAAGTTAGAAAAGACTAACTGGAGTAAAGGATTGGAGTTCTGTTCAACCAAGACCAACTAAATAAATTGTAATGCCCAGCTGATGGGCCAAGAATTCATGTATTATTTTATGTTTAGTGAGTCTTGGTTTTACCTGTTCTCGTGATTTATCGCGAGAACAAATAAATGTAATAATATCTAAAATAATAATGTAGTATTATATCGACACTATTGTGAACATTATTCACCTCTTGCATATTTAAAATCAAATATTGTAAAACTGTAAGGTATATTTTTTTCGCTATGCATTGTTTCCGCTATTACTTCAATAAATTTTGGTGTTGCTTAATTAAACTCTCTTTTATTTCTGAAGTATTTTATTTGTTATTATTTCTTTTTAACCACACTTTTTATATTCTTAACACCTCGCCAGTGATCGCCAGTTATCTTATCAATGCTTGTGGATTGAGTTGCGGAATGTCGCATAACTAATCAAGTAATCGGCTATGACTACTTCTTCGCAACTAGCATTATCAATCGTTGCGTCGCTCGTGCATATTATTTACAATGAACACATTTATGGGGTGTTGTGTCTAGTAAGAGTTATTTGCCTCACGATCATGGTAACAAAAATGAGAATTAAGGCTCTTTCAATTTAGATGTTTCGTGTCGGACCTGAAACGAAATTGTTTTAATATGGTACGCAGTGCAAGCGCACGTCATGTGACAGCGGATTTTTTTCCACCTATCTCTACCAGTGGGGACAGGTGGAAAAAGATCCACCTATCGCTACCAGTGGAGATAGCGCCTGGTAGAGATAGGTGGAACCTATTTAGACGCTTACGTGGAAATATTAAGGCTTTTTATCTCCACTGGTAGGGACAGTTACACAAAATAATTCCACCTATCTCTACTAACCACGAAGTGTTTTCTTGAGTGTCTAGATATGATATCAAAACTCTTTATAATATAGTAAGTAAGATGATTTTGAACTTGCCTGTACGTGAAGTTCTATCATTATTATGTGAGCTGCTCAATTCGAAGCGATTTATATAGTCATATATATTATAAATATTTATTAGATTAGTTTTGGATTTTACGGCTTTTGATTATTCCACATTTCCCTACCAGGAGGAATGTGGCAGTAGAGCTAGATGGAATAGGGGGATAGATAAGACGTCCACTTGGCCCTACTAGTAGGGAATAATGGAAAAATAAGTCCTTATATCCTTTTTTTCCACCTATCTCTACCAGTGGGGACAGGTGGAAAAAGAATCCACCTATCGCTACCAGTGGAAATAGCATGGTACGGATAGGTGGAACAGGGGCACAAAACGCCTAATTTGAAAGCGCACTTAGGCTGCCTGTCCATTGAAGCAGAGCGAAGCTGCGGTGCGGAGAAGCGAAAATATTAACCAATAGGATTGCATTAAATCACTGCTCCGCTCCAGTAGACAGAGATTTGCGGGTTAGTTTAAAAATCGCGCGTCCGCACCGCTACCACGCGGAAGCGGAGCGGCGCGTGGAAACGGACGCATGAACTCGGCCTAGCTCCGCACAGTCCGCAACTCCGCTCCGCAATACTCGCTCGCTCCGCTCCACTGCCTCGCTCCGCGTCAAAACTAACTCGTACGGAGGCGCTGTCGAATTTGCGTGATCGAATGGCGAATATGAAACTCACTAGGCACCACTAGGTAAGTTCAATTTTGCCATACAAATTCTCGTTTTAGTTAGTTTGTTTTGGAGAGTGCCGATGCCGAATTGCCTCAGACGGCATGTAATTGTGTTCTGTGGTTTTATCGATCATTAACTCGCACTAGGCACTTTGTTCGCTTACGTGTAGCAGTGTCTTGCAAAACTGTTCGACACTGTAGGTACATAGGTATCCAAACATATATTTTAAATATGAGCAAAGTACCTACATATAAATAGAATTCAAGTCTTACTTCGTGGACTTCTTGGCGGCGGCGCGGCGGCGCCGGTGTGTAAGTGGAGAGTAATGTTTACTATTTAATTTTGTGTTTTTATTTTATTTATTTATTTGTATCAACAAACAATAACAAAATGTGTCTTAAACGGGTTATTCCCTGAGAATACCATTCCCCGAAGGTCCTGTCCCGGAGGATCCCGAATGCGATAAATGTGGTTACATTTACTTTTGTTATTTTTTCGATTGTGTTTAACTTGTACCGTTAACAAAAAATATATTAATTTATAAATGTTAGATCATAGTTTTAAAAACACACAGTTAAATATTATAGAAAATTACTAATTTTGTAACCAACAACGTTTTGTCGCATATAGTAATGTGAAATACTTAAAATGTCAAAGTGCTAATTTTGGGGAAGTGTCCTTTAAGCCCATTGACATTTTAAGTATCGAATAAATGATCTTTAACTGGTTTATTATAATATTAGTAATACAATAGATAATGCTTATCTTTACACAGTATAAAACAAAGTCGCTCCCCGTTAGGTCATAATGTAAAATTTCATTGAATATTTGTTTGTTATATTTATTATAACACATTGTTCCGATAGAAATTCAAACAAAGAATAAACATTCAAAAAGCTTATCAATTAATGAATACCATTACAATTTTATTTTAGGCTTAATTTTCCGGTTATATTTAAACTGATTTAAGTTTTTCTCTCTTGGAATGTAGGCAGGAACTGAATTGCTAATGAGTTGGTTTGTGTTATTTTGAAGATTCATCCTATAAAAGGTTGTATAGGGTGGTACTGGATTCTGACTAAATGAATCGATTTCAACGTCGTTTTGGCTTAGCGTCCAAGTTTCAGTTTCTTCAGAAGGTGGTAACATATTTATTTTATCAATGTTGTCTTTAACTATATTAAAACTGTTTATATATGGAGCATTATCATTATTGAATCTTGGATCTTCTTGAAAATTATCATGTGTGAACAAATCAGTATCTAAGTCGTCACCAAGTTCAGGAGAATAAACGCCTCTTTGGTCACAAAATTCGGGTGGAGGGGGAATTAATTCCATATTATTAGATTCGTCATTTTCAAAACATTTAAGTAAAGCTTTAGGGTCCAACATAGAGTGATCAATGTTAATTTCATGCTGTGACAAATTATCAGCAGTATCGAGCGGCAAAGGTGTTAAGTTATATTCACTGCAGCCTTCTTCCTTGTATATATCTTTATAACCATTTGGATTTTCTGTGAGTATTTTTCCATCAGGATTAGCTATAAAGCTACTTTCACTAGTGGCGTTCCTTTCCGTTACCTTGCTGGTCATCTGTCCTCGTACTCTTAAGTTATTAGGAATTTTTGGAGGATCACATAAGTTTGACAATGGAATCTTAAGATTTTGAATATCAGTTATTTTGAAAGGCTTATTTGATTTAATAGATTTTAAGTTCTTGCAATTGTCTTTATATGTATTTTGAATGATTGGCGTCTTTACACATTTACCGCCCTTGCTAAAACAACAATTAAAATATCAAAAGTTAGATTTTATACTGCACTAAGTTATTTCTACAAAATCTAAGTAAGTATCTTACCTCAACTTTTTGCTATATTTCTGTAGAATGTTTTCTACATTATTATTGTTCTTGAAGTTATTGTTATATCCAACATTATGATGTATGCCTAGAGTTTCTTCTTTATTTTCTGATTGATTGAAAAAAGTCCTATTTATATCCTGATCATCAGCGTTTTCTTTCGAGGCATCCTTTTTATTATTGTTTATGTTTTTGGTTAATGTAGTTTTTTCTGATCTATTTATGAATTTCAATGAATGATGCTTTAATGTATCACCTTCTACTACATTGCTTAAGTCTTCTTTATTAGCAGAGTTAGCAAAGTTAAAAGGACTCGCTCTTTTTTCTTCAAAAATTATTTCTGTAACATCTAAGTCTACCTTTAATTTTCTAATATATCGTATTTGATGTTCATTAGTGAATTTTGATTGCACGTCCACCTTCTCTGCTGAGAATGCATATTTTACTTCATGAGTTTTTGTTTGTGGAGCATTAACACTAGAGTATTCATGATCAGACCTATTTCTATGAGAAGATAAATAAGGTTCAGGAAATTGTTGCTTTGCTGATTGGTTTCCTTGATAATATTCATCGTCTTTTTCTTTTCTAGAATAGAGTATTGTACTATCAGCTTCTCCAAATGACGCAATTTCTGGTGTAATACTATTTTTGTGACTATTATAATTTTCTTGTCTGAGTTGGCTGTTGGTGGATTCAAATGAATTTTTATTGGAAGATGCAAATGAGTTGGATTGTTTTTGTTTCATTATTATCAAATTAGTTTCATTATTTTGTATAGCTTTGTCACCATTATATTTTCCTTTGTCTATATCTTTGATTGTATCATTATTCTGTATGATATTATCACATTTTAATTCATCAGTAGAAACTATTTGCAATGCGTTGCCAGTATTTGGATGTAACATTAGTGAATTTTGCTGATTATAACTTTTTGAGTTTTCTCTATAGTTTCGATTTTCTTTCAAAGGTTCTCCGAAATTTTGGGATATTTGTATCGTTATTGGTTTTGAGCTTTCCTGTTCTGATATCATCGAACCAATGCTTAAATTTCCTTCGGCTATAGCGGTTTTAAAAGGCTTTGTTGTAATTACATTTATGCTGTTTTTGATATTTGCATCAGCAACTATCGCTTTGCCTTTGTAGGTCAGATATTGAGAAGACTTATAATCTTCAATATATGTGTTACCATTATTAACTTTTTCATTAAAAAATAATTGAGATATGTTTTTTTGCATTCCCAATTGTGTAATACCTTGTCTGCGATATATATCTTTTAACATTGCATTCATTGTTTTATTTTTGCTATTTATGAGGCATGCATCGAAGTTTGATGTCTCCGTGTTATGCACATTATCATATTCCTTAAGAGGTTTATACACATCGATGTGTACATTATCAAGTTCATAGCAAAAATGGGATTGCGGCTCATTATCATATTTACGAACTGCTCGATTCTGATTGCTTACTATGCAAAACTCTTTTAACGTATTTGTGGGTTCTATTTTGTCAGATTTTATATCAATCGTTGTTGAGTAATTTATTTTATCAAATTTTTGAGGATACTCAAACATGTCATTCTCTATATCATCAACTTCATGACAGGCATGGGATTCCCGATTGTTTTCATTTAAACATAGACTAACTTTTTCATTGCTTAGCGCCAATTGATTACTTTGATCACTAGATAGCTTGTTTAAAGCAGCAGTTACAGTTAAACTATTTTCTACAAACGTGTTCGTCGTTCTTGTTTTATTTGTTTCATCACATTTTTGAGGCCTCTTGTACAAATTGATATCTTTGTCATCAAATTTACAAGATAGACGAGACTGCGTTAAGTTTTTATGGATGCTGACATTAGCTTTCTCACTACTTTGTTCTGGTTTAAAACCTGGTTCTCTGCATAGCTCTTTTAATGTAGGATCTGAGGTTACGTCTTCTTTAACACGGACAGTTTCCAAATATTTATCAAGCCGGGACTTTATAGCTTCAGAAAATCCATTATCATTGATCGGAATCTCATCTTCTTCGCTTAGATCAACGTTTCTTTCAAGTAGTTCTATGAATTTATAGTTAGATTCTGTTCGCGCATGCTTGTTTTTTCTTGAGTTTCTTATAGTTAAAGTTTCGACTCTATTTCCAATTTCTTTACTTATATTGTTTTGACAAGTAGCAGTTTCCTTACTAGCAACAGTGTCTTTATTAATAATTAAAATTTCATTTTCAATGCTATTTAATATGCTGTCTATTTTGTCGCTATCCATTATATCTTCGAAATCGTCACAGACACCATCGTTTTCCAGTTCGCAAATCTCATCAAACATTTCTGGGATGGAATCTTTTTCTGCTACACATTTATTAATATTGTTTACTAAATTAGAATTATCAATTTGAAACAGATCATTTAAAGCACTTTTTGATATTTTATCAACTTCTTGTAAATTGTTTTTCATTTTATCAGATGTTTTACTAAATGATTCTTTCAGTAGCCTAAATTTCTCAGCTAGAGCATTTTCTCGTTTCTTTTTTTCTTTAGACTGCGCTATGTCGTCTGTAGAGTTGTTTTTTCTTTTTTTAGGACAAACGTTTTTAGTTTGTTGCCTTTTCGGAGTTTCTGTATCAGTAAAATAGGCAGACGAAGAGTTGATATCATTTGGTACTGAAGGTATTAAATTCTTAAATGTATATTCACAATGCGCGTCAATGCCAACTGAAAAAAATAAATCTTTAGTTAATCTTGCATTTTTATTATTTTTAATTAATTTGTACTTATATCTGCTAATATTACTTACCAAATGTAGAACTAATACAATGTATATAAACTTTATGTTCAAAGTTATGTCTTCTTGTAATTTCATAAGTCATAGTTCCATTATAAACGCTTATTAAATCTTTGTCCCTAAAATAAAAACAAAATTAAAAAATACGTAGGTAGTATAAAAATTAAAGTTTACACACTAAGTATAAGGTAGATGCATTTTTAACACTTTGCAAAGCTGATGTAAAAGAAACCATTGAAACCAGTGTCTTAAACTGTAAAATGTATGAGTAAACTTGAAATGAAACACTTTATGCGAATCTTACTACCATCAGCATCAGTCTATAAACGACTTTTACTGGGCTCAGAGGGCGATTTTTGAATGTCACTGGTGATCTCGAAAGTAAGTTAGTGACATGAAAATTTAATTACTGAGATACATATACCGTTCGAGAACTTCCGGTGACTTTGAATAAGATATAAGATAAATAGCGTGAGAATTAGTCACCGATTCAAAAATCGCCCCCAGAATTTAGCACATGAACTTATGCCGCCGACCGCCTCTGTGGTCTAGTGGTTAAGATCACCGGTTTAGACTCAGAGGTCCCGGGTTCGATTCCCAGCGGGGGTACATGTTTATGTTCTCGGCTTCGTTGGTGGTAGGACTTGTTTGTCCGCCTGGTTAGCTAGTAGCTACCACCATATTATCTAAATATGTCGCCATAACACCTCACTACTGGGGATTCCAGGTGAAGGGCGCTTTCACCAATTGGCCTTATCATCACTTCATGATCATCATCATCAGCTCATTTTATGTTCCCACTGCTGGGGCACGAGAAAAAGATGTAAAATTATCTTATTACCTATTTAAGCAAGTTCTTATAGTGCAAATACGGATTTACAACAACATCTCATCATGTTAATCAAAAGGGCTTCTGTTCTTTAAGTAGTTAGTTTGTATTGATAGGGAAACCAATTGACCTTACCCTTAATTTACCAGAAATTTTGTAAACATTTTGAAACGCTGTTGCTTTTCTTAATTAAATAAATAAATAAAAAACTTAACATCAGGTGAGATCAAGGTACTGTCATCATCATCATCATCATCAGCTCATTTTATATCCCCACTGCTGGGGCACGAGCCTTCCCTATGGATGGATAGGGAGAACGGGCCATAAACCACCACGCGGGCCCAGTGCGGATTGGTGGTTGTTAACGACTGCTAATGCTGCCGGGACCAACGGCTTAACGTGCCTTCCGAAGCACGGAGGAGCTCGAGATGATAAATTTTTGGTCACCCATCCGATGACCGGCCTTTGCGAAAGTTGCTTAACTTCAGCAATCGCATACCGAGCGCGTTAACCACTGCGCCATCAGCTCCTCTACTGTGCTTACCCGTAAAATATTTTTTTTATAGCAAATGGCACATAGTGTCATAGCCTACCACACTTAGCTAATGCAGATTGGTAGGTTTTCATGACAGCAACTGGACCAACAGCTTAGCAAATCTTCCGAAGCACGAAATAACTCGTTTCGTACAAAGTGTAATCATGTAACTAAGTGTTCGCGTAAAAGAATGCAATATTTAAGTAAACTTATTGCCCTTAACTGTATGGACTGGCAAACAACAAACATCGAAGAACATTTTTGTCCCGTGTCATAACAACTTTATATGAAATTAACAAGCTCCTTACATTCTTAATACTTAGTTGATTAGCAGTGATCGGAACGAAGGAAGCTAACTAGACGAGACTAACACCCGTTTGCACTAAACTTATGAATCGCCTAAGTCTTGGCTTTAATATTACCCGGTCAAGTTAACTCGGCACCTGGCTCGAAAACGTCGCTTACACTCAGGTACCGAGTTAACTTGACCGGGTAGTAGTTAGGCAAAAAGACTTAGGCGATTTATAAGTTTAGTGTAAACGGGTGTTAGAGTTGTACAACCACCAATTTTTTAATCGATACCCGGATCACACTTTTCCCGAATAATATTTTTTATTTGTGGACGTTGCAATTGCTACGAAATACAATAATACGAGTAATATGTGTGTGTTAGTTTATCTTGTAGGCAACTTTAGGTAAATAATCCCCCTTCATTCCAATAACAGTTGATTGATGATTGACAAAGTACTAAATAAAACGTTTAACGAAAATCGTTGCTGTGTCCACATCTACTGTCTCTCACTTGAAAGTGTTCAGTAACATGACGTGGTTCTTCGAGTCCCCAGCTACGACGTAGCATCTATGCCCTTCACCAGCTGTAAGCTGATCCACGTTCTCAGACAGATGCATATGGTTCAGTAGCAGCAGTTGAACTGACACAGTCTTTTCATTGACCGGCGTGGCTTCAATTTGGTACTTTGGCAGTAGACTTATTTGTTTCCTTAGCACATTACCCGCTGGAGGGCCTTTGTTCATGATCTAAAATAAAGGAGTTTTGTGTGATACCATAAACCGGAAAATACGTGAGTTTGAGTATCTTCCGATGCAATGAAGACTAGAAGTCGCGGTAGAGTGGTTTCAAATGACGTTCTATGCAAATTAATATAACTAGTTGTCTTTCCGTATACGTTCTAGAAGAAACGACAAAAGTCCAAAGAATTTGTTGGATGTCTCAGTATAGAACACATTTAAGTTGTTGATTTCGTTATTACAAGATAATTTATGTATAAGTCGCGCCAAACTTCTAGTCCCCTCTAAAGTTGTCGCGATTCGCGTCGCAGTAGTAAAAAATAGGCGTCAGTAGGGCGAAGGCGGGGACGAGCGGTAGGGCCTGACTGTACAGCTGCGCAACGAAGCAACTTCAGAGGGGACTAGAAGTTTGACGTGATCTATACTACTTTAGTTCCTTACATATATTGAGAACACCATTTATTGTCGCTGAAAGTCAAACTCCCAGATTCGGTTCGTTTGGGTTTAAGATCAATGATTTAAAATGTAGCAAAGGAGACATTGACGACAACGGCGCGGGCTAACTAATTTTTTATATGATGGTTCATCATCATCAACATCATCATCCGTTCAATTTATGTCCCCCCTGCTGGGGCACGAGCCTTCCCTATAGACGTGGGCCCAGTGCTGATTGGTGATAGTTAAGCCGGGACCAACAGCTTTATTTGCCTTCCAAAACACGGAACAGCTCGAGATGATAAAATTTTGGTCATCCATCCGATGACCGGCCTTTGCGGAAGTCTTAACCTCAGCACTCGCAGACCAGGCGCGTTAACGACTGCGCCATCGAGCTCCTCTATGATGGTTAGCAGAATATAAAAAATAGTAAAAGTAAAGAAAAGTAACTCTTTCCAAGTCCCTGGGGTGGCTTTCTTCCAGCAGCATGAAATTGACTTTCCCCGCGGTCGCCAACAGCGTGCTGTAAGTAGGGCCGATGCCTTTCAACTGCTTGCTGACATACGAAGAGGTCTCCCATAAACCCGCTTCCATACATTTGCAAAGAATGATCGAGTTCAAAATGGCGGAAAAATATGTTTGTTCTTCAGATTTGATCTCTGGACGAGTTACATATGCCAGCAGACCTGAAAGGATAGACTTATTGTTATTTGAAAATCTTAAAAAAATATTTGGCATTCGATCCCGTTAACGATAATTTGTTTGGCAAAATTTTTACTCTCCTCATCACCAGAAGGCTCACCTTCAATGCCACACTCATATAACGTGATTGTTTACGCTATAGAATAGTAAATAAATCTCGCACTCAGCTTTCAATACACGATTTGACTAAACTAGCGAGAACACATTTCCAGTAGTGGTTAACGAGCCCGGTCTGCGATTGCTAGCGTTAATAAACTTTTGCAAAAGCCGGTCATCGGATGGGTGACCAAAAATGTTTCATCTTGAGCTCCTCCGTGCTTCGGAAGGCACGTAAATCCGTTGGTCTCGGCTGCATTAGTATTCCGCACATGGCCCCGCGTGATGGTTTATACAATGGCCCGTTCGCCCTATCCATCCATAGGGAAGGCTCGTGCTCCAGCAGAGAGGACATAAAAATAAACTGGTGATAAAAATGATCATGATATCGTCTGGGATAGTTCAAAAGCGTGTAAATAGTATTTTGTGAATACCGCTTAAGCGTCAAACATCTGGATTTTTTAAGAGAATGGGGAGGATGGAATACTGATTATTTAATTATTTAATTGGAGGTTTTACGTAGGTACTAATAAGAACATAGCAATTGTTATGGCTTCTATAATAATGAAGTTTTTTCTATAAAAACTATGTAAATCATATATAATACAAAAGCACTTACGCTGTTTGGCTTTATCCATATTTAAGAAAGTTTGTGCGGAATCCACCAATGCTACTTACGCGCTTTTGAACCATTCCCGACGATATGACACTTACATTTGCAGATCCTTGTGGCAATTCTCATAATCTTCATAGCTTCTTGGTTAAGAGAGGGATCAGGGATTGGTAGACAGCCTAGCACAGCTTGAATGATACTGTAACATTTATTTAACTACACATTTTTACCTTTGTTTATAATACCATTGACTAATTATACTAATGTTAGAGATATCTAACATTAGTATAATATAATGGTAGATATACCATACTTATATATACTTTAAAGGTCCCTTTATACGGTTACAAGTCAAATTTATACCTATGTGTATGTAGTAGCTACATTGTTGCTTCTAAGAGTACGCGATAAGGTGTTTTGGGTTGTTTTTATAGGCCTACGATTTGACAAATTAACATTTGTTTCTATAGTTACAAACATAAACTTATTAGTTTTTAACTTGCACAACATTAAGGCTGAAGCTTCGGTCCGAATACTCTTTGTCTTACCAGTTAACCTTCATTTGCCTCGAGTTGATTTTCCCCTTCATGGGGAATCGTATGGTAGCAGCCGTGTTGTTCCTGTTGAGTGCGTTCAGGCTCCTGCGCTCATCCACTCGTAGGTGCATGTCGGCTAGTTCGTGGCACTCACATAGCATACATAGTAGTCGCTCTAATGATTCGTCACCTTGGATCTAGGGTTTAATTTATTTGAACAGATATTTTTTATTTATTTTTATTTATTTGTTTATTACACAATAATTACAGTGTTTGTTTGGTAAGCATCACAAAAACCGTTTGTCGGTTTGTACGGATGCTTAGTGCGTCACAAAAAACATAAGAAGTAATTAAAAAAATAAAAGGTAGGTACTGCAAAAGAGTAATAAACTAAAAGAAAACAAGCAATTACCAAAACTTACTATTATAAACAAACTTGTGTGAAGAGATAAAGACTAAGCTACTGTGACCTTCTTGCTTGGAAAATAATGGGATTCCTGGGATCGGCCTATCCGAAACTAAAAAATTTCAGTCGAATCAAAGGTGTTGTCAAACATAAGGCTGCCATCTTAACTGAGGAAGAAGAGTGAATGGATGGGGTTGTACAAAAGATCCATATGGGTCGAAGTGCTACTGGAAGAGGAAACTCACGTCGAGCCCTGATAAGATAAGATAGGATTACCAAGATAACCTGAACATTTTAAACTATGGTCTAACTGCTTTAAACAAGTATTTAACATTATTCTAACAATAAGTAAAAAAAAATATTAATCAGCTTTTAAAGCTCCTAAGATGTCCTTTATGATGGAAAACATAATGGATTACCTTCATTAATAACTTCATTGTCTCCAAGTCCAGGTAGTAGACGGACATAAGTCGTCCAGCCTGCGTAGACGCTATGCAGCTAGCTTCGTCCATAGTGATCAGGCCCGCACTGGCTAAACCATTCATTGCTCTCACACACATTTCTGTAAATTAATTAGAGACTTTTTTCCGTGATACGTAATACAAATGGTGTTTCATATTTTAAAGTTGCAATGGAGGGCTGATGTTTAAAATATAATACAAAAATAGAACTTAAATATTTATTTGTTAATAAAATGTATGCAACCAAATAGGATATAAAACATTAATATTGAAATTAAACGTAAACGAAGTGTGAAAGTAAGATTTTTGTCCTTCCGGTCCTCAAGCTTGGTAGCCAAACAAACGTGAAAGTTCGAGCTGTTTCTGAATCCGCGAAAACCATGGACATTATTCTTAGAGCATTAAATGCTCTAAGACATTATTCGTAGGTATATGGAATGTTTGCAATTAATGATTTACGAGTTACCTACCATATTAACTAGGTCGACGACTGTGGATATTATATTTTAGGATCACCGAAAGCTGACATCATTTTGATGTGAACAGCCGAAGTTCGGGTTCAATGGCATGGTTTTTTTGTAATGTTTTAAGTAAATTAGAGCAGAAATATCAAAACCAGACCCGTGTGACACAATCTTTTTATACACTGACGCCACACCATGAGAAGTTCATCTCCAGCAGTGGACTGATACAGGCTTATAATGAGGATGATAAATCCGTTTATGGGTAATCAATAGTCATATTAAGTATGTTGAGCAAATACGAACGGGTGCCGTTTAAATTAGCTTGTTTTTACCCGATTACTGCGACGACGAGACGCCAACGTAAAGGGCTTACTCTTTGATATTAACCTTTGCGTTTTATAACCGTACGTACAGTAATTGTAGTTTCTAACAGCATTGTGCAACTTATGTCGCGTCACGATTAAGTGAAATAAAAATTTAGTTTTTCGTTGAAACAATTGTTGTTAAAATCTTGAAATTATATTATGATGTTGGTGGATAACCATAAGATGAGAAGGATCATAAGATGAAAAGGATATGAATGAAAAAAATATAATTATAATTTATTGCCTTGTTCCTTTATGCTATATATATATAGGTAAGCAGAGTGTAAAGTCGGGGGAAGATGACCGAGTAGTTCTTTTAAAACAATAGATTATACAAAAACCTTATATTAAGTAAGCCTGAAGCTTTAAATAGAAGAGATAAAACAGTTTCCGTGAGTAGGTACTTAATTATTTTATTGCGTAAACTATAATTATTTTGCATATTAACTTTAATTTAACGCATGTCGTGGCAGTCTTTTAGAATAACTTCTTTAAAAGTATTATTTGAAATGTGTAAAAGGTATTTTTTTATAAGTAGGTACATCTGTTGTATTTTATGAAAACCGTCTTAATAGGGATAGAATGTAAAATAGTATAGAGTGTGACTTGAATTACTTGCGTCATAATTATACTTTTATAAAGTCCTTATCGTAAATCGTGTCAAACACAAAAAAAAACATGTCAGTGTCATGCCACGCCATAAAAGCAGCGGTGATGAGTCTTAAGTTAATGAAGCATTCTTAACGGCTGATATTTACAAACGTTTATTACTATTTAGCACAATCATATACTCATTAGAGTGAGTTCTACTATGGCGATGACAGAAATACCTCCATGTGTAAAGGGCAACAGATTGTGCAGGTACAACATATAAGTGGAACGCGATTATCATCGTAAACATGCTTTTAATTAATAATATAATTAATTATCGTCATACCATAGGTAGCAATAAAAGGAATTAGTTAAAACAATAAGAATTTTATTTTATTTTATCAAAGATATTGTTTTTTTGTAACATTCATCCACTAGTTTTTAATTCCTTTCTCTTTCTTAAAGACAAAATTAATTGCACTTGAAATGAAACGTATACTCGTGCCTATTATATTTTTCGCACCAT
This sequence comes from Eudonia mercurella, assembly GCA_963082485.1. Classification (NCBI taxonomy): domain Eukaryota; kingdom Metazoa; phylum Arthropoda; class Insecta; order Lepidoptera; family Crambidae; genus Eudonia; species Eudonia mercurella. The sequence continues at coordinate 13,114,042 of OY720033.1, read as the reverse complement.
AGTTACATTTTTAAGTCACCACGAAACATACAATATAACATTAATTATTTGAAGACTCGTGATGTATTATAATTAAATGTACAAACTATTTCATTTCGTGCTACGTGATTTCAATGTCGTTCTTAAGGCAAATGATTTATGTAACTTTAAACGTGGAGGCTTGACATTACATTGTAGGCGTACCTACTCCTACTTTTTACCCCATTGCGTCAGAAGGAGGGTTATTATAATAACCAACCTCTATCTAAAAATCAACTTATCTGTAAATCAACAAATAAGAAAAAATACTTCAAGCCAATCGTCAAAGTCATATCAACATCTATTTATATACAATAAAAAACTACATCTAAAACCAAATCCTAAAAAAGCTTGACCACTCACCAACGAAAAGTTACTAAATACAAAGAAAAAATAAAAATAACTAATCGTTAAAAATCTAACGTAATATAAACTAGTAGAAAAACCAAACAAAATTTCTAGTAAATGGTATCATGTAATTATTTATTACATTGTGAATGCATAATTCAAAATAATAAAAATAACTAAATAAGACAACAACAAATAAATATACACTACATCCTTGAAGAATTTGATACTCCGAGTGGGCAGCCACTCGCAACTCACAATATTAAACCTGCTAAATAAAAAGCTGAAAAGCGTTTGCACCAAGCGCTGTTGCATCGCGTGCAACTTCAAATGCAAAGCCTGTGTGTCGGTAAAGCTCATCCATCAATCACGATCCGGAACTGGCGAGGTCGTGTGAGCCGCGCGACGTTTATCGATATTGATGAACTGGAACGATTCACTTATCGATTGTGCAGGGAGCGATGCTAAAGTTCAGAGCAGGCGTCTGTTAAAACTTGTGGTTGACTTCGACACTGTATTTATTTTATTCAACTTAGGTGAAAGATGTTAGGAAAGTTATATCTTTAAATAAATGCACCAAAAAAAAATAGTCTAGGAAATATTTGTATTGCTACGTTAAAGTTATACATTTCTATGTTATGAATGTCTAGCAGAGACCACTTGATAAGACCTCTAAGAAGATACCTAAGGTTTAAGTATGTACACTTCTTCTTTCTTATGTTTCATTCTCAAAAATTAATGTACTATAGCGTTGTGTTATCAATTTGTGGTATTCATCTGCAAGGATGAATCTGCATGTCCATCGGTTGCAAATACCTTTGGATAGATGGCACTAATGTCGCTCTAAAGCATTTAAAAAATCGAAAAGCAGTGACAAAATTCAGCGCTTACGTCAGCCTTCCCGGTAGCATAACGGTCAGTGCAGCCGCCCGGACTGCGGAAGACCCAGGTTCGATTATTGACTGGGTTGGGTGGGCGTTTAATTTTTTCACTGTATTTTTATATAAATATTTAATTCAGCTTAAGTGTAGCAATTAACACTTAAAAATAAAAGTAAAAATTCATTGTTTTTGTACATCAATAAATTATATTTATTTTTATCCTATTTAGGAAAAAAATATATATTTATTATAATATCTTAAGTAGGTGAATTAAACTGGTAAAAATTTAAAAAATTTACAGCAATGTACCTGATGGAAAAATCCGTAGACCTAATAGTATAATAGATGATCATCGAGAAAAACATGCTTCAATTAATCTTAAAAAATATATATTTATAAAACCAATAAACATCTTGTACCAAATTAAAATGTATTGTTTGATTAATTGCTTATATTTTTTCTTTAGTAAATACCAGAATTCCTTGCAATTATAGTTTCTTATCAGAGTAATTAAATTAATTGCTAAAGGCTATATGGCGTGAAGTAAACAAATCAGTTGTGTAAGATGCGCGTAAGTGTAATGTGACCGGATTCCATAGGATTATCATTGTTTATGTAGTTATCTATGAAAAAATGTTAGCTAAGCTCCAACACAGACATTTTTAAAAATAAAATGTAATACTTATTAAAAAAACATTTGCACAATTCCACATTTTGTAAAACAAAACTGTACTGTATTAATCACCAGCCTCGCTAACAAAAGTCTCGCTATCGCAAATTCTGAGAAAATGTCAAAAAGCAATCTAATAAATGGTATTTTTTAAAGTTATCGAAAAAAGACAATTGTCACACAGAGTGTCAACAATTTTATGATAATTAATCGTAGTTCGCGACAGTTTAAATAGTAACTATGTTTCAAGAAGGGTCAATAAATAAATCGCTGCGTCACTTTTTGTTCAGAGGTAAAAGTCTATTCTTCCTCATCATCATCATCATCATCATCATCAGCCCATTTTATGCCCCCACTGCTGGGGCACGAGCCTTCCCTATGGATGGATAGGTAGAACGAGCCATAAACCACCACGCAGGCCCAGTGCGGATTGGTGGTTATTAACGACTGCTGACTTGTTCGTCAACTCGCACGTGCGAAATAATTTATTTCGTGCGAGTTGACACCTCCCTATTTTACCTACTTTTTCGTTCGTCAACTCGCACACCCTTATAAAGTACAGTCAATAAGAAAAAGAATCAAGATTGAAATTAAAATAAGTGGCTATTGCATACGGCTTTGCCCGTCTTGCTGATTTGATTTACTATTTCAAGCTACTGTTAAGTACAAATATTATCTAGATGTGCGGCATGAGGTGGGGGGACAAAATCGATGACGCAGGCATGACACGTGCTATCTCTTGTGACGTCGCACGCGCCGTATCTTATAATCTATCTCTTTCTAGTTCATGTCGTAAAACTAGACAATGGCCTTTTAGTGAGTGACCTTCGTTAGTGTTAGGTACGTCATTTACGCTGGAATGCAGTTTACAGTGCGTTAATAAGTGAAAATATTAAAATGTGGAAATATTTAATGATTTTGCTGTATTGTGGGGGTGAGTTTTTAAAGATTTTGCTGATTTTTATATTTTAAGTTTTATATTTTACTGTTGATTTTTATCTTTGTATATTAAATTATGTAGTTACCAGTTATTGATTTTATATCATTTTAATAGCGTTACATATTAGCAACAAAACTTCTGTGATTTTAAAAGATTGTAACTTGACTGATGTTTTAAGTAGGTTAATAATTAGTAGCCAAATGTTTTATATTTTACTGTTGATTGTAAATGTTAGCTTTTGTTTTTACATTAATATTACATTTAGCATAGTTTTAGCGTTTGTTACAAAAATCGTTAGTAACAAAGAAATTGTAAGACTGGTTGATTTTCTTAGTAGATAAATTTTAATTTGCCAAAGGCTATATAATATTGTTGTTAATCGAAATTTTTACGATTTGTTTTATTTAAATAGTTTTTTTTATTTTTATATAAGTACATTTAGCATACTTTTATTTATGTAGTAACGTTTGTTACAAAAATCATTTGTAACGAACATTCAGCTGTGATTTTTATAGTTCCTAAGGCTGATTGATTTTATTAATAATTAACCCAATGCTACATATTTTACATACCTAAACCTGATAGTGGTTTTTTCGTGATATTGTTTAGGTATAATTCTTAGAGAAAATTATAATATATCTATCTCAAAATCAATATTTTGTTTTATTTAAAACTTCTACATTAAAAGTAGGCACTTATAGGTAATACTAAAACGAGTTTGTAACTGACTGTACATAATTACGTCATATTTTTACGATCGTGCGAGTTGACGAACGAAAAAATAAATAAATTAGGAAGGTGCCAACTCGCACGACATCAAAATTTTCGCACGTGCGAGTTGACGAACAAGTCCGACTGCTAATGCAGCTGGGACCAACGACTTTACGTGCCTTCCGAAGCACGGAGGAGCTAGAGATATTAAATTTTTGGTCACCCATCCGATGACCGGCCTTTGCGAAAGCTGCTTAAGCTCCGCACTGGCAGACCGGGCGCGTTAACACCTGCGCCATCGAGCTCCTCATACTTATATCCATCCCGAATTGCGTCAATTACCAATAGAGCAGCAGTTCACAAACCACCATTCTTCCTAAATAAGATTAATTACAACCGAATACTATAGGTTGTGTTGTGTGTACAGTGCATATAACTTTAGCTGATATTTGTAAGTTTTACTTGTCTACATAACAAAATATTTCATTTCAACCGTGGCGTGAGTGATGGTTCTGATGCCTTCGCAAAATAAAAGTGGGTTCTATTTAATTTTTTAATTGTTCTAAATAACTTTAAAATATTCGACTTCAATTTTAGTTGAAAGTACCCCATAATTGTATATTAGGTACCTCTGCATGTCGCAAAATTTGTGATTATAAACATATAAATTCAAAATACAATACTGAGATGATAATAACGATTATTCTGTCATCCTGAACCTTTAGCTAATTAATTAAGTGGCTTAAACAAAAGTTCTCGGTTTGTATTGTTTTAATGTAATCTGTCTTTCCCATTTTTGGAATTTAGATGGATACGTTGTATTTGAATCGACAACATTTGTTTGAATTAAGTATTTACCCAAGATTTCTACAAAGACACGTACAATTCCTTATAGAGAATATCAGCGTCCTGGACCTATAAAATGTTTTAATTAATTAATTAATTATTTATTGTACATATAAAACCCACATCGAAACACGTTACACAAGACATACAATACACAGCGGTTAGTTTATCTCTAGAAGAGGACTCTTACAGCTAACCTAGCTAGTAAATATTTCGTTCACTTTTAAACCTACTTAGGTTTAAAAGTGAACGAAATATTTACCTGTGGTTAACGCGCCCGGTCTGCGATTGCTAAGGCTTAGCTGCTTTTGAAAAGGTCGGTCATCTGATGGGTGACCAAAAATTTATCATCTTGAGCTCCTCCGTGCTTCGGAAGGCACGTAAAGCCGTTGGGTCCCGGCTGCATTAGCAGTCGTTAACAACCACCAGTTCGCACTGGGCCTGCGTGGTGGTTTATGACCCGTTCTTCCTATCCATCCATAGGGAGGCTAGTGCCCCAGCAGTGGGGACATAAAAATGAGCTGGTAATGGTGATGAGAAACATCAATTCAAAGCCTCCAGACCCTTAAATATTTTTAGTATATTATTTAAGTTTTTTTACGAAAGCCACAAAATGTTACTACGCGAAAAAGTGCCAGTGTTTTTTTAAATCAATAATGATTGAATGAATAATTATTCTTTTACCAAGACCATCCAGCATACGGCCCGCTTGATGGTGAAGCGGTTACCGTAGCCTATGGAAGTTTGCAAGACCAGAGGTATTATTCACGCGTTGACGACCAAGTAAATATCTTTTAAGAATAATGTATTATTTATTTAGTATATACGGTAAAATAAATAAATAAATAAATACTACAAGTTGCATTAGCAATAGCTAATATACTATTTATAATGCAAAATATCTGAAGCATCCGTCTTACTAGTCGCAGTGTCATCGGCATCACACAAACATTCTTGGTATATTATATATCAGTAATTGCCATAAAAAGATAAATAAACACACAAGAAATGCATGCTATGTAAAGCTTACTTCAGTCAGACACAAATAAAAAGATGAAGATGTTGAAAACAATAAATTAAATAATGAGTAAGTATTCCTTACTGTAATATTATTTTATCGAACCTACATGTTTACAGCCCTACGTAAAACTGTTTCTCGGGGCTGGTGAAACAGTGAGTGAAACAAACGAACTGAAACTTTAGTGTTTTGAATTAAAGAAATCCAATGTAAACCCAGAGATCGAATCGAAATTATTTTCAGGTTAAGTAAAACAAGCTTCTTTTCACTCGTCTACGAATTATCTGCACTAGTTAAAGTAGTGTGTGTAATCTAACCTTCAATTTTCTTGGATATTTGATAGCTTGGTGCCGCTGGGGGTAAACTTAAGTATCTCTTCGGATCTTTCGCTGCTCGGACGTATAGGAAAGTAGAGCGCAGCCACTGCACGCACTGCGCTACGTCTCCCACTGTGCCGAGAGCAGCTTCACTGTTTAGATTTTCCGCTAGCCGTTTGTGGAGGTAGCTTTGGAGCGGCTCGGTGCCTTCGACGAGGGCTTGGTAACGTGCCTGTGAAGAACATTTAATTTCGAGTTTATTTACATAATACTATTTTAATAACATAAAAAAATTATTTCAAAAACCGAAAACATACTCGTTGTTTATAGAAGTAGTAAGTATTTATGGCTCATTAAGTAAATAATTAAGAAAATATTGTAAAATAAAGCTATTTATAAATATTTCTTAATTTATTGTCTCAAATGTAATCTGTTCACTTAAGAAAGATATCTCAACAACACAGGCAGGTAATGAAAATAAATTGTATTGTAAGTTTTATTTTTTATGTATGAGTAGACCTCTTTTTGTACACCAAATAATAAAATAATATACGAAATGACATTGACATACGTAATTGATGATATTGTCATTTCGTAAGTTAAGTTTTTTACAAAGCGAGTCACCCGACAAGATTTTTATATCCTTAAACTTTAATATTTTACAAGTTTCACACAATTTATTAAAACAACATGCCTACGAAAGAAGAAAAGAAAGCGAAAAAAGAGGCGAAGAGGCTTGAAAAACTCAGACTCGAAGCCGAAGCTCGTAAAAAATTAAAACGTGAAGAGCTCCAACGTGAAATGGCTGCTCAGGCCCTCAAGAGAGGCGAGCTAGACAAAACGTGGCGTGAACTGATGCTCAAAATCAAAGAGCCTTTGTTCAGACAAGATATTGAAGTCATGTGGCACACTTTCGAGCGAGCGTTTGACAAAAAAGACCATCTGATTAATCATACGATGAACCTAATGGACATAGCCGATGACCAATTTCAACGCACAGTTGCTAGTTTTTGTGAAACTATCGATACCATGATTAACAAGTTCCTATCTGATTTGGAAGATTTATCCAAGGAAAACGACCGTCGCACCGCAGAGTTGTTAAAAAGGGGCGAAGACGATGCAGCTCATATTATGTCGGACCATGACGCAGCAGAAACTCATTTACAACTTCTTTTATTTCATGGTCATACCACTGCAGATACTTTAGCGTGGACAACCCGTGGCGAAAACTTAGTGAAACAGGATGAAGATCGCAACAAATTCTTTGAAGAACGCGAAAATCTGAGATCTCTCCTTGAAAATAGCTACACCGCCGTTTGGGACCAATATAAAGCGGTGCTCAAAGCTTACGTAGTTGAAACCTCTGACAATCAAAAACAAGTGCGTAAATTACGTCGCAAAGAAAATTTAATGGCAGACATTATTGCTTCACAAGGCAAGAAAATTGCTAATAGTGACGGAATGCTAAAACGCCTCCGCACAGAACTGGCAGCTTACGAGTCGGGCACAAAGCAGGCAGTATTTCGAGATCGCCGTAACAGACACCGCGCCGCGTGCCATAAGCTCAAAAAACGTCTAGTCAATGGATGTTCCCTTGACATGAAGCAGATGACTATTCTAGTCCGAAACTCAGACGGCACTACGGAATGGCTAGAGTCTGCTGCTAAGAAAGGTGAAAAGATTCTTCGCATTGCTGCACTATGTCGAAAATTTGAGAGTCAACGTGAAAAAGTTTTGCCTTACGGTTCATCTGAACCACACTCTCCAACGCAGGTGAAAACTAATTTACGCCTTCAAAAGTCTGATGACTCGTTAGTTGCGAATGCTATTTCCACAACTTGTGGTTTGACAAGGATGTGGCAGCGCATAGCTAAAGCAGAATTGATTAAAAGATCTTTACTCCGCGAAAAAAGTTTATTGGAGCATGAAAACGCTTATATAATGGAAAAAATACAGGAGTTAAAAGACAACCAAACTGGTCCTGAGATAAAGCCGTGTAATTGTGGTACGGAAAGGAAAAAAGGAATTGCCGGCCATCGGCCCACTGCGATAGAAGGCGTTTTTGAAATCAATAAATACAAGCAAATTTAGAACTAGAATAAATGTATCGTTTCTATTATTTGTGCTTTATTCGTGACGTACAAGCTTTGCCTTCCGGCTTCAGTTAGACAATGACATAATGTGCATTTCATAAGTAACTAAATAAAGTTAGGAGTTTGTTCCACCAAATCCAGTGTCGCAGACATCGCGTGTTGCAATGACGTGAGACGAGCACAAGGCGCAAACGATGCCTCTTTGACCTCACCCAATTCTCAAACTTCAACACAAGTTATAATCGAACAGCGTTTAGGTAACTCTACCGCTATTAAAGAATTGCATTTTACAAACAATTTATATTTATTTAATTTTAACAGTGATTAATATACTTATAAAGAAATTAGTAATTATAAACTAAGATAACATATACCTAGTGCTTTTGACAATTTTTGGTTATCTACCATTGAATTAAGTACATGCATATTATTATCATGTTTTACGGTGTAAATTAACTAAAATATGTGATATTTTATGGAAATACCTATTTGCAATATGTTTGGACCAACACGACTGTCATAGCTTAACTCATCGGTAAATACAAGTTCGTTTTAAACATTAAACATTGACTTCGAAATAAACTTACAATAAAGATAAAAACAGCGTAATAATTGTAAATGTCACGTGACATACCTGACCTTGCAAAGTATTTCTACTCACATAAATAGTTTGCTAGTTAATGCTAGTTAACTCACAATGCTTAATTAAGTACCTACATGTTTAAAAATTATGCAAACTTTGTGATTGGGTTTGCTTTTGGATGTATGTATCTAAATCATTATAAAATGTAAAGAAAACGTCCAACCAAAGACATCTAATTAATGTTGCAGTGCATTTGATTGACAGCGAGTTTTAAAACGATAACTTTATTGTACCTACACTCAGATACTAACAAACCTACAATAAAATAGTCAATACCATGAAATATATTTTTACTTACTTACTGTATGATTTGTAATAATAATAATTAGTATTATTTTTCGTGCTTGTACACGTCTGATTTATATAACATTATATCTTAATTATGGTTAAGTACTTATTTAAAATTTTACGCAAATTTGTTGCGAACAAATTACAATTTAAAAAAAACGATTGAAAAATTCCACGAGAGGTTAGAGCCACGATAGCATAGTTAGTAGTGCACCTAACCCGGCATGTCATGTCATTTTCAACACTTTGTCTTTTTTCAAACATAATTATACATATATAACTAATATTGTAAAAGAGGAGCACAGCTTTCTTGCCAGTTCTTTCGTTTACTCGCAAAATCTGAATAAAGTAGATATTTGATAGTCTCATAATTTTTGATAACAATAAAATTAGTTGACTCTTTTTAATTCCTTCCTATTAAAAAGGTGAAATTACTTTTAAATATTTTTTGCACAATTGTAATTGGGCACAGTTTGGTACTGCGTTTTAGAACACAGAATTATTTTTTGCATTTTTTGTTGCACTAATGTATTGACTGTAGTTTACATAAATACATAAAACAAAATAAAATAAAATATATATTTTATATATTAGGAGCGTTTTTAAAAGCTTAAGCAAACGAAGTTACGGTAACAACTTGTATTAGGTACAAAAAAACTGTACAGGTTTTTTTTTAAACACAAGATAATATCACTTTTAACCTTGAATAAAACAACTACGCACAAAAAATAGCTTACCATCAAATTTGTATATTGTTTATTTCCATGTTCTCGATATTATTTAATTTGACAATAGCTATAAACCCTTTACCTAGTTATGATTAATAATAAATTGTGTTAATTGTTAGAAGTTGTCTGCGCCACGAACAGAACGTCGCGGTGAGCGGTTGTGACGTCAGGAGAGCAGTCATCCAACGGACTTACACTTCGCATCCGACCACTTGCTATAGCCCTTGACTACTTGAATTTTACATAACGTCCTTAATTAATATTGTTTAAATAATATCACCATTTTGTTTTTGCAAATACTTGTAGCTTTTAATAAAAGCATTAAAAAGCTATCGAGGTTTTACTCAAATAGAACTTCCGGTGGCCCGCGTGGCCAGAAGTTATAATCAATAATATGTTTAGGTACCTTAGAAAGTGATTAAAATGGAACGCGGAAGTTTAAAAGTTATATAAGACTTATAGATAGATCCTTTTAAATTTGTAAGCGTTTAGGATCTTTACAACAATATTAGAATTTACTAAAATTTTTACAACTGTACGGTGCTTCTATTTTCTTAATATTAATTTACTTGTCCATTCATTTTTAGGATTTATCTATCATGCATGAATAATAATTTAAATTCAAAACGTACTTTTTTGTTGTTTTATTTTTGATTTTCTTATGAAATATGAACTGTCAACGTTTTGTTTGTTTTGTTGTCATGGAAACTGTCAAAGCGGTACGAAGTCCGCCGGTCAGCTAGTAACTGATAAAAACCTGACGACAGCCGAGACATTAAGAAATTAGATGCACTATACTTTTCTGAGAACCTGTGAAACATTTGTTTTTCTATTTGTGGTGACGTTCTATCACTAAGTTACAATATAGAACTTTTCTACTATATGCTTCACGGATTTATAATAATATATAATATATTATATATTTATAATATGCATAAAGAAGTTAATTTTTCATAAGTGTGACTAAGTTATAATTATCGCATGAGGTCATAAGATAACAATTGTAATAAAATATTCATTTACATAGATCAGAAGTTTACGTTACGAAGAGTATTCATTTAATACGATTAACAACAAAAAGTTTCGGGAAATGATTCATAGTTGTTTTTAGGCTCCTTGTTCTACATATTATTTTAATTAGTTGTGTGTTGTGTGGTTGTTATATACCTACTAATAAAAACATGGATGGTCTGAAAGATAAACCATAATAACAGTTATAAGCAATTCCTAATTAATCTCTGGCTAGTAAGTTCATTATGTATTTTTAACAGTACCTACTGCCCATGGGATTTTTAAAACTTCTTAGCTTAACCCAAAACGCTTGGTCCACGCGTGCTATTGTATTATTTTGACCGGTGATATAAAAAATTTAAATGATAAAAATACATGAAAATATAAATTTATGCATTAAGTATATACAATTTGTTTATTTAAGAATTTACCGTTTTATAATTTTTCGAGCCACAGTTGACTTTGAGATAGTGCTGTTAAAAGGCTCGAGCCTCCTGGGTCTAAAACTCATTGAAGGCTGGAGTGTCATGAGAAGGCTTGACATCTATAGACGACTCGAGGCCCGACTTGAGCCAAGCATAGTGAGCTTAAGTCTCAAGTCGCGACTTGAGCCTTCTACAGGGTTTAAGGCCATAGCTCGAGCCTTGTCTAGCCTTCTAATGAGAATGAGAGAATGGGGCCTCCCATTTTCTTCGAGTTTTAATAACACTACTTGAGAGGGAAGAGGCACTTTTCAGTGTGTAAGAAATTATTATTCTCACCTTAGTTTTTCGAAGTCACCGGTAACTATCATCAAACGGTAAATACCTAAAATTGTAAGTGATGCAAAATAATATTATATTAAACAGTGCACTTATTTAAATGTAACATTAATATCTCTTTAATATCTTCATTAAATTTGCACCCCTGATTTAAGGATGACTATAGTACGAATGTAGGCTACTCTATGTCAGCTCACATGTATCTCAATGCATAGCTAATAATGAGGTTACCAAGTTACGCACTCCCTTCATAGATACTATCGAGAAATATATAAGAAATTCGTAAGCATAATAAATATCACAGAGTACATATACCCCCCGATAAATATGCTCCCTGGCATAATCTATATCTATATACTACTATATAAATCTGTAGGCTCTTTCTGTACATGCAATTTTCTGACAAATTTTGGGATAAATATTCGTTTTATGACTCACTGACATTAATTCTACGATTTTTGAATTTTTTGTCTGTCTGTCTGTCTGTCTGTCCGTCTGTCTTTATGTCCTCTTATAACTCAAGAACTGCTTGACCGATCTTGATGAAAATTTGTATGCAGTAAGAACATGAGCTTGTGCAAATGATAGGCTATACATATCGTATATATATCGTATATGATGTTGGTAAACTTAATAATGGGTTGTATTTAATCGATCACCAAAGTAACCTAACGTAACCCACAAAAATACTAAGTTAGCACCTAAAAATACAAAGTTAGCACCTAAAACTACATTTAGATGCTAACTTACAATTTTAGGTGCTAGCCTATTTATTATTTCTCCTTAATAATTACTTTATTTAGCATTCTATCTATTATTTTCGCACAGCGAAGCGGGCGGGTGACGGCTAGAAATAAAAAAAAAAATATATATATAAATCCAAATGAAAATTATATGCAAAGTAACGTTCTTTAAGATACTTCATTATTTAAATTAAATTTTATACATAGAATAACAGTCATAACCTAACCATTACTTTGAATATTGTATGTAATTTGCTAAAGTCATGATGTGGTATAGAATCAAGATTTGAAGAACGTGTAAGATCATAAAGACATAACTTATGTGAGTCATTTCCTCGTCATGTATGACAGATAGTACAATTCGCTTTCACCGACTGATATGGAAGGATCGCTACTAGGAAGAAGGACTGTCCTACTTAATTATAAATTGTATTGTAATCCTGTTACATAATACCGTCCTTAGTTACATGCATTGGTTCTATAAAGGTTGTATAGTCAAGGCGGTTACTTTAAACGTTGGAAAGAGCAAAAACGGTCCAAATAAAGAATACTTCTATTAAATATGTTTCTAAAGTTGTTCGCTTCTGTCTGTCTGTTATGTATTTTAAATCTTGTGTCTTTGAGAGGAAGCCCATTATAAACAATAAATATAAACATTGTTAATACATGTCATGGAGTGCGGGTTCGAATTCCGGTCGTGAAATTTTTTTAACACTGTCTTTTTTCAACATTGTCCTTTTTTTTATAATAAGACTTATTAACTATATCTTATTCTTATGAATACGTTACCTAATGATAACATTAAGCATGTCTATAGGTGTCATTATTTTACAAAGTTGTGGCAAACATCATTTTCTCGGCGACATGAAGTCGCTTTTAAAATGCTTTTGTAAATTTTTACATCACACTGTAATGTAAATTTTTGGTTTATGATCTGAGCTCACGAATGATTGATAAGTTCAACATTAATTAATTATTTTAACAGCAGCAAAAATATAATCAAGGATCATATGTTCACGCGTCTGAGCATCTTCCAGTAATTAAAACTGAGGTTCACGGTCACTTATTATGATAGTTTAATTGGTTGATGACCGAGAAGAGAAACAAAGCAGTAACATTATGAAATAATTGCCGTTCACAGAATACGTAGTATCAATATGTTACGAAAAGTTATGTGTAAAGAAGCTTAATCACGCGATTACAATTTAGCTCAGTGAAATAAATACAAGAAGGATTTCATTCCCCAATATTTAAGCCCAATGGTATGTGTTTATATTTTTATATATCTCTCAAAACAATGAGAACAACAGAACAGTTGTACTGTATATTTTTGGATCTCGAAAAATTCAAACACAACTGTTCTTATAGCCTGTTTGATGTCTGTATTACTCGTACTTAGGAAAGACACTGCATAAAATGTTAATTTACAATTTGTCACATGATAATAAGTGAAATAACCATGAACAAAAACCTAATCTTAAAAATATTGAAAGAAAAGAAAACAGAAACTCTTAGTCTATCCCACTTTTGTACTCTTTATATAATGCAACCTTTTGTTAATATGTATGACCACAAAAAGGCGTACCTACTAAAGAGCATAAGCTCTTGACTTGCTGACAGATCTTGACGATCGATGTGTCATATGAAAATTCAACTTATCAATCTTGTTAGGGCTACCCATTGAACAAGAAACAATTATTTAAAAAGAAACCTAAGTCTATTCTTATTCCTGCGAGTTTCATATTATGATGCCTTTGTATCGAATCGTAACAATCCGTTTTCTTAAAATATAATTAGCTTTACAACAATGCTGCCGCATTGTGTTCCGGCAGTTAAATGTGAACCAGACAGTTCTTTGATGGTTGAGTTAGGATTCTGGTAGAAATGCGCTTCCATCTTTGGCCCTATAATACTACTTAGCGTCGAGTGTTTTTTTTTTAGAGAGATTGCTGATTGCCTGAGACGCCATTTTCGGCTTCACCGGGCTTGTATGGGAGCGGCGAAAAACTGCGACAAGCCGTGTGAAACGAATCACCTGAGGTTTTCTAGAGGGAACGGCTTCGCGCACTAGTGCGCGTCCCCGTGCCCTACTAGATTCTCCGAAGGGTTCGGATCGGATATTGACGAGCATCGAATGAGACGAAGGCCAAGTACTTATCAGATGTAAAAAACATAAAGAGAACATTAATCTTTTAGTACGTCTATGTTTATCGTTAAGTGGTCAGAACATCAAATTGTAACTTTTTTTAACTTTAGTAAGTTATTTTGTATGTTAAGTCTGGTATTGCAATAAATTTTTTTTAAATATTTATTTTAAAACCATAATATATAACACCATTACAGTACAAACTGTATTATTTATCTATATACCTATCTTTCTATCGTCGTGATAATTTTGTTAGGAAACGTTACTTACGATCAGCACATAGAGGTAAAGCACAACCGAATAAAGCCTCATCGAAAGCACATTTGAATAAATCAAAGCCTAGTGTAAACATGACTATTGACGCATACCTCGTCATATGGGGACTTCGATAGGGCGATACAGCCTGTGGGGTGCGTATATAAGCCGGGGCGGGCTCGGGGCGGCCACCAGTCTCACCACAACCGTTGTCATCAGTGTATTGCTGCGCTGTGTTGTGTCGTGTTTGTTGTGTTTCGTGTATATAGAGGTGAGTTCTCACAAAGTAATTGACCATTGTGTTTGATCATGTATGACAAACGACCTTTTATAAGCTATTAATAATGGATTTGGAATTTGATGAGCAGTTTAAAGTAATTTTGTAATAAAATTTGTATAGTTTTACATTATGAACATCGACTATAAATAAAATATATTTTCTATAAGTTTTTAAAGATGTCATAAAAGGACCCGAAAGAAACCGATTTTTCTATTAGGTAATATGGGACCATTATTTTCGATATTATAAGGCTTAATATATCAAAACTAATTCTAATTGATCTGATTCAGTTGTATCAAATACTGTTAGAATTAAATTATTCAAATGCATTACAAGACCATATAAGTTGACATAAATTGCAGGAAATAAAAATGTTGGTATAAAAGACTTTAACGAGAGTATTTAGTAAATATAAATAATATAATTTAAACTACGACTTAAGAAACTGGTAGGTAAGTAAAGATATTTATGCTTTTGATAAAATAGTTTATTTTTAAATTTGCAAATGGCAAATGAATCCACTTCACCTGATGTTAAGTAGAGTCCAGACGCGAAGGCAACTGGTGCAGTGTAAAAACATCGCAGCATCAGTCACCCTCACGCCTCGTTTAAGAACCCCATGTCATATAAAGGAGGGAAAACGTGTGCTGGTAAACTATTCTATCTTTTGTAAGTGCAACAAAGAAACGAAAGAAATATGTGTCAATACCTGCTAATTACGAGGACGATACTAAAAATTTTAGAACTGGCCACTTGTAAACGATATAATAAAAAAATAAGTTAAAATTTTGGAAATTGAACTCATTGCCAATATTATTGTGTACCTATGTATTTAATTAATTTGTCATTTGTTTTACGACTTGGCGGCAAATTGTTACGTTAGCATGAATTTAACGCGAGAAAATTTTCATGCAATGATTTTATATGACTTTCGATGTCATTTAAGTCAACAAAAAAGTTACAATAGACTTCGATTGGCCTTTTACGATGAAGTCCCATCTCGTGCAACTGTTCACAACTGGTTTAATGAGTTTAAACGTGGTCACACTAATCTTCTGCGTGAGGGACGGCCTTCTACGGCGACGACGGAAGATAACATCAGTGTTGTGCGGCGTATGATACAGCACAGAATCCTCCATGAACATTTAGCGGTCAGGAAGCTTTGTGCCCGGTGGATAACTCGTAATTTGACAGAGGCCCAAGGCTCCGTCTTGTTAATTGGTGCCGTGAAATGGTTCAACGATTTAACGAAGGTGACTCAAACGCTGGGTTCGACATACTTACGGGTGACGAAAGCTGGATTTACTGTTGATCCTGAAACTAAAAGACTGCTGAGTGGGTGTTTCCTTCCGAGGAGTTGCCAACTAAAGTGAAGAGAGGTCGAAGCGTGGGAAAAAAGATGGTGGCATCGTTTTTCGGAAGGACAGTAACACAACAATTATTTAGAGGAGGTCCGAAAAACAGTTACTGCAGAGTGGTACACTAACAATTGTTTGCCACTTGTCTTGGAAAAAGTACGGGAGAAACGACCTCGCAGTAGGATCCTCCTTCACCACGACAACGCTTCGTCGCACACCACTAAGCAAACGATCGACTATTTGGCGACGTCAGACGTGGAATTACTGGGTCACCCGCCGTATAGCCCCGATCATCGCACCTTGCGATTTTTATTTATTCCCGAAAATAAAAGAAAAACTTCGAGGAAAACGTTTTATGGACGCCAAGGAAGCAGTGGCTGCATTTCAAAAAGTCGTCGAAGAGACCCCTAAGGACGAATGGGCAAAGTGCTTTTCTCAGTGATTCCATCGGATGCAGCGATGTACTGATGTGAATGGACACTATTTTGAAAAGATGTCATAAAACTAATAACTTGCTATTTTATTCAGTTTTTTTATTATCTCTAAAATGGCTGGAACAATTTCTATCGTGCCCTCTAGTGAGGGTGGGGATATAACCGTCCCACACAATAAATCACATTGCCAATTCAAACTAATCGTTTGCGAAAAAACGTGCGAAACGTGATTTGTAAGTGTAATTACGATACTGATTTATTGCATACCTACAATTATCGTTGAAATTTAAGCAAATCACTTGGTCACTGTAATAAATGATACATTCCAGAGGTTTTCCTACAATGATTAGGAGTTTTCCGCAATAGAGCGTAAGTGTACTTTAATTTTGCTTAACAATCAGAAGATGTCTGAATTAGAATGAACGATGGCAGTTTGGTGAATAAGTTTCAATGTCACGTTGTAATTTATTAAAGCTATGTTGCCGAAATTGAAATAATGGTGGTCATTTGGTTTCTAACAAAAACTAAAAATGTTTACTTGTTACCGTTTAAGTTAGGTACTTTATTCACAAAAAAAGATAACTCACGATTGTCATTAAAAAGATTTAAATCGTATCGAACTATGTTGCTGAAATTGAAATAATCATGGTCATTTGGTTGTTTCTAACAAAAAAAATCAAAAATTATTATTTGTTACCGTTTATGTTATCTATACATATAATAAAGCTAAAGAGGGTCAAAAGTCTGTACATGGAAGATATTCGAAAAAAAGTTGGCTGGAGATACTTGGAATCGATAACAGAACATGTTCGAACAGTTTTTTTAGAATTTTTGTCTGTTTGTCTGTTTATTTGACCGCGCATCACGTGAAAATGGCTCAACGGATTTGGATGAAGCTTTGCACATAGACAGACCATGACCCGGACTAGGATATAGAATACTTTTTATCCTGGTAACAGGTTCCTGTGGGATAGTGTAGTCTTCGCGAACGAAGTCGCGGGTGACAACTAGTTTTAAATAAAATGACAACTTAGGACGATTTTTAAAATAATTTTCTACGAGTGTCGTTCTTTGTTAACGTTTTTTTTATATTATCATAGATTAATTGCTTTTCATAACCATAAAAATATTCCTACAAACAGTACATGGATGGGGATGATAGTGGCCAAACCAGCACAGACAACACGTTGCTCCACTTACAAGACACCTTAGAAGTTACCTATGAAGTAAGAATGTTATTTGTCTCATTCAAATGTTGTATGAGTTTCCTTTGTAAGGGTGTAACAGGTGAGATGCAGGCTAAGTGCTTCCCCGTTGTGAGAGAAATCAAAGTTACCGTCTTAACTTAAGGTTTCACTTAGGACCTTATCTTTGTTCCCATTCAATTATTGGATTAACTAGCCAATACTATAATAGCAGTATATTACAAAACCACAGTAAAAAGCAAAAGACCTGTAAAAAGCTTCGGAAATTATAATAAATATTAAAATCTCTCATTGTTCCCGATGCTTCTTTCTATGTGAGTAACGGATTGCATTTAGTTAAGAGGAGCAGTAGTTAGCGCGTTCGGGTTGCGTTCAACAACTTTCGCTATGAAGGGTGAAAAAATCAAAATCAAAATATCTTTTATTATTTACTAAAAGTGGTTTTTTCAAATGTTTGGGTCTCTTCTGTTAAGTTTGAAAAAACCAGGATGTTAATACACTGATGATGAGGAGGTTTGATGACGACTTACGTGACATCTCAACATCTAAATTGTAACGTTTATATGTACTTAGATACTCGTAATAATTTCGACCTAAGATTATAGCATAACGCATACAATATTGTAAATAATCAGTCATCATGTAAATAACGTACAGTGTATAGTCCGTTAAGTGGCTAATAGCAATTAAGAGAAGGTAACATTGAGAACCTGACCCGCCTAAACGCTTAGTATTATTATAAGTGAAAAAAAAAACAGAAGCAACCTTAGACAAACCATTTAGCCTGATGAAAAAATTGCTTAATGAACAAAATGTTAAGACAATTAGCATACGGGTACAGAGTGTGATTGTTGATATGCCATCAGATTATTATTATTCTCTTTATTTAATATACATCTTAAGAATTTTTTTTTACAATATTTTATATAAAAACATACTTACAATATAAAATATTATAAAAAACTTAACCTAGGTTATTATTATTATGCTCTTTATTTATCTTTTTTTTTAGCCAAGGTTTGTTATAATATTAATCTATAGGTAAAATACAAAAGCACATACAAAACATAAAAATATTACAAAAAGCCTAGGCTAGAGAGCCGCCGGCAACGGGACAGGGCTCAAGTTGCCGGTGGTTAGGGCTGCAGGAACAGAAACCTTCGGACTATCCGCGCCGTGTCCAAGATTACCGCCTTCGTACACAGATATCAAAACGATCTATGTTAAATTTGGCATTAAGTATATGTTTTATTATTGAACATTAAATATAATTTTGAAGCGATTTTACATAATTTGACCAAAATTGAAAAATTAAAAATATTTTTTTTCTATATTTCTTATCATAAACATAAGGAAATAATAACTACGTTTAAAACTCGTTTAGTAGTATATAATTACATATAGTATTTAATATACTAAACCGAAGATTTATATTAAAATCGTGGCTCACGCTCGTATACTCGTACAGACTCCAATACAAATAACATACGCAACCTTATATGACAGCGTATAATTTAATTCCGTAGCTTTTCATTAGCAAAAAGCGACGGATAAGTGCGCAATCACACGTGTTGTGATCGCGGCCCCACAACAAAGGGACTGCCCGAAGGATCGATCACGCGAGGCTAGGTCAATTATTGGTATGCTAACGTTAATGCCACATACACTCTAGCGATGTAATGAGACATTGATTTACTCCAAAAATCCTGTTAAAGTTAAAGTTTTGCGGGCATTCCCTTATTAATCTGTATCAAATAGCTGCAAAAATAAGTAATAGATTCTTTTGTTACCGTATGAGGCTGTATAAGGGCCTTAGTGTACGATAGAAATTCAATTCAGTTCATACCTTAAACCGTTATCTAAATACTTATGAGCTTGACACGGACAGATAAACAGACAGACGGACACCAAAAGCCTCTGTAAGGATTCCGTTTTTTATAGTAACAGAAACCTAAAAAAAATTATAACATTTTTATCTTATATGTATTTTCATGAATCGAATATAAGAGTTCAAGCGAAAATTCGTCACGTACATCACAAAAAATATCAAAATACACGTAGGTACATTTAAGGTGTAATTTTGAACGAATAAAAAAACTAAGATAATATAAATTATACGGGTTCGTGGGATAGGCCCCCGGTCTGTGACGACCCCGTGGTGGAGGCACCCGATTTTCAAGTAAGTTATAACAGCCGATTTTGTCGTAATAAAAGTCATTTGTACCATATACAGGCAGCGACAAATGTTTCTGAACTAAATAAGAAATTTAATTTCACTGTGAAATTTCATGTTTGTCTATTAAATTGTTCGTAAACACACCAAACAAACAAACAAACAAACAACGCCAGTAAAAACAAGTAAATACGTGATAAATAATATTCAATTATAAGTAAAACGTTTCAGTGACACTTAAGTCAATTAAAGTAATACTCGCCACCGATATCTATCAACAAAACCAGTTATAACTTTTTTGTAAGGAGTTATGAAAGCTCTAATTACCCGGACCTTCGTTATGCGGTGAAGATCAATGACAGGAGCATCATTGTGCCGATGTGAACTTTAGCACCTTATCAATAGAGAACACGGTTTTAATGACATCGTGTGACAATGTCTATTATATCCTTCAATCAATTATGTACTGATCGAAGATTATATCACACTGAAACCTATTAACGAAGACGTAGATACTTATAATGATTAATAGCACGTGTATTAAAATTTTCATAATTTTATTTCATTGGCACGCTACCTATTCACACTGATTGTATTACCTACTTTGTGATTCTATTCTGTTAGTACCGATACAGTTTAAAATACGTAAAATTGTAGTTTAGTGTCTTAAAATGGTCGATATCTTACAAGAGTATTAAATTGATAAAAACATTTACGGTTTGTATACAGTATACTTAATCAACCAATCAAACAAAAAACGTTATGAGTAAACATGAGTTCTTTAAATTGCAGTTAAGTACGCATCTCCAGTCATCTTATTGTCGACGTACTAGGCACTATTCTCTGAAAGGCTATGTACCTTTAAAGAAGATAATCGAAGACCGCATTCTTTTCTCGCATTAACGTACTAATCGCTCATTGTTTGTTGACTGATGATGACTCCACGGAAACTTGAACTGCTCGTAAAATTATAAAAACGTAAAGATGTCATCGAAGCTATTTTAATTAGTCAAATTTTTTTGAATTTATTTAGTAAATTATGTAGGTGTAAAATTTAAAAATATATATTTATGAATGATTTTTTAAATAATTCATCTTTCTTACTTAACTTTACAGAGGCAAGTTTATCTTATCAATCAATTACCTAATTATTATATGTTATTTAAAAGTCATTATATTCGAGTTTCAATTCTGTACAGATTAACTCGAAATAAAATCCAATATGGGAGTATATCAATAAAATTTTATAAAAAAAATACGATCAGGAATCGTGTGATTTCGTGGGACAGGGGTTTGACCAATATACATTATTAGTATTATAACATACCTATTTAAATTTTTTTACAATATAATAGGATTCTTTTTTATATCAATCATTTCCCATTGTTCCAGAATGGTGTCGTCAGGAAAATGGTTGGTGTGCGCGCTCGCGATGGTGTGCGTGAGCGTGAGGCAAGCGATGGCTGCGCCCGCGCCGCAAGAGGACTCGCCGCCTATGCCGGTGAGGCTTTGAAATGAAACCTGTAATAATTCACCATCAGCCAACTAACTCTAGGCTTACGCCTTCCCACAAAGTCAACAGCATCATGTTGAGATTCGGCCGCGATGCCCCAATATCAGTGGGAGGTTTTTACCGACTGTCATTACTATAACAATCAACCAACAGCTTTACATGGCTTTCGAAGCATGTTAGAGTTCAAGATCATTAAATTTAGCAAAGCCTGAACAAATGATAATTCTTTTTTGACTTGGTAAATCTTTTATCATCTTAGTATAGCTTACTTTTATTACGTGCTATTTACGATATTCTTGAAGGCAAGGCAATTCTATTCCGATTTCGTCAATACGTAGTTTTGACGTGTGTTTAATAGCTTTGACATTTCAAATTCAATGCTTTAAAGCAAAGGTATACATGCAGCAGGGCAGAAGGAGCGCGAGTCTATTTAGGTTTTATTAGAAATTGCTTAAAAGGAAGACGCTAAACCGCTGTGGAATCGCAATGAATGATTCCCACTTTACCCTTGCACATCAGTATGCCGTTTCTGTAAAGTTTCGTTTCTGTATCTCTGCCAGATCGCAGGATCGCACTGTTCCTGCTTATCCTTTGCTGTGGCAAAAGGAGTTTGATTGCAGGTAATCACGGATGCAGCTTCGATTTCAATTCCAATTTATCCAATTGAATATAATAAGAATTGTTAGAAACAACAATTCACAATTGAATTTGCGGAATATAACAAGAATCGATGATTACTCGGCCACAAGCCATTTAAGTCGCATATAATTTAAAATCAATAAGCATTTTAATTATGTATTGATAAAATTTAGTCGCATAATAATTGTACTTATAGGGTCGCAGAACTAAAAGTTGTCTGCCTTAACATTATAAACGAGGATCGCAAGGATGCGCCAGCGCATCGGCAATAATTTAAACAAAACGTGCATACCTTTGACCTACAACATTGCGGCTGCGGATTTAGACGCAAGAGCTGCATTGCGACACGGCGCCTCTTCGTGCTGTATGACACTTAAAGGTTTAATTTGAATCCTGCATTTAAAGAGCAATGTATTCCAAAAAGGTAACCGATCAAAATGCGATAACATCCTTCCTAAAGGGTTTACATCGTACAGCGAATTAAGAAACAAAGGCTTAGAATTGGTGCAGACAACCTGGCGTAAGTACCTAATCGAAAAGCTTTAAATGCAAGCTTTGAATAAAATAGTAGCGTTTTTTCTCTCATTATCTTTAAAAAAAACGTTGGAATTAGAGCGCTGTGTCTCTCTTGGATTGTGGCATTCAAGTTATTCGATCTACCAACTAATTACAGCTCCAATTAACGTAAAACTACATTGAGCATCATCGCAAATAGTTTACCATTTACATGAATGACTAAACTTGTATGCTCAATTTCAAGGTAGATTGACTTCTATTGTCTGCTTCGAAGGTAACATAGTCAGCGCGACTTCACATGCATTGGTTTCAACCGGCCGCGATATGGTATTGTTCATTCATAGCGCACTATGGTGGCATGTTAGTTCTTCGCCCCTATCGGTGCATCTCAGCTATTATGCTAACTATGTGAACGGTCGCGGTGTAAACTCACTAATTGGTCAGAATTGCGTCCAACCTCCTTTGTGCGCGCTCTTTGACTTATCTCGCTCCTATCTCAAATAATTGCAAACAATACAATAAAAAATCGGCCAAGTGCGAGTCGGACTCGCGCACGAAGGGTTCCATATCATTATCTATAAAAATATTTCAAGTTTCTACCTGTTATCGTTATTAAGACCGAAAAAAATTTTGAAAAAAAATCACGTTTGTTGTAAGGGAGCCCCCTTAAATATTAATTTTATTTTTATTTCATTATTTATTTTTAAAGTGAATAATATAACTCAATATTCTGTGAATATTTTAAACGCCTACCTGTTGCCGTTAGCAATATCGAGCAAAAACAAGCAAAAAAATCACGTTTGCTGTATGGGAGCCCTCTTAAATATTTTTTTTATTCTATTTTTTAGTATTTGTTATTATAGCGGTAAAAGAAATACATCATCTGTGAAAATTTCAACTGTCTAACTATCACGGTTCATGAGATACAGCCTGGTGACAGACGAACAGACAGACAGACGGACGGACGGCGGAGTCTTAGTAATAGGGACCCGTTTTACCCTTTGGGTACGGAACCCTAAAAACAACTAATTTAATCACAGACTGAGACGCACATTTTGAGAACTAGAATTCTAATTTTAGCCAAATGTGTTTTATGCAAATTTACGTAAATTGAATATTACGCATATTCACAATCACATATTATTATGTAGGTAGAACGTACGGCGTAATTTTTCGAGATCTTAAATATTGTTTTACGTAACAATAAAGATAAGCTTGCAAAACGGTTTTTCGGATGTTATGCTTAGTCATTTAGCTTAGTTGATGTAATGTTAGAATGTTAGTTTACAACTTATAGTCTTTTATTAATAAAATCATCATCAAAATCATCATCATCATCATGATCCCTGGTCTCTCTGTGCTCTAACCTACCGTCATTTATAAACAATATAATAATAATCATAAACTTTATTGTTTAAAAAGTTATATTGATATTGTTTATGCTTTTTACGTTTCATAAACAATAGCACGTGGGAAGAATGGGCTATAACTATAAGCCACTCTGACTGCTACCTTACAACAACCGGACCAATCCAAGGCACGGAAAAGCTCAATGTATTTAAATTTGATCACTCATCCTGTGACCCGGTATTGCTCAAATTTCCAAAATATTAAACTATTATCTAACAATATATGTAATTAACATAAACAATGTGTATTAGATTTATGAACATAGGAGATATAAAATGATCTGAATCAAGTGTACGTACGAGTATACCACAAATTTGAATAACAATACCAACAAGAGATTGAATTTGACTCGGGATTAGCATCGATTCACTAGTAGATAATATCTCTATAGCGTTTGTCATTTTGCCTAAGCAAGCAATATCTAGGTTTTGTTTTGTAATAACTCCGTACGTATGTGGCCGTAACTTGCGTCTTTTGTAACATTATCAGATGACATGTGACACGGGTTCTTATAGGTTTTATTGGCAACATTCAACCATGAGAAGAATTTAATTGAGTTGCGATTAATTGAAGCTTAGTATAAAGTAACGTAATGTTTTGAAATACTTACGGTATTCAATATTTTCTTGCGTAAAAAATGGTAAGATCATTTCGCAAGAAGTGTTTGGGTGACGCTTAATTCCATTTTGTTTGTTTTCTGTTGTCTAAGTCAGTATTGTAAACTTTTTAATTGTCTGAATTGAAATATGATATTGTCTTTGTAAAATTAAGAATATGTATGTAGTTAATTAAATATTATGAAATAGTTATGAATATGAGTATGGCTAAAAGATATGAGCAACTCTATTTTTTTTTTGTAATTTCTATCAAGCAGTTTTATTTGCTTACCTACATACAGAAATCCTAATTATGCATTCACAGATATTAAAACTATGCATGAATGGTGCTTTAAAAACTAGAGACTAGGACATAATAGAGCAACGCAGCCTCCAATTTGCCTTGGCCGTATTTCTCACGAAAAATTCCAAGAAAACATTTCAGCTGCCATAAAAAAGAACACTGAAATAATTCAAACAGTTGGAATAGATTTCCAAGTACAAAAGTAGTTCATAAATGGCTTTGGTAAGTTATTATAATTGCTTATATGACAATTATAGAGTTTGCCAAAAGGCAAATAAACATAATAAACCTGCACCTCGTTTTGTTTTTTAATTATTTTCTTTTTTCTGTGTAAGTAAATAAATTATTAGAATAAATTAAACAAAGAAAGCGTGTTAAATAAAATTAATAAAACCAATTTTAATTAGGCAGCCTTAATAATATAAGCTTTAATGGAAAGAAGGCATTCTTAATACTTACCCTATATGTATAGATTTTCTTTTTGATTGGTTTACCCACTATAGGGGTAAGAGAAGGGTAGAGAGAGAACTAGGGTAGAAAAATACTAAAAACCAACTATTATAAAATTATCTTTCCCCCTAAGAAAAGCCGTCAATTTTCGATAGAGAAGTGTGAATAACAATTTTAAAATACTACAATATCTTTCTTCCCACAGTATGAATACAAATACGACGTAGAAGACCAAGAGAAAGCTCTCTACTTCGGCGCGAACGAATCTGGAGATGCGCAAGGCAAGGTCATCGGCGGGTACAGAGTGCTCCTTCCCGACGGCAGGCTCATGACTGTCGAGTACACCGTGGAGGGAGAAAGCGGGTTCGTGCCCAAAATCACCTTCGAGGACAACGCCAGCCCATTCGGCAAGGGCAAGAAGTAAACCGAACAAAGACTGGTCCGACAAATGCATTAATAATTAAATGAAAAACTTTTTGCCTTTTGAGGAATACAAAATTATGTGATTAGCCCATATCTTTTTGAAAATTTAATCTGAGAAATTGTTAAACTTTTGATATATAGGACAGTTTGTGATATTCTTAAAATAGGAATATTAATGCTAGTACACATAAAAGAATAATAATACCAATATTTTTGATGAATAGTATTCCTAAAGATTTATTGTAACCATCTTCAGAAATTTACTGTAAGTTTCGTTGAAAAACGTACACTTAGATATTTTTTTAAATAATAATAAGGCATTTTTAACTAAACTATTTGAAAATTGAAAAAACATAATTATAATCATTCTCAACACTGTAATTTATGTTCAGCAAACAATAAATATAAATTATAGAACTAAAAAAATATAATGATAAAATCATTGTGGCATAACATAGTGAATAATTGAGTATTCTTCAGATGTTACCATTACTGTGATTAAATTATAGTGGTTAAGTGAAGGCCATCATTGCCATTATTATAAAGATAATTTTAAATTTAGATTATTAAGTACGATTATATTTTTTACCTACTACCGTAAGAATTATAATTCTTACAGCATATTAAAATTTGTATACGATAAAATATTATATACAATAATGATGACGTTTTATTTTTAGCCTACCGCATAGTTAATAGTTCTTTGTTGTAATTTACGTCTTTTTTTGTCCCGGTTATTAATATTTTATTAACAAAAAATCAACAGCTTTGAATTATTTCTAGTGAAGAACACTTTTGCCGCAATATATTACGATCACAAAACGGCACATCCAGTAAAAGTTTGTAAATAAGTGTCTACTATTGTTAATAATTGTTGGGACCTAATAATAAATTAAATAACTTTCGAGTTTCATCAAATTAAGGTTATATTATACATAAATTAAGTTTTAAGCATCGTTTAAAGAAATTTAAAGTTCTTTTTGTCAATACCATGACCTCTTCTTAGTACTTATCTCAAGCAAGCTCAATATTTTCAACTGCCGACGACATCAACCTATTTTAGATTAAGATCAGTTATGTTATATTATAAAATATGTATAGTTACAAACTTACAACTCAAACAACTATCTATCAAGAATCCTGAGGAAGCATACGACACTGTAAAAGTGCCTAACCGGCTTACCTATGGCTTTTTTGAGAGATTTAAAAATATATTTATTATTAATCTGTTATTATTTGTTAATATTATAGTCTATCAAGCTTATAAAAGATGTGGGTTCACGTCAGTATTCTAACGTGTCACTCGAGCCTTCCCTTTCGGTTACCGATGCTTACAATAATATGGTCATTTCACTTTGTACGCAAACACGTTCTCGTTTGCTGTATTGAAATATTTAAGGTTGCCCACCCAGGTGACTTCTTATCCTAGCGCGTTACCCAAGGAGAATTCTTTAACAACTATAGAATATTATAACTACCCGTGTGATAATAGAGTTTACATAAAACTTGGGTAGCAAGCATATTGCTACCCAAGTTTCAAGAATTGTCCCAAGTGACCTTTTAGATTTTGATGATCGTTTCACTGATATATCAGTCTGATATATATTAGATAATTTATATTAACAACATTTAATATTTTTTGGGATAAAAAGTATGCCAAATGAGTATCATTCAACTCTTTCCGGTAAATTCATGCGTACCAACATACGTAGATACACAAAAAAAAACAATTTGGTGGAAGAGGAAACATTTTAAATAGATATTTGATGTACACAAGCACTGTTTTATTATACCACTCAAAGATGTCGACATTCTCGATCCACACACACTATTGTTCTGGATGACTAGTGAGAGTTATTCGCCATTCGATCACGTTTAATGAAAACGAGAATTTGTGTAGAAAACTTTTTAACTCACCTCGTTTTTCACCAGGCAGCGCTGCTTTAATGGCATACAAAGTTTCAAATGTAATGGACTAGGCATCCTGATTTTTTTAAGAGAGTTTAAGTCAGAGGTTTTCTAGAGGGAATGGCATCACGCACTAGTGCGTTTCCCCGATCCCTGCTTGATCCGAACATCTCGAGAGATGTTCGGATCGGATCGGAGGCATCCTGAGCTACATACCTTATCCCGTTGGCGCGTCATGATAACAGCGGTGGCGTCAGTATCAAACTGTGGGCGGCCTGCCCGCCCTAGCATCTGCAGTACCATGCTTATACCGTACTCCTGTACGACAAATCATCCAACACATTAATCCCTGCACGTCAAATCATTAACGACGTCGTAAATTCGTCCTTAAGTTAACTAAAGGTTAATAGCTTTTGTATCTGATGGTGTACCTAAGCACAATTTATTTTATGTATTGTTTTTGCTGCCATTTGTGAGCGTTAGTAATTCTTATTAGAAGTAAAGGTTAAGGACGTTAACGTAGTTAGGACTTATAAATTTTACAATTTCCTTCAATCTGAAAGGGACAAGAACAATTACTTTGAGTTTTTGAAATCTAATTATAAAATCTTTGACTAGACTTCTGTATTTTAGACTTATGTAGTGTTCGTGTTAACTTTATAATTACAAGTATTATTATAAATGTGACACACTAACAAAACTAAAAAAAACGGTTATTACGTACCTGAAAAGCTCCGTTCACGTATTGTTGGGTATTCTTGATGATCACGAGATGCGCTGGCAAGTTCACACCCATTGCTGTATCGAGAAACGGTAAATAATAAATGTACTAGTCGCTCAGTGACCGTAACTCGTAATTCCGTAATTCACAAAATATACAATGTAATGTAACACATATTAGACATAAATTTTATTCTTCTGCACTCCTCTATATGAAGTTAACTTGAACTATGAACTTTTAAGATAGAAAAGTTTTATTCTAATTGAAAGAATAAAGTGAAACAATACCTAGGGTAGTGGTAGTGATAAGTATCGGCAACTGCCTATCTCTGAAAGCGTGCTCTATATTGACTCTTTCTTCATAAAGCATTCCAGCATGGTGGCAGCCCACGCCAGCTAGTACCAAAGACTGAAAAGATATTTCACATTTGTCAATCACTAGTACATAATTATACTTAGTGCTATAATAAATTATTTGAATCTAGAAAAGTTAAAAGTAGGTATATTACATTGGTAATTTGTGCAAAATTACGATTGCGATGTGAACTACATTATGCAAACATGAATTTATTATCAAATTATCTTTTTGGTAAAATGGGACGAACATTAACAGATTTATTGCCCAATAAAAACGATTTGTAAAATGTTCTTATTTTTTATAGTAATTCAAATATTCTAAGAATTATTAATTATTAATTAAGACATATTTTGCATTGTCCGCGGTGCGCCGCGCTTTACCATTTGCAGTTTTAATGTATAAAGACAAACAAGGGAAGTGATTGTAGGGTCCGGAAATTACGTATTATTTCACTATGCTGCGTTTAAAATATCAAATAAAATTAAGGCCCTTAAGTAATATTCTTCAAATGGACTTTCCAAATGAATCGCAATTACATCTCTAAACAAATTCACATCGCAATCGCCAATGTTGCTCTACAATACTTTAGCATAATTGTAAATTATATTATTTACAATTATGCAAAAACTAAGCCAAAGTCATTACATGACTGTAAGCCTAATTTACCTGCAATTTCTTGGTCTTAATTGTGGATGCGAGTGCAGTGAGTTTGGCCCTCTGCTCAGCGTTGAAAGTAATCGTGATCTCGCGGGAGAGGGCCTCCGCTGTCATTTGAACGCTCTTCCGAGTGTTGCAGAATATCTGTATGACCATTTACATTTTATGGACTTTTTGGATAAGTGGGTAACGTAAAATAGCGGAGTTTAGTATAGTAATAAGGTGCGTCTTGTATTATTGTTTTTGCTTTTAAATATCTATCTATAGTTCTATTTGTACCTGCTACCTTCTTTACATTTTCAAGACAATCTCGATAAATAAAAAGTCAAAGTCAAAGTCAAAGTCAATTTTTTTTATTCAAATAAACTTTAGAAAAGTGAATCGTCCATACATTTTTTACCTACTACCTATTCAGGACGTCTATTTTTAGCTGTGGAGAAGAATGGGCGAAAGAAACTCCACAGCTTTAATATAAGTAACGACATTTACAAAAATATATGCCGTTACCAAGTAATACAAGTTTAAAATATCGTAAAAATATTTTAAATTAGAAATACCTGTTGGAGTGATTGGAGCGTTTTAAACCCATGTTCTTTGTCTTCAATATATAATCAGACATTTTGTAATAAGCTTTTTTATAAAGCTTTTCTTTAATGGTGGTTTTAAATTTATTAATATAAATTTTTTGAATATGATTTGGAATTTTATTGTAAAAACGTACACACAGGCCTCTAAATGAATATTTACTTTGTGGAGCCTAGTATAAGGTACTGCTAGTTTGTTTTTATTTCTAGGGTTTACATTGTGAATATCACTGTTTTTAGAAAAAGTTTCAATATTTTTATAAACATAAGTTAGGTTCTCATAAATATATTGTGATGCAACTGTCATTATATTAATATCTTTAAATCTCTCCCTGAGAGAATTACCAGCTTTTAGGTTATTAATTGCTCGAATAACCCGCTTATACAAGATAATAACATTAGAGATAGATAATTATATTTCTTAATATTACAATATTTAGGATTTTATATTTTTTTACATCTTTTAAATGTATATTCTAGCTACTGTGATTATTTGCCTTATTGTAACTTATCATCGTGTAAAATAATGGCCAACCATTATGCTATATAATAGGTACCTACTCAGACAAGCACATCACGTGTCACATAGAAACTAAAGAATAAAAACTTACCAATGTTGGTTTTCCGTCGTGATACTTTTGAATGACGGGCCACAGTTTGTAGTTGAGAATTATGTCGAACTTGAAGATGCTAGTGCCATCGGGACATGGGTAACCTTCCACCACGCGCTTTATCTTTACTGGACGACATTCATCCCCAAATCTAAAAGATATAGTGATTTATATTTAAAGAGGTCAAATAACTTGTATACTATTTTTAATCTAATTTTGCTGAAGTTACATCTGTGTTTCTTAAAAGTTTTATGTACATAATTAAGTTAACAGAATCTAGACAGATCCTAAGAAATTCAGAATATATCAATTTAAAAAAAATGCTAAGTCTTTTTGCACAGCACTAGGCCGGCTTCAATTTCAGTTTCTAAACATTCTAAAATGTTACATAGTATTTATTATTGACACAATTTTGGACACTGGACACTTAGGTACAGAAGTTTAGAAGAGAGATATAGATTGCTATCTTTTTTCGACCAAAAGAGGAAAACGATTTCAGTAGTTAACTAGATACTTTTTGAAAGAAAGTTCGAATCTTTATATTTCTGTCCGAAGGGCGTGGTGTACCTATATACAGATCCATGGGTGTACCGGCGTTTCTGCAGTAGACTGCCCGCCTACACCACCAGACCAGCACATGGAAGTGCTTAAAACACTAACATATCTGTAAATTTTATTTACTAACAACATTTTGTTTATAATTTGTATGTGTCAATCTGTAATGTATCTATTATATGGGCCTACTATAAATAAACAACTGTACATTGTTTGTTGCATGAAATAAATGGAGTTATCATTATACTTCTTACTTGTAGTACACGGCAGACTTGTTCTCGTTCCCCAACCATGCTGCTACGTCTTGGGGGTTGCTGACGGTAGCTGATACCGCCACAAATCGTATTCTTGGTGGAGCGGTACTCTTTGAACTGGGTGATGTCTTATCACCCTCGGAGTTGCTTTGGTACTGTTTCTGAAGCTTTTCAATACGATGTGCAGATTGGGCTGCCGACTGATATGTATCAACATTTTATGTATTTGAAACAAACAGTGCACATTTTAGTTATAATTTAAAGTTACATTCCACGAGCGGGATTCGAACCCGCACCCCATGATATATCAGGTGCCACGATAGCATAGTTGGTAGTGGACCTGACCCGATTTTTTTAACACTTTGTCTTTTTCAAATTGTAATTTGTTCGCAACAATATTTGCGTAAAATTATATGTAAATCATAGCCTATGTTACTCAGCGCTAATGTAGCATTCTAATGGAGAAAGAATTTTTTAAAACGGTTCAGTAGTTTTTGAGTTTATTCGTTGCAAACATACATATAAAATACAAAGCTTTCCTCTTTATAATATTAGTATAGATAAGTTCGAGGAACGGTAATAGCACTATATACCTAATAATTCTTTTTTGGAAGAAAAGTTCTTCAGATCTAGTCGAAAACGGATTTTTACAACGATGCAAGGTCCTGTCATTCTATGAATTTGTAATTGCTACCTTTTTGAATCATTACAGAAGTTCCGATTTCCGCAAAAGATACCAAAGTAGGTCTCGGAATTTCACAAACATTATTTTGGCAAGACACATTGAAAGAAAGACATCAACGCGTTAGTGGAAATCATAAATCTTTGAAATGCAACACAAAGATTTCAAAAAGTACCTACTTTAGAATAGTCACCAAACAAGAAAACAGCAACCGGAGTTGTTTTGACATACAGTATTGTTTTGTGAAATACTGCTGTAAAAGTAATAATGTGAAATTAAAGTAATGCTGTCTGATTATGACATAAAGTATGTTTACTAAACCTCTATAGTCTTCATCCTGCTGACGACAGCTTCAAGGACGGGGCCGCGAACTTCATCATTTAATATGTGCACTTCATCTATTAGGAAGAGTTTCACTATCTCAACCAGACCTCTGTGGTCGCGCCATCTTCTGGTCATCATGTCCCACTTCTCTGGTGTCGTTATTATAATCCTGTCAACGTTAATGTGTTGAGTACAGAAAATATGTACCGCCTCCGTGGTCTAGTGGCTAAGACCACCGATCTCAGAAACAGAGGTCCGATTGGGTTCGATTTCCAACATGTTGGTACTCGGTTTAGTTGGTGTTAGGGCTTAGTCCGCCTGGCTAACTACCACCATCTTATCTTAATATGGCGCCATTAACCAATATTAGTAACATTGTTGTGTTCCGACAGTTAAAGATAAGAGAGCTAGTTTCTCAGCAATTAAGGATTCGGGGTGAAGTCCGCCTCCACTTTCGGTCATATCATCACTTCACACCAGGTGAAATTATAACAACTGATTCGACGACGTCTAAAGAAGTTTATTCTGTTCAGCAAGTCTCGAGAAATGTTAGTTTATTATCTAACGGCGATAATAAAATGACGTTTCACGGGATTTAGTCTTTTTATGTTAAGTACGGAGCAGTTAAACGAGCATACTAGCTGATGAAAAGCGGCCGACGCAGCCTACTGAAGGGAATAGGCTACCTACACTTTTTCTTTACATAGTATAAAACAGAGTTTCTCCCACTGTCTGTACGCTTAGATTTTTTAAAGTACGCAAGGGATTTTAATGCAGTTTTCAGCAATAGACAAAGTGATCCAAGAGGAAGGTGTATATGTATAATACATGCAAATAATAGGACCCGGTAGGTGGCGCTGCTATAGGGTTCTATAGGATACGGTTGTTCACTCAAGCGGACGAAGTCGCGAGCGGGCCGCTATCGCGCTAGTAATATCTAAATGGAGATAATAAAATGACATTTCACGAGTCTTTTTATGTTAGGTACGGAGCAGTTAAACGAACATAATGGTCTGGCTGAAGAAAAGCGGCCGACAACGAAGCCCATTGAAGGAAAGTGTACCTACCTACCTACACATATAGTAATAAACTAAACCTGTAAATATCTTAGAATGGGTATGGTCTAGTAACTAGACCATACCCATTCTAAGCTGGTGGTTCTCTAGTAATACGGGCATCTCAAACAATGTCAAATCTTGTATCATGTATCGTAATTGTCATATACATTTAAATCGTTAAGACAAAAAGACATACAAACATCAGACACACAAACCTGATTTGTGTAACAATCATTGTAAATTTTTAGAAAAAAGACAAAATAAAAAGAACTTCCGATTTTTAAAATGTATTTACTATGATATTAATACTAATTAAAAGTAGTGTTAGTCATTAAGTAAATTTTTAATCTTTTTAAGTCTTTGTTCTGATAATGTAACAAAAATTTGCTATTTTGTTAAAGCAAATTTTTGTTAAAGAGAATATTATTAAGAATTTAATTACTATTAAGAATTTATTGAATTATTAAGAATTATTAAGAATATTATTAATATATTAATTTAAAGAGTCTATATTCTCTTTTAAGTTAAATAATACGATCAACACTAACTTGTACGGCTTCAATTGACTTAAGTCGACATTGGTATCGCCAGTCACTTCGATGCACAAGAGGCCCAACTTTGTGAACTTTGAATACCATTCCGTCAGTCGTTCAGTACATAGAGCCTTCACGGGCGCCACTGTAATGGGACACGTGTTTTTAATAAAAACTTATCATCAACTTAGGAACATTTCGCTGCTCGGGTTATGTAATCGCGCAAGTATAACAGCTAAAGCGGGCTGCAGGCATTAGTATGAAAATGCTCCCTCAGTCCAGCCAACCTCATAATGTCGCGAGGGTAATCCCAATCTTATAGTGGGTAGACCGCTAGCCTTTTGTGGGTTGGTACTGTCATATGCAGTGTGTTATCTATCTTACAAGTTTTCTTATCGGTTTAAAATTTCAAAGTGATGATCATGATTCGTGCTAAAGAATTCAATCCTGTTGGAAGTGTGAACAAGCTTATTTTTAAGGTAACAAGAAAACAAATTACTGTAAATAATTTTGAAGTCGTCATTGCATTGTTTGCTCTCCATGTCCATCAACAGCTGTATTATTGCCATTTCGAAAATAACAGTTTTCCCTGATCCTGTTGGTGCACATACTACCATCGATTTATCTGTAGCAACAAAACACATTGTTACAAAGCCTGCAATACATGGTTAGGTACTACTAACACGGTAAAAACGAATAAAGCCACGATAGTATAACTGAGCAATATCCGTGTTCAAACTCCGCTAGTGAAATATATTTTCAACACTTAACATTTTCAGCTTAGTACCTACTTTATTATATTATGTATGTATAAGTACCTACCTACTAAAATTGTGAGGAACTACAGCAGTGTTTAATCTGCCTTTATTGTATCAAAAATGTATTGGAATTAATTAATATTGTCCTAAAAATTAAATTCCCTGTTCTGATTAACCAGAACCTCATACAACGTGCGCTGAGTATGAGTTTCCTTTATTTTTAAGAAGTTACGAGTTGGACCCATTTTTGAAGGATTGGTCCCAGACATCTAGACCGAGAATGTTGAAAAAAGGGAAAGGAGGCCTTTGAAAATTGAAAATAAATAAAATAATAATAAATCTATCTAGATAGAGTTAACTTCTATTATATGGGATCGTAGAAGAGCGCCACCTAGTAGATTAGCGCTGCTGTAATCCATTACTGTAATATTTGGTCATATTTTTTTAACGTCTTGGTAGCCGAGTGGCAAAGTGCACGGCACGATCCCGAAGATTTAATTCCCAGGTAGGGCAATATAATAATAATATAAGGGCAATCCAAAACACACTTTGTTTCGGATTTTTTCGATGCATATCTGTAGTTTGAGATCATCAACTTGCATTTGGTGATTAAGTAGTGATGACTTGATTTCAATGATGGAGGCCTTTGTCTTTTTGTACATTTGGACACTCATAGGCTATTTATTAACATATACTTTTACTATTGTCACACTTGCATTATTATTAAATTGATAATGAAACAAACCTGAATATAACCCGTCATCTAAAACGCCAGATTGTACCAAATTAAAATATTGGTATGTAAAAACATCTCGGTACTTGGAATCTGGAAAAAGTCAGAAGATTAATAATAATAAATACATCTTTATTTAGTACTGGCAACTTATGCTGAAGTGCGACACCAAATAGATAACAGACTACTGAATTTTACAGTAAGATTACGTAATTTAAACAGATCACTATTATAGATTGGCCTATATACTAATACACATTGTGCCTTACAAATAAATAAAGAATAAGGTCCGAATAGTTATTCCGTATTTTACAAGCTTTTATTTATAAGCTAGGCCGCTTTTTTTTTTTTAGAGTTTGCTGATTGCCTCAGACGGCATTTTCAGCTTCACCGGGCTTTTTTGGGGGCGGCGAGGAACGTAAAGGGTCCCTCAAGCCGTGTGAAACGAATCACCTTTGGAGGTTTTCTAGAGGGAACGGCATCGCGCACTAGTGCGCGTCCCCGTGCCCTACTAGATTCTCCGAAGGGTTCGGATCGGATCGGGATGAAGCTAGGCCGCTTAACTCAGTCCTCGCCTGCGGTAGGTACGCGGGGCGGGAGGTACGCCACGAGTACGAGCGTTTTGCGATGCGGCGAACGGATTTATAGTTCATTGCGCGTTATACTACGGTAGTCACAGTCAGCAGTGATAGAAAAACGCAATGAACTAGAACTAGAACGCGTCGCAAAACGTCAGTAGTCGTGTTCGAGCGGTAAGGTGGTACACACGTGATAATTTTAACAAGATTCATCTGAAGAAAAGCAATTATAAATAAAGGTCTATAGCTCTATGCCTACCATTCAAGCCAATTGTTTCGAGAAAAGTAAAAAAAAACTTTTTTTTACTTCACAGCCGTTATTTATTACAGAAGATTTGATAAATACAATGGTACTTTCGAAGCAGCCATCATCAGAATCATCTGAATCGTCCTGCACGTTAATAATAAAATCAACAACATCATGTATGACGCTGTCATGTTTGCAGTATTCGTCTTCGACTTTAATTATATGATTGAATGATACCACTTTTCTACGGAATATCCAGCAAATAATTCCTCCAACATATTTTTTTTGGTTCATATTAGAGTCGATACTTTTTTGTGCTAACTGTCCTTTAATATCACCCCAGACCAACTCAATTGGGTTCAGGTCTGGGTGGTATGGAGGCAAATGCAACACTTCATGTCCGTTTCTTTTTAAAAAATCGTCAATTTTGTAAATATCTTCTGTGAAATGGTTTTTCATTAATTTGAACAAGTCATCCTTTCTAAGTTTTTCATCAAAAGGCACTTCATGCTGTCGTAGTCAAACATGCATAGCTGGCTTGGTAAAAGCCATAGTCGGCTTTATCTCTTCTCGAACCGAATGATAAGCTGCGTTATCCATTACTATGACCGAATTTGGTGGTATATTAGGCATGAGTTTTAGATTTATCCATTTACTGAAATTCACGAAATTCATATTACATTTGGATTTAAATATCACAAGTGCTCCGTCTACAAATCCAGTTAGACATCCACAATGTACGATGATCAAACGGTCTCCTTTACCGATATAAGAAAGCACGACGTGTTCATCCTTTGAAATTAAAAAAAAACTTTGTAAAAACAAGCTTTTATTACTTGTTAATAAAAAAAGAACTAAAAAGTTAAAAATAGTTTAAACCTGATAATAAGAATATTTTTTTTATAAATAATAGCGTGTTACATTTTGATGGAACATTAAAGAACATTTAGTATATTACACCTTCATTATTTTTCTTTTGTAATCACAACGTAACACGCTTTTATTTATTAAAAAAAATTTCTTATTATCAGGTTTAAATTATTTTTAACTTTTTAGTTCTTTTTTTATTAACAAGTAATAAAAGCTTGTTTTTAAAAGTTTTGTTTTAAATTTTTGTCTCTTTTACTCTTATTTGAAATGTCGTTAACATGACAGGAACAAAACACGGAATAACTATTCGGACCTTATTCTTTGTTTATTTGTAAGGCACTTAATGTAACTAAGTACCTGGAAGACCGAGCTTTGATAAAACGACGTTTTCTAAAAATGAAACCTAGTTAGATCGATTTATCGCCCCCGAAACCCTCTGCATACTAAATTTCATGAAAATCGTTGGTGCTGTTTCCGAGATTCAGGTTATATAATACATAGCGGCCCGTCCCTGCTACGCACGGGTGGACTTTTTTTTTAAATATAGCCTATGTTACTCAGCGCTAATGTAGCATTCTAATGATGAAATATTTTTTTTAATCAGTCCAGTAGTTTTTGAGTTTATTCGTTGCAAACATACATACTTACATACATACATACATATAAATATACAAAGGTTTCCTCTTTATAATATTAGTATAGATATATACAAGAATTGCTCGTTTAAAGGTATTTGATTAGTATTACTTGGCGAATGTATACAAAATGATAGCTAATCGATCTGACATGATCAGATGATTCCTACCATTATAGCGGACATAAGCACAACAAACACCGTTTAAGATTTTTTAATAACAACACACCAACTTCTTCCACACTTCGGAAGTTTCCAACTTGCCCCGTTCCTTTGGCGGGTCGAGAACGATTAGTATTTCCACTCAGGTCAATTTTTGGTTGTGATTCCATACTTGAAGAAAATGAAAGAGGTAGTGAATCGGGTATTTCGTCACCCAATACATCGGTGAAGCTAGAACTAGGGTAATATAAAATTAAGTAAGTACCTATTATAAAAACATGAAACAGAAAATATATTTTATAGCCCCATTACTTAGAATGAAATGAAATGAAAAATATTTATTCGGAGCATCTATGACAACTTAACATAATGGACATTTTAAATTTATACATTGCGGCTTATTGTAGTTAAAGTACCTAGCTGTTGACTCAAAATCAAATCAAATCGATACCATTAAGCACACCTAGGAAATATAAACTCATAAACGAGTAAGTACTTACAATATAAATAAAACTAAATACATAAACTTTTATAACACCAAACCAAAATTAAATAATTTAACTGTACCTACTTATAAATGATATACCTATTATGGAATCCAAGTCACTTCCTTTGACAATCAATGATCATTGAAATATCATGTAAAAAAAATGTGTAAAGAGATAAATAGATTTGCGTATGCATTGTGGTGGTTAACTATCCAAGTAAACCAAAACGTAGCTTTAATGGCCTATCACATCACGGATATGTCGAATCCAAATTCAAATAGGATGGCGGCTGTGAAGTTAGTCACAACAAGTCGCGTCGCAGTAGCGAATTTACCTTACTGCGGGACGTTAACGGGGCTGGGAGTTTTGACTGTACACACGCCTGCACATTAACCTACCACAAATTGTCAAATTTCCTCAATAGACATTAAACTTTACGTATATGGCATATGTTTGAAAATGTATTGCAGAAATTTGACAGTTTTGGATAGGTTGATGTCCGTACCTGCGCCAGTTTTAAAAGCATTACTGTGGCTGCGCGCACCGGCCGGCGGCGGGCGCTCGCAGCATACTTCACAGCCGCCGTCCTATTTGAATCGCACTGTACCTATCGTCGGTCGTTAGTACATACGTTCCAAATACGGTTGAGCGAAGCGATGGCTGATTCGTATGTCATACTCGTGAACGGGTGCTGCCTGTGGAGGCTGGTCTGCACTTGCATACTTATCTTATTTAGTATTATTCACTATAGTTTGACTTTGTTTTTCTGAATCAATTTTTGACTTTTACTAGAGTACTGTAGTGGTATTTTTTGAAATTGAAACTTTTGCCTGATGTAAATTTGTTAACCTAGATTTTTTATTTTTTGTTTTTTTACATGTTGCGATTGTCTTCTATAAGTATGTTCTGTGTTTATTTGTAATGGAAAGTGTCCTGCTATGGTCGGGTATTTTCCAATATTTTTGACGCTGTAAGGGAGAAAAGAGCTTGACACTTGCTGAGTTTCTTGCCGGTTCTTCTCAGTACAAGATCTCCCGCCCAGAGTAGACTTACGAACCGATGGCATAATGACATTCACAAGAGCTACTTGTAGCCTAAACTGAATAAAATGATTTTGAATTTGTATTTGAATTTGAATTTATGGTATACTCCTATGGGGAAACTCCACGGACATAAACAAAGCTTTTATATCGCAGAAACAATGCATCCGGGCTTTATGTACGTCACTTATGTGACGTCCCGCCAATGACATAATGCAGGCAGTTATTTCCAAAACTAAATTTGCTTACACTTCCCTCTATGTATACATCAAGAGATTTTAGTGGTTATTTTCCCGCAAGTGGGCAGATCAGACCATGAAACTAAACTAAAATATCTCGGTGTTTATTGGAATGCTGTATCTTCGTTAAAATGCACCCTTATATTTTTAAATTTAAAAATACGAACACCTGCAGAATAGCGAGACATCATGGTAAGCTGATGTTGCCCAATATGCATACACAATATTATAAGAGGAATTGTTATCCAAGCTGAAAAATTTATAATAAGTTACCACAGTCAGTAAACGAGCTTAGTTTACCTATATTTAGAAAAAAGGCAAGAATATGGCTAAAAGATAAATGTTTTTATACAAATAAAGAATATTTCGATACAAAAATTTTCATAAAATGAACAATTATGTCATAAAATTTAACAGTTTGTCTAATTTTTATTGTATTTCTTGTCACAAATTATTATTGTATTGATTTAATTTTATTAGAATTTTATTTTAATTTGATGTAAGTAATTTGACATTCACATGCCCTGCGTTTGGCAAAACAGACGTTCAAAATGATAAAATTACTAGCTAAAATGTAGGTACTTTGTTTTGCGTGAATAAATAATCATTAATTTCATTTCATTTCATTTCATTTCAAGATTAGATCATTGGTTTTATTCACATTTGTGATCTCTACAATATTTACTTGAATGAATTAGTATGTTTGCTACTTAATACTTACAGATTGGTGTTCATATCTTCATTTGTTTTTTTTGTATGAATCTAAATTGCTATTTTTAAACTAATTGAAGTTTAACTTTTATTTCAACCAAATAATTTGATGCCAGAAGTCGTGAGATTCGTTTGATATTCCCGCTCAGAAAGCTATTTGTTCTGCTTTCTGAATGAGTATTCCCGCCAGTCCACACCATAGATATACGACACTTAAATTTTTTATATGCAGAGGACATAGGCGCCTCTCCAGTACAGCCTTTAACTTTAACAAAATGGTGATTGGTTATATTATGACGATTAAGTGTCGAATAACAAAATAAGTATTCTCTTGATCTCTAGACTTTCAGTAAACAATATTAAAATTCGATTACGTTACGACCTCGCGCGGACATTGCGAGAGAATTTAAAAAGGTCTACAAACGTCTGTCATCCATCATGTCATGCATTGCATTGATCATCACTGAGCAAGTAATCACTACGCATTAATCGCTTAGAGTTTAGAGTACCTATATTACATTATACGCATAGAGCATTAAACCAACCATTATAAGTGATCGTATCCACAGACTTTTTTTTCTTTAGTTGATGGCTTTGTGCGATTTGCAAATTTAGCCAATGTCAAAGTAAGTTTTCTAACAAATAATACATAAATAAACTATATATTTTCTTTCCTGTATGATGATGATGAATGACAATAGAAATGAGAAGTGAGAAATTATATACCCCCCAACCCCTCGAGTATCTCAGTGAAGATGTGGGGCTTTACTAAGTCCTCGAGCGGACTTCTTGAGAGAATTTTAAAAGTGACGTTGCACTGTTTTGTTTCATTTGCCAACACTCATGCACACTCACGAACACTTAACGGTAAATAATCCACCATTATTTCACATTAATATGTGACATAACACAAATTTTAGAAAATAAAACAAAACCGCAGTCATGGCTCTTCACTTTCCCGCCAAGAAGTCTCGTATCCACAGACTACTACTTAGCTTCATCATGATCTTAACGTCATGTTACGTCAACTGTCAACTCAACTCGCTTCGCTAGCCAGCCAGCAGCAGCTGTAGTTATTTCGTTTGTTTTCCTCATCGACAATAAGTTTTGCTAAATTATGATCGTCATTTATTAGTTTTAAGTTGATTCAATACAATTTATTTATCATGTAAGTATACGATAATTAGAAATATACCTAAATACATCAAATTTTTATTGTAATACTTGATTTAATACCACGCAATCAATCTTAATTTTTAGGGAGTTCCTGAAGGATTTTGAAAATGCAGACAATGTCAGTGTAGATACCTTAGCTTTAGAAAGTATTGTGCTTGATGAAAGGGCAAAGGAAATAGGTGAATTGAAATCACTGAGTAAAAAAGTATGCCATCTACATACAAGTTTACTATACTATCGAAACACAAAATCTAAAATGGGATCTACATGTTACGAAGCTTGGAAGGTGTTAATTAAAAAAGTTGGAGGTACACAGAATGGATGGCAAGACTTGGGACATCATCTGCAAATTGCAAAATCTGATTTAGATGTAAGTACCTACTTAACATTTGAAACTGTTGTTTTTTGGCAATATAAGTACCTATATGGTATACTTTAGAATAAATAAATAACATCAACATCTCAAACATAACAAGGCTTAGGAATAACTTGAAATGACATTAAAAGATATTGAGTTACATGCATGTTATGTTAGTCATATCAATAAATTAATTAGTTGTAAAATGTGCCTGTGATGTTCATATGGGAAGGCCTGAGCCCAGCAATAGGACATTTATAAACATATAATAAAGAGTTTAATTGAAATGCTTCAGTTTTTTCAAGTATTATTGTCTCTATTTATTTGATCTTTTAAATTTCAGTACATAAAGAATTCTGTTAAAGAGGACCTTGTTGATATAGTGCTCAAAGTGTTCATGCAAAACGAAAAAGCAACTTTAGACAAAATTGTGGATGCATTTGTCAAATTAAATCGATATGATATATTAAAGTCCATTGAAAATCCGTTTATAGATTTAGCTCAGTGCTTCAACAGAGATGATAGTGGCTATCACAGTAACAGCAAATCAAACGGTCACAAAGAAATAATTAGTTTAACGAAAAAACTACCCAATGACTTACCACCAGCTTTAAACAAAAATATTGTCATAAAAGATAATGATTCAAATAAACCAAATCAACCAAAACCCAAGCCTCCGTCTAAGAAAGTTGATAAAAAGAATGAAAATGATTCACCACTATTATTCTTGACTTTCACTGAAGATGGTCATCAAACAGCACTGA
Source organism: Eudonia mercurella (assembly GCA_963082485.1). NCBI lineage: Eukaryota > Metazoa > Arthropoda > Insecta > Lepidoptera > Crambidae > Eudonia > Eudonia mercurella. The sequence goes on along the minus strand of OY720033.1, from coordinate 13,071,322 downwards.
ACATCCAAAGCTATGTTGAGAATTGGACAGACATGGCACCAGTTACAGTAGTAACATTGAGTGACAGAAGAGAAGAAGTTTATCAAAATCCAGAGAAATTCATACGAGAATATTTTGAAAAGGTAATATTGAAATTATTATATCTTAATTAATGATTTCCCGTTTAGCATTAAGGTAATTTCAAGTAGTAATCATATTATGAATTAAGATTTAAATGGTAGATTGAGTTAAAAATAGCGTCTCACACAACAAGTGTTATTACAAAAAGAAATTGGTAAAACTCTTTCAATTATTATATTTTAAACCTGTTATGGGCTTTGATTATGCAAGAATTCAATGTGTTTTGTATAAGTGTGTACTTAAGTAAAGTATTTTATTTTACCATTATAATAACTAATCCTACACTCTACACTATTTACATAATATGTACACACAACATAATTCTTTTTTTATATTTCAGGCTGACTATGTTGTACCTGTTATTACTTCCGGATATCTCAACGAAATAAGGTCTTGCAACAGTAGTGATCCCCATGTAACTGACAACCTAGATTATAAATATGTTAATTTTATTTATACCCTCATAGTAAATCATTATATTCATGCTACTGGATGTCTAAATAAAAAGGTCAGAACTGTTCTACCACAGGAAGTGGATGTAAATGTGTTTAGGTATATCAGTATGTATCCAGATTTGATGCCTTTTACTCATGAATCAAAATTTAATGAACAGTTCCAAGCCTTTTTGAAAAATAAGGATCTAAATTAAAGAATGTGGTCATTGTTTAACTTTTTGATGTAAGTTGGTACTTATACTATGTATGCATCAAGTACACCTATGGAAACTAACTTGCCTTATAGACTTTAAGTATTGGGTAAGCTAATAACTCGTATTAGGGTTGCCCATTTAACCAGTACTGTTGAAATCTATAGTTTTTGTGATTGATTAGATTTATGTATTTTTTTAGTTATAGTTATTAAACTACATTTTATATAAACATGTAAAGGCTCATAAAGAATATGACATGTTATCTTTGTTTAGTAGCTTTTACTGTTAAACTTGTAGGTGTAGTTGATAAAACATTACCATTATCAACAATACCAGTGTGGTAAAGCAATCTGTTCATAAAATATGCTTATTACAGGAAGACATTAATATTAAAATAAATATATTTTGAAATAACATGTTATATATTCTAGATGAGTCTCTAAAGTGGTCTTGTACCTGATTTGTAATGGCAGTTCCAATAAAACAACATAGATTATAAATTTATTTTCTTATTTATTTCATAACACTTTTTCTAGAACAATGAAAAATGATAAATCTTTAATACAAAACACAGAAGTACAACATTTTTCTCATTATGGTCAATGCCTTATGCATAAAAGAAACAAGATAACATCTGTGTTGTTATGCAATAGAGATTTGAAGGTTTTAAAAGTTCTATCAAATAATTAGAACTAAGCATTAAATAATCATTATTTGGTAAGATAATAATCCATAAACACAAATTACTTATAGGTACATATTGTGGGTATGTATTCTTGGGTCTAGAACAGGCTTAATTAAAGCAAATAAACAGGACAGTAAGAAAAAGTAATAATGTATGAACAAAAGAATGAATCTAAAGTATTATATTATAAAGCAAATTGGATTACTAAATATTTTTTATTAAAAAGCAAACCTTTGAACTTAAAAGATAAAGATAAATGTTTCTAATTAACATTTAATTTTTGATATCGGCTGTCTCAGAGGTAATTTCATTTTCTTCCGTTTCATCGGCTGTGCTGACATCGTTCACATCAATGCCTGTGTCATTGCTGTTATTAGCCAATTCCTCCTAAAAAATTCAGAATGATAATAATCAAATTAAACCTTTACTTTTCTGTAATTATCCAAATGTGTTAGACAATATCTTAGGCAATTGTTATAGGAACCATCTTGGTCTTAGTATACATGAAAATTTGCCACTTACGCTTTGCGGATCATTATTTTGATCTTATTTAATGAAAGTCCAGAAACTCCTTTATCATAAACATTACAAGAAAACTACAAATAGTTCAAGTATAATATAACTGATGTAATCCAAATCTTAACGTTCTTACAAATTATGTAAAAAGTAGCTTTATTGTTACCTTGACCACTTCGATGAAACTGTTAGCCTCTTCAAGCATTTGTTTAGTCAACTTATTTTCTTCTTTTAGGTCTTCGATAATCTTAAGGAGTTTATGGTTTTCATCTAAAGCTTCCTGTAGTGCAATCCTAAAGATAAGGAAAGATGTGTAAGGTAAGGTATGTATAAGAAAATAATAATGTGTACCTAAGTCAAAGTTCTCCTTTGTGCACTTTACCTACTTAACTTGTAATTAACCCGGTAAGCATTGGGTTTGTTTTGTTAATTCTCCAATATGATAAATTTTACTTACTGACGTTTTTCAGCTAATATTTTCCAATATTTTTCAGAAGCTTCTTCAGGATTGGTAAGGTCCTCTACAGAGATTTTTGTGTCAAGATTAGCTTGAGTCTCTTTTGTAGACAAGTTTTTACGTTTCACTTCAACTTCGCTGCAACAAATAAAAAAATTACTTTCAATATCACTAATCAATTCATAGGCAACATTGTTAAAAGTACAATCACTTACACAGGAGAATCTTGACTAAGCTGATGTTTTAAACTTTTTGGTGGTCTACCCACTAAGTTTTCACGATCGCTAGCCGTGTGTTGAAGAGTTTTCAGAGATTTTCTCGTCGTCCTCGAAGATTCCTGAATCAGTAAAATTATAATTACAACGCATTTACAACACAGGTAATGATAGAATAATCAGAATAATAAATAACACAAACACAGCGGCCTAACCTGTACATCGGGAGTACTCATTGTGCAATCTTTGTAAAATTAAACTTCAGTATGTAATATTCAACTGCCCGTAGATATACAACTAGGCTTTCTTAAAAAGAGGCCTAAACCATTGATCAATTATTATTAACTTGGTGAAATCAAAAATAAACAATCGAATGCAATGCAATGCAAATCTGTGAATCTGAATTTGACAGTGACATAGCATGACAGTATAATTTTCCCGCCTTAATAATACCTGCATTTTTTTATTAAGAAATCAAAAAGGGTCAAGGAACTATGCCGAATAGGGTGGCATTCACATGATCTAGTTCGTGAACTAGACCATGTGAATTAGATCACGTAGTAGCTCTCTTAGCGTAATTAGTGCGTAATTATTGCAAACATGAAATAATTAGTGCCTCTTTAGTTTAAGAAATAAGAACTTTTTAGTGTGTACGCTGGCATCTCAATGACAGTTCTCGAAAACGACTTCTATTATAGCAACGAAACTTACATACATAATTAGTGCCCACGCTTTGCAAAATTTAATAACAATCAAATAACGGATATTCAATATCTTCGTTATTTGAGGAGCAATCCCTACATAGAGCACGTGTAAACTAGCACGTGTGGCTGGCTGGCTCTATACCAGGTACAAACAGGTACCTGGGCGCTTCTCCCCACCCTCACGGCCCGGTCAACCCGAGCCGAGGTCCGAGCCTTTAGAAGCGCCCTCGGGTTGTACCACTCATCGGTTGATCTGAACCCCTCGCAGAATCTAGTAGAGTATGGGGACACACACTAGTGCGTGATGGCGCCTTCTAGAAAACCTCCGAAGGTGCTTCGTTTCACATGGCTTGCGGAAACTTTTACGTTTATCGCTGCCCATACGCCACCATAACGGACACAATTTGGTGCTATAAAGTCTGAAAAAAAAGTTTACGCCACCATAACGGACACAATTTAGTGCTATAAAGTCTGTAAGAGCATTAAACGAAACTCAATTAGTACTCTAAGTTTTTTTTATCATCTAAAAAAAGAAAATATTTTACACTGGCTTAATGTGCAAAAAGCACTAAGCCATTAAATTAGAATTAAAACGATCACTGTCACTGTCAGTCAGTTTCATTTCAGTCACTTCAGTCAGTCAGTTGTCATCAGTGACTTGGACTTGTGTGTCCTATTTTTAAAATACGGAAATTAATATAAACTTTATAAAATGTGCATTGATATAATTTAAAATCAGTTTAAATCAAGTAATAATTGTTATTGTTAATATCTTCTTTAATAGGTTTTTAAAATACTCATATTAAATTGTTCAACTTTATCATTTAATTTTGTAGACTCGTTCGTTATCTTATCTTGGACACCTTTAGAAATAATAAATTGCTTTCGTTTCGATTCGTGTACATCCAGCACACAATATGGACACCTTAAGGTAAGTGGCTAAACGTGGAGAGGAAATTCAATGTAGGTCAAAACTTCAATACCTACATCGATACTACTACTTCTTCTAGTGGAATACCTACCTTGAATTAGCGCGTCAAAGTCAAGGTTATTTTTGTAGTTAGGTCGATCGATATTAAACTATGTTACGAACACTGAAGTGAAATATGTACCTATATGGTCCGTGGGTAACTGTTTTATAACTCAATTCCGTGTACATCCATTTTTTTCTAAAAGTTACATTATGCAATTCACATACTTGTAATTTCAATTGCAATTATTGTAATAAATTAGTATACATATGTAAATGCTCTAAAAAGTTGGTAATAAGTAAATTAACATTGTAAAGTAAAAGATTCCTTTCTTTCTTCCTAACAAATTCAATAACAAACATAAATTTGTGTGCAAACTCATGTTTCTTAACTATGGTCTCCACTCTATTAACTTTAATTGCAACATTTGAAAGTTAATGTTGAAAAAACAACACAAAGGAATTTGTATTGACTGTTTTGTGTTTAATGTGTACTAACAATTTAGTTACTCAGGTATATAAATTAAAATATATAACTATTATAAATTTATTTATTATCTCATCTCATTTTGGAAAGAAATTAAGTCCAATAGTTAGCAATTTAAACATAACATTCAACTTTCTACAGGTTTTATTTTGTGACCTGGAATGTGGCAACTAGATCGCCAGGGCAAGATCTTAACTCATTGCTAGACTTCCCTTCACTATATAATAAGAACAAACCACTGCCTGACTTCTATGTAATAGGGTAAGTTATCTTAAATTTTACATAACTAAATCATCGACTTACTATGAAAGCTCAATAAATTAGTTTTAAATGGCTTATGCCATCATAAGTATGAGAGGTATATCTTTTTATTAAATAAATACTAATGACATAACATTATTGGATACCTATTGAATATGATCAAAGAATAAAAATAATTGATTTCTCAAAGTGCTCTTTATGGCAATGAAGTCCTCGCGCGCCATATGTACGCACGGTCGTACACAAGGTGGCCCACTAATTATACCTACAGCGCGGGACGGGTTAAAGAGTTCTTTCAGTTAGCTGACATACTAAAATAAACAATAAACTGATGATTCAATGCCGCAAACAGTGGGATTCCAAATCAGCATAGAAAGCATTGAAAGGACAATTTAGAGAAAACTTATGGAGAGATTTGGGGAAGACCTTTGCCCAGGAATGGGACAACATTAGTTAATTAAGAACAAATAAACAAGATAATCACTAAAGTTTGTCTTTTAATGAATTGTGAATGTTATAAGAAAAATTTTCAACATTTCATATCTTTTAGCTTACAAGAAGTAAAGTCGCAACCACAGAACATGTTGATGGATTCATTGTTCTCCGATCCATGGACGTCTTCATTCAACAGAATCCTATGCCGCCAAGGCTTCATTATTGCCAAAAGCACAAGACTGCAAGGTCTATTATTGCTTGTGTACACACACATGAAACATGTTACACATCTCAGAGACATTGAAGCTCAGTACACAAAAACTGGCTTAGGAGGCATGTGGGTAAGTTTCTTTAAAATATTTTATTTTATTAAATTATTCTTAATTAAAATTCGTTGCCACTAAAACGACCACTAAACGATTAATCGAAAACTAAACGCCAAAAAGCCACTAAACGAACGACGACACTCTAACCCGAATTATAGTTAATGAAGTCGGTTTAGTACAAACACTTACAGTAACGCTCTCCAAGGTGATCAATATTGCCACTTTTATAAAAAAATACTCTTATAAAAGTATCTAACTGTACAGCATTCGAACAGGTTCCACACTATGTATGTTTAGAGTTTTATGTGTAGAATGTTACCTACTTTATAGGGATTTAGAAAACGTTTTTACAGGAACTCTGCAGTTTCTGACTAAATGGCATATTTAAGTTCACTTGCCTTAAATATCATTATAATATCCATTGCTTAAGATAATATTAATGAGATAAGCAGTATCAATTTATAATATTATTACCATGTTTTTCGTGCTTTAGAGTATCAGATATTTTTGTACAGTTGACTGTGACATGATCGCGGATGTACCTACTAATTAAAGTTATTACGACGGGTGCATACCTATTTAAAAGCAGAAAAAACGATCTACCCTCTTTCCTAGTAGTTTCTGCGCTCGATACTCGTACTACTGTTTTATAAGGTGTTTATAAAGCTCGACACGTGAGTGTCGAGCGTGAGGTCAGTTAAACTGATTAGTTGAATTCAGCTGTTAACTGATCAGTTAAAACGGATGTAAAGCTAGACATTCACGGAAATGAAAAAATGGATTCGGATCATAAAAATGTAGAAAGACTATACATTCTAATTAATTTTGGTTAAGTACCTAATTAAAAATACAAAATTAAATGTATGAAAAGAAAACATGTAATTACTATTATTATTGCAATGGCCATCATTTACTTCGTCGGAATCAGTAGGTCCTTATAATGTAAAGCTCCGACCGACTGATGGCAAGCAAACGGATGTAAGCACGCGCACTCACAGTCAGTTAGCGGATTACGGTTCGCCCGGAAATATCCGTGGGTTGGCGTCAGTTAAAAATTTCAACTTAAGATTTCACACTCACGGTCAGATTTTGAATGTACGTCAGTTCAACTGATCAGTTTACCTAATCGTGAATGTCGAGCTTAAGTTGTAATTCTCTCGAACTTACTTTCGATTCGACATACTACACTCATATTATCAGATTCAAATAGGTATTAGGGTTACGTTTTCATTAACGTAATCGAATGACAAATAAAATTTGCACTAAGTACCTACGTATCTAAGCATGCAACTTCTTATGTGACAAGTTAGTACCCACATGACGCAAAACGGCCCTTTTCTTGTTTTTGCGGTTTTAACAAAGACTAGGGTAATCCCTGGATTCCAGAAGAGAGACCATTTGAATCTTTTAATTTAAATTCATGTATTTCGCTTCTCTGGCTAATCTAGTAGGTATCTACTTACCTACGACGACGTAATGGCGTTCTTCATGTACAGCCAATACAATACATGAACATATAGACAATCTTATTGTTTTGTGTACTTAGATGTCCTCCAAGTTCAAAATTGTAATCATTCGTTAGGTTAAATAATAATGTTGAATAGTAATTTACTAAAATAAACACAAATACTAAATTGCGCTAGTACTTTACTTTATGGCTACTGTGGTAGAGAGCTCCCAAATAAAACGAATAACTATTTCTAATATTGCGCTAGTACTTTACTTTATGGCTACTGTGGTAGAGAGCTCCCAAATAAAACGAATAACTATTTCTAATTTTAATTCAAATAATCGTCATATTAACAAATATATGGTAATTGAATTATGTTATCCACATAACATTTCTGATAGTGATAGGACATGTGATTTTCCTTGAATTGAAATATATCATGTAACTATTAAAACAGAAGCATCTAACCGTATCGTAACGACTTATATGCATCATCATCATCGGTCCCTACCCCCACGACCCGTCAACCCGAGTCGAGGTCCTAGTCTTAAGAGGCGCCCTTGGATTGTTCCGCTCCCGATTCGATCCGAACCCCTCGGAAAATCTAGTAAAGAACGGGGGACACGCACTAGTGCGTGATGCCGTTCCCTTTAGAAAACCTCTTGACTGTGCTTCGTTTCACACGGCTTGAGGAACCCTTTTTCTCGCCGCCCCCAACCCAACAAAATCCGGTGACGCTGAATATGCTGCCTGATACAATCGCAAACTAAATCAACCATACCATTTGCCTCGGTCTTGCACTAGTCTGGGCCATGGGCGACGTGCCGGTTGCACGGTCTTCGTTATGTCGTAATATGTAATAATAGTAATGCGTATTAAATAAAAATAAATAAATGAATGTTATAAATCAACTATTTGTCTGTCTAACTAACCATGTTGTTAGAACGTTACTTACGAAATTGAGTCGGACAAACACGTACGATCGAATACGCCCAAACTCGTTCAAAAACGCATCCAAAGTGCGGCCGGCCTTAAGTTTTTGCCTTTAATAGAGCCTGCAATTATTCTGCCTGCAATACAGGTTCTATTGCATTAAATCTCTTTTCTCTCACAAGGTTTCTTCAATCGAATGATTCTATGTTTTGATTTCTAGGGCAACAAAGGGGCAGTGAGCATAAGATTCAACATTTACGGTTGCTCAGTGTGCCTCGTGAACTGCCATTTGACTGCGCACGAGCACCTTCTAGCGGATCGCGTGAACGACTACAACACTATCATCAAGCAACACGTGTACCACGTTAATGAAACAACAAACATATTGTACCATGAGTAAGTTTTTTAAACACTTTAAACCGTCATGTTGACCCGTGATCATCAAACATTTTATTGTGTCTGGTTTTAAGGCAATCATGTTATTCAGATAGTCAGTTTTAGCGGTTTTAGATGACAAGAGGCATACCTTTTATTTTATTTTACAAATCAATACTAAAAAGTATCCTACCTAAACCTATAGCTTACTAGAAATTGCACTAAGCCAACTGAGATGAATAGCAAGTGACTTTGGACACACTGAAGACGTTACACCAGACATTAGAATAATCTTTCTATTAGTTTGTTAGTTGTCCACATGACAACCAGTTCTTGTTGCAGTTTGGCCTCCACAATAAGTGGTTGTCGGTAGCGGCTCATGTATTTCTATATGACAAGTGTTCGCTCACAATGCAGGAAGCATTCAAGAGATATTTATTTGAACGCGATTGAACTTTAAACATAATTTTGTTACTTAACCATTTTCCATTATACCAGTTATTTATTATTTTCATGTACAGTATGTACTTACCTATGTGGTATATCCCTGTAGATACTTGTATTCTCGTAAAACAGGATGCATAGGTATACACGTTATTATATATCAACCTTTATGTAGTATCACCGGGATGACAGGAGACATGCATAATGGAGGAGCTCGATGGCGCAGTGGTTAATGCGCCCGGTCTGCGAGTGCTGAGGTTAAGCAACTTTCGCAAAGGCCGGTCATCGGATGGGTGACCAAAAATTTATCATCTCGAGCTCCTCCGTGCTTCGGAAGGCACGTAAAGCCGTTGGTCCCGGCTGCATTAGCAGTCGTTAACAACCGCCAATCCGCACTGGGCCCGCGTGGTGGTTTATGGCCCGTTCTCTCTAACATAAAATGAGCTGATAATGATGATGCATAAATTGCTTCTGCGTTAGTATATGCGTTTAAGTTAAGCGCTTAGGCAGTGCCATGAACTATCACTATATTATGAACTAATCTATCTAATACCTTTAAACGAGCAATTCTTGTATGGCTTTGCACTAGCATTTAGCCAATGAAAAAGTCTTACAATATTTCTCTCATGTATGATGATGATGAATGATATTAGAAATGAGAAATGATATACCCCCCAACCCTTCGAGTATCACAGTCCCCACATCTTTGGAGCTTTACTAAGTCCTCGGGCGGACTTCTTGAGAGAATTTAAAAAGTGATGTTGCACTATTTTGTTTCATTTGCCAACACTCATGCACACTCACGGACACTTAACGGTTAATAATCCACCATTATTTCACATTAATATTCGACTTAGCCCAAATTTTAGAAAATAAAACAAAACCGCAGATATGACTCTTTACTTTCCCGCCAAGAATGGCAAAGAGTTCCATTTTCAAAATTTGAACTTATTTTTTTCTTATTTAGTTCTAAAAATTTTCAGTGTCGCCCTCGTATAGTACATCATATAGATCATCGTATAGATCATGCAAGTATACCTACTTCAAGCGTTTCGAATGAGCCAAAGAGATTCAATAGGTAATAGAGCGGCTATTAGAGACTATTTCATACAAAGACTTTGTGCTTGAGCTTTTTGAACGTTGAGAAGCAAAACAGCGTATTAAAATAAGTTTCTACCACACGGTAGATGTCGCTAGTACACCAGTAGGGATGTTCCGTTATGATTTCGACGTATTGATAACTTTTATAAAGATTTACCAAAATCGGTATAAAAAATATTGGGTCTTTACCTATGAAATTGACGATTTTTTTCTCACACATAAACACGTGTATTACTTCCAAACTTAATACCATTTGTAAATATATGTATATACATTTAATTAAGACTTATTATTAAGGCTTTAGTAATAACAATTATTTTTAATCTTGTATCTTTATGGCCTAATTTTTTTTTTAAATTGACTCTTTTTTTTAGTTGTAGTTAGCGGAATTGACCTTTTGTTTCATTGTACCTTTGAAGGTACTTGTTTTTTCTTCTTATGGTCAGCTATATTTAGCTAGTGAAACAAACATGCTGGCTTTTAATTTTTAGAAAGTAATCAATAAATGCTAAGAAAATTTAAAAAACTTAAGTATAAAAAATATAATTAAAACAAAACTCATACAAAACGTCAATATCATAAGTAAGGATCTAATATATAACAATAAGCAAGTGGTAATCAAGGTAGAAAATGAAAATTCCGGTGGTCATAATGATTCTTATTATTTATATTATATATAACATTAATCGATAAATAAAACGACATCGCTTGAACATCACTAAATCATCTAAAAGTAGTGCTTTTGCTTTTTACCACCAGAGGGCGGTATAGGGCATAGGCAAATGTTCTAGAATACTTTATTGGAAATTATTATACAGGCTGATAATTGGGTAAATATACAAAATACTTACGAAAATAAACTGTAATCACGTTCAGCCGTTTTACCATATCGGGATTTGCAATATCACAACACGCAATTTGGCATATTTTCTGTGGATTTTGTCAAATCTATTCGCGCACAAACACGACTGCATTAGAGGTCGTATCACATCAAACTGAGCGACTTGTTGACACTTGGTAATAAGTAGTGGATTACAGTGTCGTTCTCTATGTCCTGTCTATAGTAAGTAGTTAAATGTCTTTGGAATGAGCCTATCTGTGCTCAACTGACCGCTGCTTATATTCAGTCCGCGATCGACATTTAGCCGGGGGATACCTGTCAAAAACACGAAAAATGCCTCAATGTTCTGTTAAAAATTGTAAAAACACTTCATCTGTAAGTAGTTAATAAGTAGAACACGATGCCTTCCCCCGGAAATAATTTTATGATACAAATATTCGTAATTACTTTTAAAATAATTTATTTTGATTTTATGACAGTTTTGAGAAAATCTAGAGTATGTCGCATATTCGTCATACATTGCGGTTTTACTTAGCTCGATAGATGTGGGTAGTGTATTGTGTAAACGGGCGATGAACATCAAACTATCGTTTCATACGTATGTACTTCGCGTCAGTTTCGAGGCACAGTCGCTTTTGTCATTTTTACTCTATAACACGTCTATTCGATTCTAATCGCTTACGAAATTATGATGATTGGAAAGAAATTATATTTTGAAAGTATTTCAAAATCTCTAAGAGAGGGCTTTTTTAAACCTATTTATTACCTCCCTAAAATGATATCCAAAAACTCTAGCGACTTTTTTACACACCAATGCAGTTTAATTATTTAGGTATAAAAATCGAAATAAAAATAAGGTAAATTAAAAGCAAGTTACGTACCAAAACTGTTTTATTTCTGCAAGAAATATACAGTTAAAATCGGGAAGTTATTTTGGCATCGACATTATAATTTGTCGGTCGTTGGCTTAACCTGTCATCTGCCGCGAGCACTGATCAGTGCCATGTAAACAATTAAAATTCTATTGTGTCTGTATTCACGGTAGGTGACAGGTTAATGACGGTTTTGTGATTATTTCCTAATGCCGTATATATTTTCGTTAAACACGTTGTTTACACCGAAATGTCTGTAATTGTTATATTTGGGTACTGGGGGGCGGTTATCTCGAATTATAAGTAACATGAAATACAGTATAAAATATCATAATTTTTCCATTATATTATATACAATTTAATTACTAAGATACATACCGTTCAAGAAACTTCGGTGTCATAGATAAGTTACTAGCGACCTTGAATAAGAGAAAAAGCAGCACTCGTTCGTAAGTGAAATCATAGCGTGAGAATTGGTCACCGGTACAAAAATCAACCGCTGTTTCTTTTTATTGAACGACCTGACGGCATATGCGCTGTGAGAATCTAGGTAGCGTTTCCATTCAACAATTCGTTCAATCACCAATCACACATAAATTGTGCTATTGATTTTTTCTTAAGTGGGTGCCGCGCGAAATTTGGAAAATTTACGTGTTTTTAAGTTACTGGTGCTAGGCGCTGAATAGGAGGAAAATATACATTAAAAGGACTAGTAGGTTAGCTTGATCCTTTCACAAGGCCATGGTTGTCTTGGAATTTGAAACAAATACCCAGAAACTGCATGATCAATACGTAAAAGTAATGATATCTAAAAACTTATTTCTTCAGAAACTTTGTAAAAATAGCACATGAAACAATAATCCGACATCAAAATGTTTGTATTGATATATTTCGCAGGTCACTGTTGTCTTATTTTTCATTAAAAAAATATGAAAATGAAAATATTAAGACTTTTATCATTTTTTACCGAAACACCTATGATTTTACAAAAGTAAATATTGCTCCAATTAAATCACCAGTCTACTCTGTACAGATAATATCTAATAAGTGTGCGTGCGCATTCGTAGTCGTGCGCTGTTGTCACACCACACTGCCACGCGCTGCTCGCTTGCTATCATAAAGATACTTGAAACTCGCAGTTTTGCGTCCGCGCGGCACCCCCTTAATAAAATTTAAATAATAAAATAAAACTTCTAAGATAACTTATATTTGCTTTGCTTTCGATATAAATCGATGACAAAATCGATGAACGAATTTATGTATTAAAATTATAAATAGCGCTTGCAAATCATAGTATGTCAAAAAAATGTGGCTCGCTTTCTTTTCATACAAATTGTGATAAATGCGTTGTCTATCTAGGTATATTTGGTCTGTGATCTCAGATTATAACGATATTGGTTCAGGCGTTCATTTATCAGTTGGATAGTATTTGATAGCGTTGTTAACTGTTGTATCGAAAGATGGCTTTAAAACCTGTTAGGTATGAAGGACGAGGAAAATGTATTGCGTCATACATAATAAGCGACACTATATTATTGTCTCGTCACAATAAAATATAGCTATACCTGTTGTTAACTTTTCAAAGCGTTTTGAATGACGTTCGAAAAACTTAGGCGTAAATTCGTAGTTTGTATAAAAATACTGTAGCTTTCTTACAATATTTACCTATGCATAATATTTTCGAACAGACAGCGTCAAAATGATAGCAACACATTCAAAAATATCTAAGCAGTTAGTTAGCAGGTAAATCATATCTAATTTGTCAAAATATTTGATTCAAGCAAGAATAGACTTAAAACTCACGGATTTATTTTAAATGCTTAGCAGTTATCTTGACCACTTCGATGTGATTAATGTTTTGATGCTGATCGTACACTTGAGCTAATACACAATAGAATTTTTATTGTTATCGGCCACCTGCTGGCGCTCGACGCTCAAGGGGATATGTAGACACGAATACATAAGAATAAGAATAAGAATAAGTTTATTGAAAAAATGGTACAAAAAATAAAATAAACTGTTATAAAAACACAGATCAAAATTCTTATCTCCTAGTTACCAGGGGTTCCCAAACTAGGCTAGGCCTGACTTTTGGGAAACCGTAATTTGTTAAGTATAATTCGATTTTGGCAAAGAGTGAGAGAGTGATATGTGTGTGTTGAGTAATTGCTTGTGTAGTGTTAGTGTAAGTATACTGCGGTGTACGCAAGAAAGTGAGTTTGTCAAATTCTTAACATCAGGGACTCAGTTGTGTCGTAGTCAAATGTGGATAACAATCTGACCACTTCAGCTTTGACCTCCCTCACTGAGCGGTTCCTTAAGTTGCAGCGGGATGCTACCACGTTGTAAGTCGCCGGGTGGCAGTATCGGGAAAATCTCATAGCAAAACTGGTCTTGACTGTAGGCACAGGGAGTCTATAAACACGTCTATTAGTGAGTGTTTTGTAGTCGGGGGAGTTGATAGAAGTTTTGTGAGCGGACAGGCAGGCCTCCAAAATGTAAAGCTGTCTCACACGAAGCACTTCAGTCTCATTATATACATAAAACTTTACTCTGATATCAGCAAGCTTGCGAAATTTGTAGTTATATTTTTCTGGCTAGAATCTTTACAGCAGTTACATGAGTATTATTTATGAAACTAGCGGCCCGCTCGCGACTTCGTCCGGTTGAGTACAGGGTCCAATACTATGCATGTATTATACATATAAACCTTCCTCTTGAATCACTCTATCTATAAAATGTTCAAAATGATTTTTAAAGCAAATTTTGTTGCGAACAAATTACAAAAACACAAATGTTTGAAAAAATTTCCACGAGCAGGATCCTGCTCGTGGAAACTTTTTCAAACATTTGTGTCACTCTATCTATTTAAAAAACCGCATCAAAATCTGTTGCGTTGTTTTAAAGATCTAAGCATACATACATAGGGACAGCCAGACAGCGGGAAGCGACTTTGTTTTATACTATGTACTGTAGTGACGTAAACACAACATAACAAATGTTAACTTATTTCTGTACATCGTATTTTTGATTAGGCCAGAAGAAGTTAAGACGAAGGGTAAGTCACACTAGTGCCGCTAATGGATTTAATTTGATAACTGCTAAACTAGATTTTTTTTCAAACATTTAGGACCTTCCGACACTAGGCAAACATCTATTATTGAATAATTGTGCACTACTTTTAGGTTTGTTTTTGTATTCATTCGCTAACACCAACAGTGGCCATTGTTTGTGAATAAATGCGATAGCCCGTTTTGTGAATAAACCACGCAACAAAAAGTAGTGCACAATTATTAAATAAATACTATGGATGCTTTCCTGTTGGCGGACGGTACGCAATGTTTAAAAAAAGATCCGGTTCGCTAGTAATTGTCAAATTATCAATTGGTGGCTCTAGTGTGCCTTACCCTTCGCCTTAATGATTTTTTTTTAAAGTAGGGTAATAACTCCGCTTTACCTGATGTTAAGCAGTTTTGAACTCTATGTACCTGTTATGTCATATGGTTGAACATTTAATGAAGGAATTTGAGAGTTTTGGATAGGTTGATGTGCAGGCGTATGTACGACTAGCGGCCCGCCCCGGCTTCGCACGGGTCTACTTTTATTTTTAAACTTTTTTTTAATATAGCTTATGTTACTCAGTGCTAATGTAGCATTCTAATGGTGAAAGATTTTTTTTAAATCGGTTCAGTAGTGTTGGAGTTTATTCGTTACAAACATACATACCCACATACATACAAAAATACAAAGCTTTCCTCTTTATAATATTAGTATAGACAAAGCAATTATTCACCAATTTTCTTCTTTGTTATTACCTAGATTTTCTTATTTTATTACTTAGGTTACCTAGATATTCTAAAGTTCCTTTTTCTCAGCTACGTGTTCTGGATTGGAGATTTGAACTTCCGAACTGATCATCCAGCTGGCAGTAGTCCCACATCTGAAGAGATTGTCGAGACCTTAAACAAAGTGGAGAAGGACAAATATTCCAACCTACTGAAGCATGACCAGTTGCTGGCTGTTATGGACTCGGGGGAAGCGTTCTCGGAGTTCAAGGAGCCCGAGGTTCGATTCCCGCCGACGTACAAATTCTCCATTGGAGGTGACGAGTATGACTTGAAGTGAGTATAGTATATACTTTTGTATAGGCCTTATAGACTTATTAGACTTATTTTTTTGTCGTAATTTACGTGTTTTATTTATAGTAGGTAATATTATGAAATATATGATATTAAAGAATATTGGTTTGAATACTTACTCAAAACTGAAGTTATCAAAGTAGTTGTAGGCTTATTACAACAAGTGTGTGTTTTAATGTTGTCTAATAAATATTGTATAATGATAAAGCAATAACATTTCGCAATGGCCCTTTGCGGGGTTATGCTGTTAACGACTGCCATCTTACATATTGTTAATCCATAAATAAGAATTTAAAAGAATTTTATAGACGCGTCACTCGTCGTCGCGGTAAAGCGCTCGGCCCTATGGCCGGAGATCCTTGGTTCAATTCCCAGGTTGGGCAAAGTGTGTATTCGGATTTTTCGAGGCGTAGCCCGAGTTTGTGATCACTAACTCGCGTTTGACAAGCGTGATGATTAAGGCAATAACCGCTCAATAGTATTTATAACTTGATTTTTCAAAGAAACAAATAAAAATTATGCAAATTTTGTTGCGAATGAACCAAAATACTTTTTTTCAACACTTACGAATATTGTTTGTTTTAAGGAGAAAACCGTCGTGGACCGACAGGGTGCTATACAAAGTGATAGCGAACAATTACGAGAACGTGACGCTCCGAGCGGACATGCTGTCGTACAACCACATGCCGCACTTCTCGGTGAGCGACCACAAGCCTGTGGTCGCCCTCTACAGCATCAAGGTCAGCCACCATATATGTTACGTTGGTATCAAACGCTTTATACGAATCTGCTGACGTTTATTTACTTTTTACCTTTTGACCGCCACAGTCGGCTATAAACGACAAGCGATAGCGTGCCTTGCACGCCAACGAAGGCGATGGTCGACAATATCTATAGTTTACAAAATAAACAAAACAATGATATTTGGAAATTTTGGAATCCTTATTCCTGTTGCAAGTTTTTACTCTGATTTGAATGCTTGGCGTTCAGGACTCGGCATAGCATTTATGCTGTGGCATATATTTGTTCAAAGATAAGTATCTAGATAGGTTCTCACTTTTTTTAAAGAGTATTTTCAGTCTGAAAATAGTCCCCAATGACTTTGAATACAAGTGGGAGCTATTCTAGCATTCTCGTTATCATAATGACTGAGAATTGTTGATAATATTTCAAAATTTGCACCTTTTTTTTAATTGTGCAAAAATATCTAGTGACTTCTAATTTCTAATACAAGTCGAAGCTAGCACTACATTCTTATCAAGATGTGAGAATTATTAATAAAGATTCAGAAATAGCACCTTTTTAGCTGAATTGTAAATGTAAAAAAAAATAAAGATGTGATGTGTGAAAATTATGGTTTCCTTTTCAACATCGCATTCTTTATTCAAAATAATATTAAAAATAAACGCTACTAGATCTGTATAAAGTGGTCATGATACCTATTTTTTTCAGTGCACGCATGCATTTTGCATGTATAAATATTAATAGCATGATTTAATGCAAGAAGTATTATAATAAAACAGTTCAACAACTAATTTAGTTTTAAACAGTTTAACCCGTCCCGCGCTGTAGGTATAATTAGCGGGCCACCTTGTGTACGACCGTGCGTTCGCAGGGCGCGCGAGGACTTAAGAGGATAAGTTATCTTATTATGAGGATAATATTGGTTGATAGCTTGATAGTTTATTTAGAATGAATAATACAAACTTATTTAGTTTGTTTAGAAACAATAGCAGTTATAAAAATATATTTAATACCACTATTATAACGAAATAAGAGTCATTTTAGATATAGTAGTGGTCAGAGTATCTTTTTGAATATAAAGACAATATCTCTTAAACATGCTTTTAATAACCGGTTGATGCCTATTTTGTTTTAATAGTGTAGTTTCTGACAGTATTGGGTATGCCACTGCAGTATTATGGAAACACGGAGAAGCGCAGAGAGCGGTCCTTGAAATATGACGTATCATTATACAAATAATTATATAACACTTTGTGATGTGTGAAGTCGGGAGACGAAATGATACGACGAACGTTGATTCTTAACTGATTTTATTTAAAGAAAATAGGGCTTTTATATTCTCATAGAACAAAGGAAAGTATTAACTGCTAGTTCTGAGTATTCGATCATACGATTCCTTGTTTACATATTTATCCTTTATCGAGCACGGATTTCATTTATAATAAAACAGTATTATTTTATTGAGTCATTGTATGATGACGTGGCGCGCTCCACTTCAACTTCACTAAGTCAAACAATAGCGTGGCAAGTCAAACGTATACGTGGTTGAGTTGAATGCGAGAGATATCCCCGTTAGATAGACGTAAACCCACTCCTAGCACAAGCATATGAGTTTACTGGGGGGTTAAAAGTACTATTTTTTTTAGGGTTGTATTTAATCGATCACCAAACTAACCTAACCTAACCCACAAAAATACTAAGTTAGCACCTAAAAATACAAAGTTAGCACCTAAACTACTATTTAGATGCTAACTTAGCATTTTAGGTGCTAGCCTACTATTTTTTTGTGGATCAATTTATTATTTCTCATTTTTTTATTATTATTATTAATGCTACATTAATACAATACTGTTCTCTGGAGTCACCGCTGTACTGGGTGCCAAGTGTGAGTTCCATTCGCCATTCGATTACGTCAACGAAAACGAGAATTTGTATGGCAAAATGTTAACTCTTCTCGTATGTCGCCAGGAGGCGCTGCTTCAATGCCACACTATTATTGTCATGCCATATTATGATGTGTGTGAATAATTAGTGCTATTAAGGGCTGATTTTTCAGTTCTCGGATGGGTTTTATCCGGCGAGTGGTATTATCATTGTGACATATTTTTGAAAGGGAATCTGTCATTGTGTCGGGGCTATTCGGTGGATGAAATTTAGCTGACGATTGAGAAATCAGCCCTTAGTGTGGGGAGCATTCGCACTAACATCGGTACTATTATCATCGTGCAGCTTGTATAGTAATATATACCAATACCTAATCTCAGCTGCCGCTGATGTTGGTGCGAGGGCTCCGTCGGATGTCAGCATGTGCCTGTTTTTCGTTTCATTTTGTTTTTATTGTTATATTTTTATAATGTCGAGTGTAAACGAACTGTCCAAGGCATACAAACCCACGGGGTTTGCTAAGGATGGATGTTTATGTATAAAAAAAAAGTAAATTCTTTTGAACAAATAAATAAAAAAAAATTAATAAAACTAATTTTTGTTTTCGTAGACGTAATCGAATGAATACGGATAGTAAACAAAACTCACACTAGGCACCCTGTAGCTGTATGATGACTCGTTTCTTTGTCGCACTTCCAAAAGATGGAATAGTTTACCAGCACACGTTTTTCCCTCCTTCCTATGACGTGGGGTCCTTCAAACAAAGCGTGAAGAAACATCTTGTGGGCTGGCACGGTAAGGGTGCCAGGTGTTGTCTCGATGCACCAGTTGTCTTAGCGTCTGGACTCCATTTCCACTTAACATTAGTGAAGTCAAAATGTTCAAATAATTTTTAACGCAAATTTTGTTGCGAACAAATTACAAAAACACAAATGCTGAAAAAAAAACCACGAGCAGGATTTTAACCTGCACCCTTCTTAGTGAAGTCATTTGCCGTGCAATGAATAATTAAAAAACAAACAATAATAACAGTCCTTTTAACCAAGTCCAACAAAGACATTCACTTATTCATACCATGGTATGAGCCGTGGTTCGAAACAGCCAATTCAAAAAGCGTCTTTCTGCGATTCACTCCGTGGTGCGAACCAGTCGTGGTGCGAATCGATGAAGTACCCTTTTAACCCACATAGAAAGCTTATGCTTAGGCATGAGTCAGTAGTCCATCGGAGCTAAGGAGATTGTACCACGATTTCTCGCATTCAACTCGGGCATCAATCCGTTCAGTTACAAACACTTATTAATGTGTAAATAGCACATATGTAATATAAAAAATGTATGTAAATAATTAAATGTCTATTTATGATAGGGCATTTTCCAATATTTTTGACGCTGTAAGGGAGAAAAGATCTGGCACTTGCTGAGTTTCTTGCCGGTTCTTCTCAGTACAAGATCTCCATCAATCATTTATTCTCTCAAGAATAAATGATTTTGAATTTTGAATTTTGAATGAAATACGTTCCGCCCTCTCAACTCTCTGTGTATCTATGAACGCGCACATATATATATATATATATATAACCTTGTACTGTTAACCGCATGCTAGATCCCGCACGCCTACGCTCATTCGCTAGCAAACGAGCGCCCTATGACAGGGATCCGAATGCGATCAGCGATAGTGATGCCCTCTACCACGGAGGAGCTACTGAGTGGTGTAGCGATGCCGTTCGCTACGATGGTCGGTGAGGGCAGCAACGTGGTAGCAGTCGACTCGCCGGACGGTCAGGTTGCAGCCCCTGAGACTGTAGCAGAGACTCAGGTATTGCCTTTGGAAGATAGACGAACGCAGCTTCTATAGATTCTCCTGTAATTTAATTTAATGAAAAGTTTATTTATTCGTCGATAACGTATCAGTCACTCCACTTGTAGGTTTATTAGAATTTTCTTGTCAATTATTGTTATTAAAAATTCGCAATAACTGGTTTGGATGTCGTAAACAATATAAAATTTGAACAGATTGGCAAAGATGTTGATGTTGCAAATTAGAATAGTTATATAGTCATTGCATGTGTGATGCCAATTTTTTTTATCGCGAGTGTTGTTTTTCTTTTTGCATAAGTGCCTAAATTAATTCTGGAAGTATTTCTGCATGCATGTAAAAAATCTAAGGTTATCCATGTGTTTAGTTTTGTATTCATAATTTTCCTTACATTTTGCACTATTAACAATAAGCATTGGCTCGCAATATTAACATCCGTTTGCAATTAACTTATAAATCGTAAAGTCTTTGCCTAACTACTACCCGGTCAAGTTAAGTCGGCACCTTAGTGTAAGCGACGATTTCGAGCCAGGTGCCGAGTTAACTTGACCGGGTAATAGTTAAGCCAAGACTTACAGCCGAAATTAATAACCTATCCTCAGCAAGAGGTAGGCCTACTAGAGGCCTACTATTCCATCTATTATATATAATACATTGTAATGTGATATGCAATAAATAATTTGAATTTCTATTTGAATTTGGAGTAAAATTTAATTATGCGTTATTTTTCTGTTCCAGGCATTCTCAAACTATACGGTGAAGACGGTGGAGTTCGCCCCAATCAGTCGGATATGGTACGTCGGCGACGCGGACTTCCGAACTCAGTGCACGTTGTCGCCCGACGTCGAGGTGAATCCCAGCGACTGGATTGGTATATACGATGTACGTGTCAAAGTTAATTTGAGTCTTATTGTGTAAGCGATAATGATTGTCAGAGAAAATGTTTCACATCTTACATTAAGGCTGCGTTTCCACCAGAGATGTGCGAGGTCGCTAATAATAATAATACATTTATTTATTCAAGTAACAAAGACTCATAATGGTTAGTAACAAAGGACTTAAGAGCTATTGTTAAGTAGTACATATTATCATTGTGTATAATTTAATTTATAATTAATAAGCGCTAAGCGGTGTGCGAGGTAAAAATCCACCAATAGGATTCCTTCATTGTCCTTGCAGGATAAAATGGAATTCTCCTATTGGTGGATATTTACCTCGCGCACCGCTTAGCTAGCTACCTCGCACATCTCTGGTGCATACTCACAAAAATTTTGATAGATAGAAAAAGTAGTGTCTCACTACATTAATTGAAAGAGCAGTCGCCTAATTTATAAAAAAACCCAGGACCCAAGAGCATCTCAGGTCCTTAATGAGCACCACGACCTTTTTTTTAATATAGACATATAAGACTTAAGACAAGGTATAAGGACTTGATTCAACCTCTTTTGTTTCCAGGCCAATTTTCACAGCTTGGACGACTATATTGCGTACGAGTATCTCCCCAAAGTGAGCTTGCCTCAAGCGCCTGCTGCCGCGGGTCAGCCGAGAGACATCACTCTCAGCTTCCCCGTAGGCAGCGGCGTGCGAACTCCTGGCTTCTACCGATTCATATACTTCAGCCAACCCCACAACGACGTCAGAAGTGTCTTGGGTAAGTTTGGTTTTAGGAAACTGTACAGCCTTCTAGAACTGCGCGAAAAATTTGCTGAAACATATCATGCTCACCTTCATCATAAGCAGAGGCGTGAGGCATGGCTTCAATCGGTTCGTCTACTTCAGCCAAACGCACAACGACATCAAAAGTGTCTTAAGTAAGTCTGGTTTCAGAAACCTCTTAGCCTACTGGTACTTCGCCAAAAGTCAGCCGGTAGCTAGCTCTCTTAGCTTCCCTATTACGCAGCGGTTAGGAAGCCGCGTGGGCTTCTTCCTCTTCATATTCTCCAGCCAGCCGCACAACGACGTTTGAAGTGTCTTGAGTAAGTTCGGAATCATCATTCCTCGTACCCTCCTGCCCAGCTGTACCAAGTCATCTATTTCAGCCAGCCGAACTATGACTTATGGTAGGTGTTAATGACTCTACATCTCCCTATTTCGCACCATTCCTGTGGAAAGCCTTAACCCATCTATGAGAGTTTTATATTTGATGATGTTATTGATAATGATTTCTCTAAATACATATCTTTCGAAATCTATACAGTTCCCAACTTCGTGACAATCATCACACTGAGCTACTGCCCTATCATAAGAATAAGAATATAATTAAGAATTAATTACGAATTAAGTCTATGTTCCGAACACCCATAAAAAAATGTTAAAACCTGATCTCTTCCTGCAGGCATATCCGAACCCTTCGAAGTGAGCAGCAAAGAGGACAGGTTGGTAGCCGTCAATCCTTGCGATCAGCCGTCCAGCAGTTCGTCCCCCGGCCGGGCCAAGCCGTCTTCAGCTACCTCCGACATCTTCACCGATTTCACGGGGCTCGATGTGGCCAAGCTCTCCCGCCATTTCTCCAACGACCTGAGCATTGACTGACTAAAGACCTACCTGCCTGGCTCACCGGCCACGGGAAGGAGGAAAGACAATGGTGTTTAAGTTTGCGCAGTGACTTGTAGATGTAGTTAATATCGATGATCAACCTTGTGATTTGCAAAATAATTTTTATTTATCGTGTGTGTTATACACTTACCCCCTTATTCATAAAAACTATTTAAGCGTTATTTAGTTAAATATTGTTTTGTCAACGTCACACAAACGTCATTTTGAATTTGAGAAAAAGAGACAAAACAATGATTAACTGAATAATACTTACATCGTTTTTATGAATAGGGGGGTAAATTTCCTTGTCGTGGTGACTGATCGGAGCGTACCATCTTAACGTACCATTCGCGGCGAGCTTGATACGTCATTGCCGGTTGGCAAATAACAGTGCAGAGGCTCGATTCGACTGTACTGACCATGCGAATGCTCGCTTCGAACATGTTACGATACAATTTGAAAAAGTGTTGAAAAAATTTCTACAAGCGTGATCCTATCACTCACATATTGCCCCATGACATACCGGCAAAAATCATGTAATCATGTTACGTTACGGCAAAATGCTCCGATCGGTCCCACCTTTATACCTTTATAGTTGCACCGGAATCTTAAATCTAAGTTGAACTTAATCTTACCTTATATTTTTCTTTGGTTTTCAATCTTATAGCGATATCTTAAGGTACAAATTATGATGACAACCACTGACAGAATATCAGGATTAATGCTAAATCTTGATTAAACATTTAAGTGCAAGTGGCAAAACATCCTCATTTAAGAAATATCTGAGCGTCTTTTTGATTTTAATTGAAATATTTTTTTTATTTCGTATTTACTATGAAACAAAGAATAGTTTACTGTAAGTACATAATGATAATTACATTATCATCAACATGAAAATTATATAATATTATAATGTTAGGTACCTACACATTTATAATACCAATGATGTTTTATAATAATTTATAAACAACATCATGTCGGTCGGTAGGTAACAAGTATTTTTAATACCTAGTATCTCTAGGTAGTTCAGGATCGATTAAACCAGGGTACAGTCGATCGCACATCAAACTAAACAACTGCCCTTCCTGCATAATAAGCAGAGTCGGTGTTTGCAATACAAGTGTTTAACGTGATTAATTAAAATAATAATAATAAAAATTACTAATTATTCATATTTTATTTTCTTCCACAACACTTGTTTTTTAGATAGATAGGTTCAGTCTTGATTTAGATTAATTCTTCTGAAAACGTTATTAGGCCTTTACAGATTCGACAAAATTGGCCTTTATAGGGACAATGTTTGATGTCGAAAAGTCTTAATGACGTAATTTCAATCTATACTTTTGATCCCCATTTTATTCTAGCAATAGAACTTTGCGAACAAGTTTAATTTGTGTGCAGTTACTAACTTAAAAAGATGCAATACTAAGATAAACCCAGCGCAATAATATCGACAAAATACCAATATGAATTTAGGAAAAAAAAAGATTATGAGATTATTATATCTTAATCAAAATAATTGACACTTGGCTCTTACTAAAACTTGCATTGATATTTATAAGTCAGGAATCATTATCACAGATGTTTAGTCTTCTATATTCATTAACAATTGAATCATGTAAAACTTGTTAGTCTGGTATCTTACTACACAGTCATTTTAAAAATGCAATGTAATTTTCCGTATTTTTTAATGACATATGACATTTTATCTGTTTGGGTAATCATTTATACACCCATTTTGAAAATGTGTTGTTATTTCGCATATTTTCTTGTGTTTTAGTGCGACATTTCTAATTGATTTCATTATAAGTAAGTACATTATTTATCAGGTGAATAAGCTTTATTCGTTATTTAAACAATAAGCTTTTAAACATTTCTAAGTCACAAATAATTATGGCAACAACATTAATTAAAGGTTGTTTACAGTATTATTACCAAGAGTTAAATAAATAACATATTTAGTAATTTTTATTTACATATAACTTCAAAATTCACTTCTTTTAGTATTTATTGGTTGTGTAATTAGTATTATCTTTAAAAAATACAATTAGAAACTATATATTATACTTACTTACTCCTGTCGGCACCCAGTGTTCGACAGGAACCAGTGACTTTTTTTCCTATTAAAACAGAGGGCAGCAACTGA
The DNA here is from genome assembly GCA_963082485.1 of Eudonia mercurella. Lineage (NCBI taxonomy): Eukaryota > Metazoa > Arthropoda > Insecta > Lepidoptera > Crambidae > Eudonia > Eudonia mercurella. Next base: position 13,046,217 of record OY720033.1, on the reverse strand, counting down.
TTTTGATGCGGTTTTTTTTAATGGATAAAGTAATTCAAGAGGAAGGTTTATATGTATAATACATGCATAGAATTGGACCCGGTACTTAAGCGGACGATGTCGCGAGCGGGCCGCTAGTTTTGAATACGGTCTGTATTATATATCACTTCCTTTTGGCGACAAAAACTGATGGCTGGTGGCCTATTAAAATCTGCCTGTCGTTTCAAATTGTCGTACCCAACAGGGTTCATATGTACTAGACCCACCTGTGACACCTTATTCGCTATGATTGACAATAAATCTATTGTATTGTATTGAATTGTATTGTACTGGTGCCACTACAATAAATCCTGTCCTATTGATCCTCAAAATGACCTTTATAATTATAGTATTATGTTATACTTTCATGTAAATATGTTAGTGTGTTTTATGTGTTTGCAATTCGGTCTGTCGTGAATTCCCAAATGAAAAAAAAATGTTTTACTAAAACGAAAGAAAGAAAGAAGAAATTGCATATATGTGGGTATATTAATTGTTGTCTTCACCCAATTGCACCTACCATGTTATTTATGCACCACCCTATGGTTGACTGGTAAAGAATGCCTTAGGTATTAAGTCCGCCATGTAATATATGTTGCAAACGTTTTAAGTTTTAAAACTTTCGCATTTAAAAATTGTAAATTTACATACAAGTAGAGTAATAATTGAAATGTATAAACGCGTGTTAAAGGAATACTGAGAACCTTACTTTCAAAATTGTAAATTAAATTATGTCCACTGTACAGACGCCCGCACATCAACCTACCACAAACTGTCAAATTTCCTCAATAGATTTTGAACTTTATTCCTAATTTATAAGGTTGACATTGTATTGAAGAAATTTGACAGTTTTGTGACAGTGTGTACTTGTTTGCCAATAATAAGTTAGCTCTTTCCAAATGATATTACAGGTCAGCCTCGTTTATCTATAAAATAATTCTCTGAAAAACAACTCTTTTAAGTCTGCAGTAGTAAATTATAATAGTGACTTTAGTACAACTTAGTTTAAATTGTTACGGAGCAAGACACCATGTCTGATAGTGCGATAATTATAATAACGTAATTAACTCTGAAGTTTTCATCATAATTTGAGATTGGATAAAAGCAAAAATCCCCTCATTTGGTTAGTCATCTATCTGTATATATAGGTCTATATATGGTTAGGTTATGACAATTTCATTCTCGCGTCAAAAATGTACGCGAGTATAATGATCCATAGAACCAAGGATTATACGTAACCTTGTTGCAAGCTAATTAGAAGTCTGGTCGCGAACAGATAATTCTCAAACTCGTACTTGTCTCGCTCGCGCTCGCGCAAAACTTGTGTGCGCTTGCGAGCGAGACAAGTATAGCTGCGAAATTCTCACTGTTCGGTGACCGGACTTTACTTTACTGCGGTAAATGCATTTCACTGCTGACTTGCGGCTTTGTACCCAGCCTAACTCCCAAATAGTTAGATGGAGTGCAGCAGGACATATCCACTAGAGACTGCAATACCATTCCAGCACTATATTAGAGTTTGTTCGTACCACGAAAAACAGGCGCCAATTAGGCCAGACAATATTTTTAATGGCAAATAAAACACATGACGTAAACTGACATAAAATGTGTAAATAATTATAGTATAGATATACATTTAGTAAAGTAATAAATGACAATATAACAATGATTAAAGATATTGCAGTAAATGGGTTTCATAATATAAACATTGTACTACTATTTAGTTTCTGTGATTGTTATTTTAAATGCAACATATTTAGTAAGTTTATATTAGCAATATAGTGCAATAAGTAGATTTAAATAGTAGTAGTATATTCGGGCAGGGATAGTAATGTCATATGACCTGAATTATATTGGAATTGATATGTATTGTGTTCTGAATTAGCTTTGTATGTATAGTTCTTAGAACGGTTATATTGATAATATTTAGAAGCTCATGTCATGTGTTGCCTATGTTACCGAATAAGCAAAACTATAGAGTATTAGAATAACAACGTATATGTGGCCGACATAGAAACATGTCAAGCACGGACAATATATCATCATTAGGTACACTTCTATATATGCCTACTGCAAATGATTTACAGCCTTGTACTATCCTACGTAACGTAGTTTATAATAATAATAATAAAAATATATTTATTGAATAGGACAACATTAGATCCATTGTTTGTTAGTAACAATTAGACTTAAAAATACGTTAGTAAATTATACGATGACACATTTTGTCATAAGCACGTTACGGTGTTGACCAGTGACACAAAGGTCTAGTCTAGTGCCTGATATGACAGAATATTTCTCGGTCGAAACGTCGGGTACAAAAAAAAGTAATTTCATTGAAACATAGTTAATATATTGTTAGTAAACATTTTTGTAGACACAATCTTCTCATAACAAAAAGATAACAAATGCTAACTTCAAATGACTATACATTTCAGTTTATATATGAATAGGTTTAGTTTGAAAAGTATTTTTGTTACTTGGTTTCTTCGTGCTTACTGCTCGAGTTTTATAGCATAATAACTAGTTACTAAAGATAATATTTTTTATAGCGTTTGTAACAAAATGTCTCGTAATCACGTGTTTTTACGAGTTGAGTTTATATCGTCTAAAAAAATTCCATTAATGAAAATAGCTTGTTTGAATAATATTGTAATTTTCTATTATTTGTGATCAATTGGCTCAATTTTAAGCTCAGTCTTGAAGACAATAAAAATACAAATAATATTAGAAACACAATCAAAAAGGCCAAAGTAATTCGTCCTTACAAGTATTTCTTTAATTTTATCTTTTACAGACAAAAGTAACCACCGATTACTTTAAATATTAAACTATTTTCCACCAAACGCAAGAAGGACAAATTAAAACATTTATTTAAGAGTAGATTTTAAATACCATTTAATACATGACACTTACAGAAGTTCCTTTTTTATTTTAATTAGGATCCGTTGATTTTATAGTAACACGAAATCATTTACAGATTGTAGGTTAGATTGAAATCAAATATGGCACCATGTAAATTAAAAAGAAGTTATAGGTGATATTGTAAGTAGGGGTACTTAATTATTATAATAAAAATGTTAACATAATACACATACAATTTATGATTTATATTTTTATATGTAAGGCTTTTAAGCTTGTGTATTATATAACATAAACTCTATTGTGTTATTCATAAGCTCTACTTTTGTTGGCGCCAGAGATTAATGCTTCATGACGATTAGCAAAAAGTTTTAGTAAAAACATTAAAATGTTAGATCATCGAGCATAATCGAAAGTTGTTTTTAAATGTTAATGTTAGCAAAATATTATATAACTTGCCAATTTGTTGTTATTTAAATGTTGACTTATAAATATTAGAAAGCGGATTCATTGAAAGTTAAGTTTTTTAAACTTAACTCATAATTGCTTAGGTAAATATTCAATCAATAATACAGCAGTGCTATTTCTGTTGTTTGAAAAGTTTATGCACCGCCTAATAATACATACCAGTGGTATAATCGAAGATAATTAAATGGTAACTTCATTAGACGTTAATTTATGCAAATATTAAAAACATAAATGACTTTTGTTTGGCACAGCGCGAAATTTCACTACTGTAAACTGTACAGCCAGTACAGTAGATTGAAGCATTTCTTACGTAATAAAAAAGAAATCATCAAAAGAAGTCTTTATGCACGATCAGGTTAATTTCAGTTCGCTTGCGGGCTTTGCTAGCAAATATCAACTCACTAAATAGTTTCAACTAAAATGAAAAAAAATACTAATATTGTTATGTTATTGTAGAGATTGACCGGAGCGAATATCGTAACGTACCATTCGCGGCGAGCTTGATACGTCATTGCTGACTGACCGCTAACAGGACGAGGCTGGCGGCGAGCCGCTCGGCGTACTGTAGGTACTGACCATGCGAATGAATGTTCGCATTGAATATGTTACGTTACGATGATACGCTACGGTCAGTCTCAACCATTAGGTATGTATACCTACATACAAAATGGAAAGCATTTCAGCATATGTGATGACAGTTATGAGTGATTCAGTTGTAGTACAAAAAATAATAATTTGTAGTTATCCGTCACAATAGTTGTGTTAATTTATGTGAATAGATTTTATTTAGTTGGTAACATGTTGTTTGTTTTCATACTTTATCCAAATCTCCTCTTCTCTTCCCTCAAACTAAATACATTCGAGTCCAACAATATAATAACAGTGGACCCTGTCGTTCTACCTATTGTATTAATATACACTTTTAAACTTTCGCGTTCTATAGTTAAGACAAAGAATTTAAACGGGGATTAACGCAAACTAATAAGTAAAAAGGTATCATATCTTCTTTATCCCCGACGTTTCGACCGAGGTCACGGGCCGTGGTCACGGGCTGATACCTTTTCACTAATTAGTTTAATCCCCGTTTAAATTCTTTGTTATTGTATTAATAGTTATCATGAAACATAAGTTGTCAGAAGTAACTATGACAAGGTACAAAAGAGCTTCAATACTATTTTTTTTTTTTGAGATATTTTGCTGATTGCCTCAGACGGCATTTTCAGCTTCACCGGGCTTTTTTGGGGGCGGCGAGGAACTTAAAGGGTCCCTCAAGCCGTGTGAAACGAATCACCTTTGGAGGTTTTCTAGAGGGAACGGCATCGCGCACTAGTGCGCGTCCTCGTGCCCTACTAGATTCTCCGAAGGGTTCGGATCGGATCGGGTTCAATACTATTGGGGGCAACCGTACATACCTACATACCTTTGTCTTAATGCTGTTCTTGTAGTGTCATTTAGCTTGGTTTGGACGGTTGGTAAGTTACTTCGCCAAATAAATATTTTAATTGGCGAGTGGGCCGTCTATGGCTTTTAAGCGTAATCAGGAATAATTCCCATCTGTCCCCCGGCCTTACTTAAAGGAACAGATGGGAATAAAGAGATCTATTTGTCCCTATTCGGTTTGGTGTAGGGGCAGCGAGAAACTTGGTGGAGAAGCCTGTTGTAATCAATCAAACCTCGGAGGTGTTCCTGGGGTCAGTATTACGCGACGCTAATCTCCATACGTTAACTTATGAAGAGCTCGATGTTGCAGTGGTTAACGCGCCCGATCTGCGATAGCTAAGGTTAAGCGACTTTCGCAAAGGGTGACCAAAAATTTATCATCTCGATCTCCGTGCTTCGGAAGGCACGTAAAGCCGTTGTCTTTAACAATCATTAATTCACACTGGGTCCGTGTGGTGGCTTATGGACCGTCCTCCTTATTTATCCATAGGGATAGGCTCGTGCCCCAGCACTGGAGACAAACTGACCTTGAAGCGTTTAAAGTCAAAATTAAAGCATGGACTTCTTGGCGGGAAAGTAAAGAGTCATGTCTGCGGTTTTGTTTTATTTTCTAAAATTTGTGTTATGTCGAATATTAATGTGAAATAGTGGTGGATTACTAACCGTTAAGTGTTCGTGAGTGTGCATGAGTCTTGGCAAATGAAACAATACAGTGCAACATTACTTTTCAAATTCTCTCAAAAAGTCCGCCCGAGGACTTAGTAAAGCCCCACATCTTTACTGAGATACTTGAGGGGTTGGGGGGTATATCATTTCTTACTTCTCATTTCTATTATCATTCACCATCATCATACAGGAAATAAATATTGTTTATTTAAGTATTGTAACTAAGACTTTTCATTGGCTAAATGCTTGCGCAAAGCTATAAAAAAAAAATTAAAGCATAATTCTCGTAATAGTCTGCGACGAGGACGGTGTCTTGTACACACGCCTGAACATCTGACTATCACAAACTGTAAAATTTCCTCAGTAGACTGAACATCATAGTAATGTCACATGGTTGAGCATTTTATTAAAGATATTCGACAGCTTTGGATTAGTTGATGCGTAGGCATCAGGGTGCCTAATAGTGCGAGTTTCATTCGCCATTCGATCACGTTAACGAAAACGAACATTTGTATGGCAAAATTTTAACTCTCCTAGTATGTCGCCAGGAGGCGCTGCTTCAATGCCATACTAATTTTCGTTTTCGTAAACGTAGTCTAATGAATACGGATACTAAACAAAACTCATATCTACTAGGCACTCTATACCTAAATTGTTGCACCTAGTGCAACTAGTAATATGTTCATATTTATGTAGTATATTGTGTATGTTTATGTACTTTTTAAGAATATTGTAGTACCTACATGTATTGTATACCTATGTATGTATTGTATCTAATATTGTTTTTTATTTGAGATATTTTTGTTTGCACTTCTGTCGGTTCCTTTTAGACATGATGCTCCCATTCCACCTTAGGTTGGCTGGCTCTTTTAGAGATAAGTCCACCTTTGCTCATCATTGTTTGTAAACTGTTCTCTGTATGTGTTTTTTTTGTGCAATAAAGAATATATATATATAAATCTGTAACTTCTAAAATATCATTGATCATTTAATTTTAATATTCTTTATCAGCTATTATTAAACGTTGAAGTTTTTATTTTACACTATCTACCTATATTTCCCAAACTTTGACATTGGTTAAATATGCAAACCACGCAAAGCCATTAAAATAATAAACAAATGAAAAACTGTTTTGTTTTGTTTTATAACAAACGCCTCACAACCTCTCGTTACCCACGAAGGTAGGAGAATCGAGCAGGTAGAGTAGATACATGAATAATTTCCCAGTCTACCAATTTTCGATTTGGAAACCCGATTACAAATTAAGATCGCAGCCGAGCTGTTGGTCAAAACTTGTGCAATTATACCGGGAAAGCAGTTTCGCTGTGGTCGAATTACATTATTAAACCTAAGGCCGACCCTCATCAGAATCCGCTAAGTGATTTAGATGAACAACGACTCTGTTACACGTGCCCATTAAACGATCCGTTTGCGACCCCATCTTATTTTTTGTATTAAGTAGAGTGTAGATACTGATAACAAGGAATTTCCAATAATAATATTACACCATTATTTAACGCTCAATACATTTAACAATGTATATTCCATTTCTGTTCTCAATAAATATATTTCATTACCTATTTTTAGTTAAATCTCTGGATATGGTCTCTGCGGATACTTTTCGGATATTCAATAGACTAGACTTCAAACTTATTAGAACATAACTTTATGTTAAAAATTAACTAAAGGGAGAGAGAGAGAGAGAGAGAGAAAGAGAGTGAGAGAGGGGGAAAGAGAGAGAGAAAGAGAGTGAGAGAGAGGGAAAGAGAGAGAGAAAGAGAGTGAGAGAGGGGGAAAGAGAGAGAGAGAAAGAGAGAGAAAGAGAGTGAGAGAGAGGGAAAGAGAGAGAGAAAGAGAGTGAGAGAGGGGGAAAGAGAGAGAGAGAAAGAGAGAGAAGGCAGATAGAGAGAGAAAGAGAGAGAGATGGATCTTGAAAGTTAAGCAACTTTCGCAATTCTAAGTTGATCATGATGGATAGGTGAACAAATTAAAAAGATCTTGGGCTTTACCGTTTTTCTGAAGGCACGTTGAACCTTTAGTCGCTGTTGCTGTCGTTGTTGTATGTAGCTGCCATGATTTGATCTTAATATGTCGCTATGACATCAGTGTTAATATCGTTGTTGTGTTCCCACAGTGATAGAATAAGATAGCTTGTTCCTTAATAGTTGAGGATTCCGAGTGAAGTGCGTTTCCACCTTTCAAACCCCGAACAATAAGCACCTACGCCGATGACGTAATTCGCAAAATGGCGATTTGGCGAAAAAAAAATTGACATTTAAAAAATAAAATTGAAAACGCACAGAGAATAAAGTTGTTGGGTGTTTAGTGTGTAGCAAAATTGTTGTTGTTTATGGCTAAACTTCTTCATACAAAAGTAGGCTCTAAATACGATATTTAAGTACTAATGTCGAGTGTGGCGCCGCGCAATTGTGCACGCTTGGGGTTTGACGGAATTTCGCCGTTCTCTAATTAGGAACTAAGGGGCTGAAAGGTTAACATCACTTGACACCAGGTGAGATGAAGTTCAAGTGCTTTTCCGTAAGGAATGATAATAATAAAAACAAGATAGGGCCAGCGTGATGTGAGTGTGATCTCATTGCCCAAACGTATCACGTTTTCAGGCTGATGATAACGACTTATTATTCTTCCTCTTGAATTAAATATTTATAAAATACAGTGTAAAAATTACATGCCTACCCGACTCAGCCAGGAATCGAACCTGGGTCTTCCGCAATCCGGGCGGCTGCACTGACCATTATGCTACCGGGAACGCTGACATAAGCACTGAATTTTTTCACTGCCTTTTGATTTTTTACTGGTATTTAGCGTTAATGTAACTTCAGTGCAGCAATAAGCACCTAAAAAAAGTAAAATTCTTCCTCTTCTTCACCAGTAAATAATTTTTAGCCGTCTAATGGTAAAATAATCTAAGAAATAGTTGTTGTGTCTATGCAAACGATCACCAACCCGCAATTGGCAAATTTGGTAATAAAGCCCTAATTACCTATCAGTTGTAGTAATGACTTGATTTCATTGATGGAGGCCTTTGCCCAGCAGTGGGACAGTTATAGGCTATTTACTTTACTTACTATATACACATTCGCCTCTTTACTGTCGGTACTAATAAGACCGGGGTAAATAATAAATGGCAAAGATAACTTGAATTATATATTTTACTGAGACACGTATTACAAATCAGCCCTAAGCTTCTAGGTAGGCTGTCACCGAATCAGTAATCCACAGATCTTCATTTGTTTCCTTCTAGACCTTTTCTAATGTAAGTACTCCTTTTAAACTCAGGTCACGTCGTGTGCCATAGAGCTGCTATTGCAAGGAGTCCCGATCACCACAGTACCTATCGTAGTGGCACCATAGTGTTCGACACAGGAAACCAGAGTATCGACACCAGTTTTCGTCGCCAAAGAATAACTTAGAACTTTATTGAAAACTAGTCGTTACCCGCCCGCTTCACTGTGCGAAAATAATGGATCAATGAATGCTAAATAATTTTTTTTTATTTTTTTTATAAGTAGCACGGCAAATGACTACATTTCACCTGATGTTAAGTGAATATGGAATCCAGATGCGCCGGCAACTGGTGCAGCGTGAAAACAACGCAGCATCAGTTACCTTCACTCTGCCGGCCCACAAGGTGCCTCTTCACGCCTCGTTTGAAGGACCCCATATCATAGGAAGGAGGAAAAACGTGTGCTGGTTTACCAACATCATATATAGCCTATCATTTGCACAATCTCGTGTTCTTACTACATACTTTTCATTAAGATCGGTCAAATCGTTCTTGAGTTATAAGAGGACAGACAGACAGACAGACAAAAATTTAAAAAATCGTAGAATTAGTGTCAGTGAGTCATAAAACGAATATTTATCCCAAAATTTGTTAAAAAAACTGCATATACAGACAGAGCCTACAGATTTATATAGTTTTTAAAGTCAAAAATTTGTCGCTGACCTATAAAAAGTGACGGTCACTGGTCCTTGTCGAAGACGGGAGCCTCTACTCTAGTAGGTAGATATAATTAGTTATTCTGTGAATCCTAGTATGCATAAATATCACATACATTGTTCTGATCGCAAGGTAAGCAGCTAAAGCACTCGTTTTATGGAGAACAGAATCAGCGACGGTATCAAAACCACCCAGACCCGACACAATAACGAAAAGTTCGTTTTCGACATAGACCCGGCCGGGAATCGAACCCGACCTCAGAGTTAGCGCCGCCTAAAGTTTGGCGTGCAACTCGGCTACGGTGGTCGTCAAAATAAAGCAAACATATGCTTCAGCAAGCTTGAAGTTCTTAGACTAAGCTAACATGACAACTTTTAGAAAGCGCTTACTACCTTAGGTACACCTACTAAAGTTTTTTCAGAATTCTTAGTTATAGAGCTTTTATACATTCTATAGATATTCAAATCGGACAAATTCAATATTTATATAATGCCTTCCCGACAGCATAATGGTCAGTGCAGCCGTCCGGATTGCGGAAGACCCAGGTTCGATTCCTGGCTGGGTCGGGTGGGCGTTTAATTTTTTCACTGTATTTTATACAAATATTTAATTCAGCTTAAGTGTAGCAATTAACACTTAAAAATAAAAGTTAAAAAACGGACAAATTCAGTATACTTAAACAGAAAAAAAAACATTTGTTTTTTCAAAATAATGTTTTCCACTAATGATATATTTCGATCTCTGTATTTTCTTTAAGCATAGAAAGGTTTATCAAAACTGAGTTATTGATTAAAAAGAAAATCAAATGAAAATCCTTTGCTCTCCATCTTCTCTTCCTTTCTCAAGTTCCGTGTTCTATACAACTCAATGTTATCAAAGGGAATAACAATCATCGACCATTAAAAAACACAAAAAATCATATACAAAACAAAACTGAAACAGTTTGTAAGTAATCCTTCAGAAATAAAGTTAAGAGGGTTTTAATTAAATGTTTGATGGGAATTTTATATTTGAGGCTTCGTTATTGTTAATTTTCTATAATTAATGTGTAATAATGGTGTATCATTACATTACGACAAAAACTAGTAAAGTATAAATTATTTCTACCTTGGATCGGGCTATTTTTCAAACTATTTTCTTAATTATGTGACTAGCTACGATGGTATTGATGAGTTACTAATAAATTTATGGTTATAATCTATGTGACATTTCCATACATAAATTATTGATAAGTATTATATTTATGGATCCGATACTATATTTATGAACCCATATATCTATCTGTTCAACGGTAGGGTACAGTCGCGGAAAACAAAGTAACGACTTTTTCGTATCTTAAAATCAAAAGGTCTTTTTACTTTATTTATTTACATGTTTTTTAATAGACAAAATTTTTGGTCAAACATCTCTAGAATTTAGTGATTAAAATAAATCAAATTTACTTTTTATGAAAAATATCAACTAAACAAAAATATAATTGTAATTTCTATTCATGCGATTTTTATGTACCGTTCGATTATTTAGACAATAGAAACGCAAATTCCGTAAAGTCATCTCCGGCCAGTCAATCAATCCATTATTGTCAGCCCATGATCGCTGGTTTACAAAAGTCGTAGTAGACAACAATATAGTCTCTGTAACACAATAACTATTGTGTAGAAAAACAGTCTTCCAAATTGCGAAAGATCGTGAGTACCAGTTCACCTGTGGCATGTGTCGCTTTTCAAAGTCCGGTGACGCTGAAAGTGCCGTATGAGAAAATCACTAAACTCTACAAAAAAAGCAAAAGATTTTTTTAAATTCGAAAACTGTGAACCTTTTTTGGGCCGCGACTGTACCTATATTATTGAACTAGCCGTGTGTGGGCGTGTTAAGTCAGCCGTGTTTCAATTACCCAGTAGTTTGATTACTAGGTAATAGACATCAAAATTGTATCGGCTACCAATTATTATGATTGATTGATAATACTTTTTATAGATAACTAGATAAAATAATATTAGACAATACAGAAAAAAAAAGTAATTGTAGAAATAAATTAGATTAAGTAGAAAGTTACTATTGGACGATCTTATCGTCTTAAAACGATCTCTTTTAGATACAAATGTCCCTGATGCTTCAGTTCTTCTGAAGTTTGAACGATAGAGAGAAGACACTACAAAAACAAAAAAAAATTCAATTCAGCGGTTTAATCGCTGTAAAGCGATCTCTTACGCTCATTGCACTTGCGCACTGGGCCCGCGTGGTGGTTTGTGGGCCGTTCTCCCTATCCATCCATAGGGAAGGCTCGTGCTCCAGTCGTGGACACAAAAATGAGCTGATGATGATGATGATGACCTATTCAGAGTCTAAGGCGTTTCACTGTTTCATCTTATCATCACTTTATATGAATTAAAGTAAGACAATCGTGCTGACATTCCTTTTTTTAAAAACTTGAACTTATATTCTTGTTTTTTATGCTGTGGGTCATGTAGGAAGGCCTGTGCTCAGCAGGGGGATTATTGCAGGCTGATGATAATGAAAGCATAGTTTTTTTTTGTTGATGGCTTCGTGCGGTTAGGGTATTAAGCCAGTGTCAAAATATTTTTCTTACAAGTTATAGTAATAAATAGATAATAATTATTTTGTAACTATATATTGATGAAAGAAATAATATATCACCCCTTGAGTGTCTCAGTAAAAATGTGGGGCTTTACTAAGACCTCACGCAGACTTCTTGAGAGAATTTGAAAAGTGACGTTGCACTGTTTTGTGTTATTCGCTAACACTCATGCACGTTTACAAACACTTATAGTAACAACAATACAATAAGAATAAACAATAGTAATAACATAAATAATAATATCCACCATTATTTCATATTAATATTCAACATAACACATATTTTAGAAAATAAAACAATAACACCGACATGACTCTTCACTTTCCCGCCAAGAAGTCAAAGCATAGTTATTCATAGTTTAATTAATAAGTAACATATTTTAAATCTATGAAAGTGCCATAGTTACATACACAAATATTGCCCAAGATATTATAAGTAACTAGCTGTGCCCTGCGGTTTCACCCGCGTTAATTAGCGACTGTTCCACTCTTATTAGTCATAGCGTGATGTAATATAGCCTATAGCCTTCCTCAATAAATGGACTATTCAACACAAAAAGAATTTTTCAATTCGAACCAGTAGTTCCTGAGATTAGCGCGTTCAAACAAACAAACAAACAAACAAACTCTTCAGCTTTATAATATTATAGTATAGATTTATTTTTTACTCAAAGCGTTTACATACATAATATTTGTTGTTTGTATAAAATGTACTGCGTAATACTCTGCGTAATGGTTTCCAAATAAATTTTATTTGTCATACAGATATAAGTTGAATCTGATAACACTTGTCACGCAATTGATTGTTTTGTTACAGTAGCGGCTGCTACCATGCGCTTTTATGTTCAAGTTCGTGTAAAGCAGCTCGTTTCTCAATTACTAGACGATTGAGAACTGATTGCCATCAAACCCGTTCGGATCTATAGTTGTCACATTTGCGGTATCAATTAAATCAATGATAACCGTAGTTGTAGTCATTATCAGCGAGCGTTGATGTCGTATGCGTGTCGAGTCGAGCGCGTAGCTCGTAGCGTTATCGGGAAAGCCCGCCGTAGAGTCAGTCGGCTCGCGTCCGCCGAGAGAGATGGTCGGTCCCGCGCGCTCGTTCGCGGCAGCACTCGTTGCGATCGCGCTCACGTCCGCGCGCGCCTTCATACCCTCCCAAGACAACATACTCAGAATACAACTTTGGGACGCGGAAGGGCTCAGCCGGGATCCGATTGCGACGCGCGATCCTACCGTTCCTGTGAAGCGAAAAGTCGAAGTCAACTTGGAGTCGCTGAACAACGCCATGCTGGAAGAATGGTATGGAAGCGGCAGGTTCACCCGGCATCGAGTGCGGCACAAGAGGCGCCGGCCGCGACACAGTGGCGACTTCCCATGGAAGTTCCATTCAGGTGGCGACCCCATCAACGTGCTTGTGTACGACCCCGAAGTGCCATGGGAAGATATTGAAACGAATGACATCGTGAACGTTAGTGCAGTGGATGTGAGTGCCAGTTCACAGCGGGAGGTGTCGCCGCCGATGACGCTGCGCCTGCCCGAGGAGGTAATGAGTGGCAAACAAGCCCTGTTTGTCTCGCGGAAGGGTTCCTTTCAGCGTTATCGTCGCCCGAGGTGGTTAATAGCCATTCATGAACTGATAGCCTGCCGGCGTTGCTGGGGGCATTCCTATTCATGCCACCTTTTCAGAATGCCCCCTCGAGCGGCGATGCGTTGATAAAAGTGAATACGCTTCATTGTTTTTAAAATATTTTCACGCGGCTGCATGTAGATCGTATCGCCGTTGATGCGGGCGGGAGGGTTATATTTTTCAAGGGAGCGTGGCCCTCGCTGCCCGTTATCGCAAGATATGACACAGGATTATCTCTCGGAGTACTCCGGCGCCGATGTTTGTTTAGATTCTTATCTGAATGTACACATATAGGTAGGTGCTACACAAAAATTTGGTGATATCTTGGTTTTTATCGAATTACTTGTAGCACGTTATCTGTTCGATATTTATAATTCTCGGAAGTGACAGACTATTCTTAAGGTGTGGACTTCTAGTAAAATAGTAGGATTTGTCGTAAGATGGAAATCCTGTAGACTGATAAGGTTAGTCATTATCTTCAGTAACTTTAATAACTATTTTTGATTGGCAAAACCAGCCACGATTTATAGTAACTGAATAGATGATAATTTATCGTGTTTTGAAATTACTGCAAGATGCAAAATGTTGTGATGAATTTTATTCCAAACATCGAGTTCAAAGTGAAAAACTAAATAGGTAGAACCCTTTAAACATTTATATACCTACCTATAAGCGGCTTCACGTCGACCTTTCACCTGATCGTTCAACCTTTTTCGTTAAACTAACTTTAATTCGCTAAGCGATTCGGTCTTTGCACCCTTATGTTTTTGTTCATATACATAGATAGGTATAAGAAAAAACTAGGACACTGAAAATAGTAAAATAAAAAAATGCTTTTCTCTTTTTAAAGTATTTTAGTTTGTTATTGATTAGTATCCTATGTAATTTAGGGAGTCATACATGAGAAAAATCACTTTAATTATGTTATACGGAAAAATATAAATCCTTCAAGCCATCCAACAAACTACAGAATACTCTGCTTAAGTATAATTTATTTTAATAAAGTTACCTAGAAAATATTATAATAAGACTAAAAATACACTTACCTATATAAATTTAAAAACTTTAAAGGGTTGTTATTAATTTTGCTGTCACTGTATTTCCCAGAAGAAAATAGAATTGCTAACGTACACATTGTAGCGACACAGGTACCAAATAAGTGCCAGCTAATACAAACACAGTAAGTATTTGTGTCTGATTTGGGTGATGCTAATTAAAGAATAATATTTACTTAGGGCGCTCCACGCTGGCCGGTGCAGCCTTTTGTAACAGAGTTGGGAAACACTTGTATTATAAAATGTAACAGGTATCGTTTTTGATTTTTGAAAGTTTAATAACTGGCGTTGCTTAGAAAATGCATAATAATATTTGTTCTAACTGTACAACACTATTGTTTTCGAAAGTTTACGCGAACACTACACATTTAAATGAAACAACTTTTACGGATCTAATTCGAATCCTTTGCAGGGTCCGTCTCCCTGTGACCACGGACCCTGCAAAGGATTCGAAACGTCAGGATAAACATTAAATAATGTATAGTAAAATAAACGCGAGTAGATCCGTAAAAGTTGTTTCATTTAAATGTACAACACTAAGTAATATTATAACTCTTAATATTTATAAATAGCGATTTTTGTTATACTCTAATTAAACTAAACTACAAATAGTTATTTTTCTTTAACGATTGTAGTGAATCAAAAATCTATTTTAAAAACTTGAAGAAGTGAATTTAAACTTAACTAAGTGTTGTACTTGTTATTATAAAAATATTTTAGGTATTTTTTGTATAATTTAATAAAGTTCTAGAAACAATAGAACCATGATAATAGTGTTTAACCGTAATTGAATCGCGATAGAAAATGTTTACAAAATTTTGGAGATATGCATCAACATACATAAAATAAATACGGACGACTAAAACCTACTCTTTTTTTGGCAGTCGGTTAAAAAGAGCATTTAACTGTTTACTAAACTGGTACTACTGGAATTGCAATATGTCTTCTTTTATTTTGAGAATAAGAAACATATTTAAAAGTTCGTAAAGCGTAACTGCGCTTTCATTAAAAATCAAGTTATATTTACACTTCGTCGTCGCTGCGACTTGCATAAGGCAAAACACAAGTTTGTTACTGAGTAAGTAAGTTACTCTACGCTTCAACTCAATGAGCCACCAACTATATAATTTACGCGTCCAAACACGTCCAAACATAGTTTGAGAACCTGTGGCATACTTTTATTGCGAGTCACCGTGACTTTAAGCCAAGTGGATGATGCTGAAACAATTGACTGAGCACTGTAAACTACTTATCCCTTAATTTATTGAAACTGTTAGACGCTACATGCTCTTTATTTATTTTATGATTGGGGATTTCGTCTGGTTGGCATGTGTTTTATTCTTTTGGCTAATTATATGCTTAATAAGCAGTATTTTATCATTTTCATCTCGCTATCGCATTAGGATTTACCTGTAAAGATAATCAAGAGGAATAAATAAATAATAAAACATTTTTACTAACCAATTTCGCCCCTCTGCTGGGCAAAAGTGTCCCACAAATCTCCATTCGTCTCTTACTTTGGCGGTCTCCCACCAATCGCTGATATAGAAGTCGAGATCGTCCCTAGAGCCTTTTTAATCAGTACTTTGAGTAGTAAAGTACCCCACGTAGTAACACGTAGCCGTCTAGTATACGCGAGGCTATTGAAATTTAAAGTTGGATACTTTCAATGGAGACATTGGTTCGAGTTTATCACCTGCCAGGGATCTCATTATACGGGTTAGTAAATCCCAGCACAGGCACCATACAAATATAAAACGAACCGTGAACCGTGTCTTTGGCATCGTATACCAGGGTGCCTAGTATGAGTTTTGTTTGCCACTTTAACGAATTTGTATGGCATTGAAGCAGCACCTTCTGGTGACAAACGAGGAGAGCTAAAACTTCGCGATACCTATTAGTTAGCGTTGTCAGTAACGAGATCAAATGACAAAAAAAACTCGCATTAGTCACCTTGAACATATTTAATATAGATACTTTGAAGGTTGCTCGTTACTAATTAATGTTTAGCTGACAAACACGTCTGTTTCCCCATGACTACAGGCGCTGAAAAGGGTTCGAAACGTCCGTCGAAGTAAAGAAAGTAATAATATGCAAAACAAACGTGAGTAGGTCTACCTTACCGTTTACCTTTGGAACACGATAATGCTGAAATCATTAGCACCCTTACATAAAATGATATTGGTAGTTACGTAGTTAGTGACGCGAATTTAGAACGAAACATACCTACTTGCTTTAAACTATCGTCGTTATTATCTCAGCCAAAAGACGTCCACTGCTGGACAAAGGCTTCGCCCCAAGGATCTCTGGAAGGTTAAGGAGGATCAAGAAGGAGGTCGTTGGTAATGGTTGAAAGTGGCGTCGGTCCTATTTTAGAGTCCTGCTCACGCTGCGTCTTCCGGTTCGCGGTCGCCACTCAAGAACTGTTCTGCTTCGGCAGCCATCAGTTCGTCGGTTTATGTTTAACCTTATTAATTCTTCTACGGATCTAGAAGCGGGTATATAATTGTAACCTTTTTTCTTTTCGTATTTAGACAAGGAATTACTTTGTTTTATGTACTGAACTTTTGGCCTTCAAGTAGGTGGACCGACTATCTGGTGAAGGTCGCGGGAAGCCGCTGAATGCGAGCAGCACAAAACCGGTCATTGGGGAATCCTTGGAGGAGGTCTTTGTTCAGCAGTTGACGTCTTTTGGTTAAGATAGTGTCTCTCATATGTTGTTGAAGTACTTCAACCGCTGAAATAATAATGATGATGATGATAGGTACTTAAGAGTAGTAGTGATTTTCCAATCACCTGTGTCTGCATTTAGAGACCGTGTGGATCGTGGTCAGTGGCGTGCACATGGAGAAGCCTACGTCCAGCAGTGTACTAGTATGGATGATGATGATGATGATGATGATGATGATGATGATGATGATGATGATGATGATGATGATGATGATGCGCATTATTTAGAACACGCAAAAGTCAAACATCTCATTATTAAAATAGTGTCCGTTTTCGCGTGTCTAACTCCGAGTAGTTGGTAAAGTGCACAGGCTTTGAGCCGCCTTTTGTACAAGCTACCAACTTTGCCAGCCTCGCAAAGTGTGCGACAACTAAATTACCAACAATCTTATGCTTGAAAAACTTGTGTCGGCAAAGTCTGATTTTGCATACATACATATGTATTGCGTACGTATTTATACAGATGTAGTCATCCTACTTATTGTTCAGATTGGCTCTTTTATTTATACAATTCTGTTTGTTGTGTTTGTATACATTCGCGAAGAATGCATTCGCTGTCTTCGAATAGTATCATGCTGACATGTTATACTTTGTTATGATATTTGTTAGCGTACCAAGCTATCTTTGTTAATTTAATAGTACCACAAACATAAATTGCAACCAAGCAATAATGTCATCAATATAGCAAAAAGTCATAATAAGCTCATTAATTCCCTTCATTTTATGTCTTGGATTTGTATATAGTAAACCTACTGATAAAATTAACCATCTTGTAGTCAGCATTTTTTATAAAAACTCTGACGTTTCTTCTAAAGTTTTCTTTTAAATTATTAAATGGGTCAGTTCACATCTCCTCTGCGCTTCTTAAAATATTTTCTTAGCTATACTTTTTATAAACAAAGTTACTTTATGTTGTAATTGCTTCTCTATTTAAATCTTATTAAGTTTGTCTACATCAGTGGTTCCTAACCTTTCTTCGACCATGGACCCTTTTTCTTATTTATTTGTTAGCAGGGACCACATAAACTGTATTTAAAAAGAAAGTAGCTTTATTCAAAACTTAAAAAGTATTTGTAGCGAAAGTTCAGTAGTGACAGTTTATCTTAACACACTTCATGCTGACAAAAGTGCTGATGCGAAACATTTCATGTTCCACCCTGGGACTTGGAATTAGCAAATAGATAGCGTAGGTGATAGTGCAAGAATTAAAAAATAACACTGTACTTAGTGCCTTTTGAAAGTTATTTTGTGGATTTAATTATGTTCTGTCCCGCGGACCATTACCGATGCTCTCTCGGACCATCTGTGGTCCGCGGACCACCAGTTGGGAACCACTGGTCTACATTAATTGTATGGTTAACAGTCGGTTGCAATAAAACAGTTGATGCACCTACCCCCTGACTATGAGCTCTTATAGCAGTATTATTGCAGTTGTGGAAAAGAGACGCATGTATATTCACCGCTACACGCGTCTCGTTTTCACAACTGCAATAATACTGCTATAAGAGCTCGTGGTTACCCCCCTGATATCCTAAGTGTCGCAAGCATGTCTGGGCTGTGGTAGCCAATTTTCATTAGGCGACCCGTATGCTATTTGCCCGCTCAGTATCATAAAAAGGTCTTACAGCCTTTTCTAAGACCAAGAAAACGCTGTCTTTAGCGTTTTTTTTATGTTAAAAGGAGGCAAACGAGCAGGCGGGTCACCTGATGGAAATTAATAACCGCCGCCCATGGACACCCGCAAAACCAAAGTAGTCGCAGATGCGTTGCCGGCCTTGAGGAAGGAGTTGAATCTTGAGGAGGGATCCTCAAGATCCAACTCCTTCCTAGGGATTGGGAGGGGAGAGGGGTGAGAGATGGGCCTCCGGTACTTTCACTCACCAGACGAAACACAACAGCAACGAGTGCTATTGTTTCACGCCGATATTCTGTGAGAGGGTGGTATTACGCCGGACGAGCCGGCCCATGTCGTGCTGCAACGCAGCGTGGCTCTACCTCTCAGACAGTGTCACAGTGCTAAGCACCACCCAGGGGTCACGTGTAGGGTCTCAAGGGTAAACCTACGGACGCGAGTAACTTTAACCCCCAAAAGCGTACATCGAGGCTAGGCGCGACTCCGGGTTAGTGGGACTTTTCTCCTCTCCCGCCTAGCCATGAAAAGCTCGACAAGGTGAGTCAAGGCCTACCCAATAAAAACTTTTGTACCATTCCTTCTCTGCCACGGGGATGGCATGGGACCATGGCGGCAAGCACCTAGTTCCAACCTCCAGAGGGCGAATGGCGGAAATAATTTGGGCACCTTCAGACTATTTAATTTGTCTTATGATCACTAGAGCTGTAACTACGTCAGCGTGTGCCTTATACTTTTAGTTCAGTGCTGCTAACGTTACTGTCACTACTATCTTAAAAAAACAAATGCCCTATGCTCTATGCGCAAAATGATAACGAAATACCATTACATACACGTAACTGGACTGAACATAATATTATCATATAACTTTTTATAACCAAGACGTATGGGGATTTATAATACATGAGGTCGTATGTATGCGCGTTATAACTTTCTACATTATGTACGCTAGATATTTATACCATAAGTACCATTGTCTTCCTGAATAAAATGTAATCTATATTACTAAGCGATAGTGTAGAGTTTTAAGAATATGTTAATGCGTTTCAGAAATTACCTTCCACATATACCAATAAAAAAATACTGTTCATTATATAAGTTGGTAAACTTATATAATGAACAGTAATTTTTTATTAATTTTTCGTTAATTGGGTTATAATTAGTGTACCAGGTGATAATAATACATACATACACAATATTATTAATATCTATAAAAGTCTTTAAAAAGATAAAAATGTTTTTTCTGTCAGCAATAAGGGTTGTTAGGTAGGGTTGGGTAGGTAAATGTTGATTCAATGTTTTTACGCAATCAAAGTTATGCTGACGTTTGTCAGACGAATCACTGCAAGTGTGGGGTAATTGGTCCCAACAGTCTAGTTATAAGTTCACTTCTGAGTTGCTGGTTAAACTTTCAACTGGAATATTTCATTCGTAAACAAGAATCTGCAAAAAAAATAATTAAATTAAACGTTCCTACCTACGAATCCTCCTTTACACCACATCATCTGTTAATTGAGCACTTCGCCTCGACACGGCTTGACAGCACGACGTTCCAGTTGGAAGCCCCGACAACACTAATTGTAACTTTGCATACTAGGTTTACAAAATAGATTGTGTACAGTACAGTCACCAACAGAAATCGATGTCTTAGTGTCATACCATGTCATAATAAACACTTTAAAACTTTCGCGTTACATTTTAACCTAAGATGTAAAGGGTATTAACTTAACCTGCATACTTATCAGTATATCATAGGCATACCTTTTTAATAACCGACGTTTCGCCCTTGACGCACCGGTGGAAAAACTGAGGAACACCTATCTTGTTTCTAGCTTTCGGGACATAACAATACCTACCCACTACTTACAATGTTGTCATATCGACTATACGAATAGTTAAGAGGACTTCAAACAGAGTATACCTAAAATATATGAGTACCTATATATTTTAAACAAATTTTCGGACGGGGTTTAACGCCAACTACTTAGTATAGATATGCGGTAGAACCTTTATACCCGACGTTTCAACCGAGTTGAACTGGCCGTGGTCACGGGCTGATTGACCAGTATGCATTGAAACTCGTTAAATTTTTTAAAAATGGAACGCCAAGGGTTTGAAATTTTATTGTGTATCTTTTTAACCATCCTTTCTTAATATTCCGTGCAGTGCATGATCGCGCGCAAGCCTTCTACCCGCAGGGATCGCAGATCGTCCGGATATTAAGAACGAATCATGATAATGCTGGCATCTATACCACTTCTTTGTATTAGAAGTTGTAGATATATACCTGAACTCTCAACTAACTATCTATCTTTATCTTTCTTTTAATTACAAAACAATGCTACTAACATTGTTGGTCTACTTTATAAATAAAGATGGTTGTAGTCAGGATGATTTCGAGGCTACCAACCACACCGAATACAATATTAATGTGGGTTAAATAATTTACTTACTTACAATTTTCATTTACTTTTTTTTGTAAAATTAAATTATTTTAACCTTGCTCTTGATGCTCCGGCGTGCTGTGCATAACCGCGTTCACGCCCTCCGCCCGCAGCGATCGCCGATCGTCCGGATATTAGGAACGAATCAATAATTTCCCGCCAATACTGTCCACCTGCATCACGCCCGCTAATGGAGTCTGATTGGGTTGCAGCAGGCTACTGCGACTAATGGAACGAATGGACTGCTCTTTATTGATATGTGATTTTTGCAAATTAGGCCTCTTTTATATTCAACTCGTTGATCCTTTATAGGTACCGGGTACAGAGTCGTGCTTCGGATATCCGAATAATCGCGTTGCCACCATAGACTTAAAAAGTTTTTTATTGTTATGAAATTTCGTGAGCCCATCGTTAAACCTGCTAACTAAATCCATAATTTTAGAATATTTTTTTACGTTGATTGATGTCCCGGATATGGCAAGCGATTTTTTTCATTTGCTATAAACTTGCTATATTAAATATCAACATAAAAAAAAATGTAAAAAAAATCAATTCAAATTCAGAATATAATTACGTAACTGGTTTTCTATGACTATTTAATGCGAGGTCGTTAGTTGTGCTGTTTTAACGCTGTAAGGGAGAAAAGAGCTGGACACTTGCTGAGTTTCTAGCCGGTTCTTCTCAGTACAAGATCTCCCGCCCAGAGTAGACTTACGAACCGATGGCATAGTGACATTCATAAGAGCTACTTGTAGCCTAAACTGAATAAATGATTTTGAATTTTGTTTTTTTTTTTAATTTTGTGAATGTTGAATGATACTTGCCAGGTAACCAAAGTTAAATAAAGCTCTAAAAGTTCTATACGTACGTAGCCAACAATACTAAGATGAGCTTTATAGCCCGAGTCCGACAGCATGGAATTAATAATTATCCTTAGAGCTAAAACGGTATACAAGTCAACGTGTAACAAAAAGGTGTGGTACAAATGAAAAGATCCAAAGTGTATCCGACCTAGATTTTGTATGTAAAGTTACTATGACATAGTTAAAAACCTAAATTAAAATTAAAAACATACGGGACTGAGACGTGGTCGCTCACTATGCCTTATCAGAAGGCTCAAGGTCACTCAAAGAGCAATGGAGAGGGCTATGCTCGAGGTTTCTCTGCGAGATCGAATCAGAAATGAGGAGATCCGCAGAAGAACAAAGGTAACCGACATAGAAGTGTTGCTAAGCTCAAGTGGTAGTGGGCAGGGCACATTGCTCGCAGGGCTGATGGCCGCTGAGGCGGAACGGTCCTCGAGTGGCGACCGCGTACCGGAAAGCGCAGTGTGAGCAGGCCTCCAACAAGGTGGACCGACGATCTTGTGAAGATTGCGGGAAGCCGCTGGGTGCGAGCAGCACAAAACCGGTCGTTGTGGAGATCCTTGGGGGAGGCTTTTGTCCAGCAGTGGACGTCTTTTGGCTGAGATGATAATGATGAATTAAAAACTTATTTTTATATGCAATTTATCATTAAATATTTTATTGTGACGCCACATCAAAATTAACAAGTCACAGCCCTAGTGGTTTAGTAACCTCCGTGTACTTACATTTATGATTACTGCTACTTATAATACTGATACTGATACAAATATTTAATTTACAATTGCATAACAAATTAAAGTTAACAATTATGTCTTTCTAACAACATATACAAGGTCTAGATATAGGATACATACATAGGATACATAGGTTGTATACTTTAGGCTGCTAATTGTCAATGTTTTGTAGTTTTTTATTTTCCTAGTCATAAAAATAAACGTTCGAATAAACTGTAACCCAACATATCGTGCTAAATGTATCCTATATATAGGTACTAATGTTTAAAGGCCATACGTATTTTTTTAAGGTCATCGCGTGTTTGTTCAGTATAATGGACCGTCCTCTTGTTACACCATTGGTTTAGTTTTTAATTACTAAATTATGTGCGGTACACAACCCACACAATTGTGTTAGCTTAAGCCCGGAGGCTTTAATAAATTATCAAGCCAATAAACGGATCAAGTTCATTATTAGATCTGGCTGTAACGCGGCACCTCTCGGTCACATTTCGAGATACAGCGGGGGAAATGGCTAAATCTGTACAGTCAATTGCTGAAATTAATGATCTTTGGAAATAATGTATATTTTTTATTTTCACAGCGGAGAAGTGCCTTCATCTCTCCTTAAGGCTAGTGACAATAACGCTAAAGATAACGCACTTTACTAGGAAACGTCAACGAATGATGTACTGGTTACGTATTTCTAACTGATGTAACCCAACAATTCTGCAAAAAATACGATAGCAACAGATTTATGTAATTCTCGTTTCCGTTAATGTGATAGAATGGTAAATAAAACTCGCATAGAGCACTCCGTCCGTCTGATGGTATCCTCTAACAGCCGAAATTAATAACCGGTCTCTGGTAAGAGATAGGCCTATCTTAGTTTAGTTACCTAGCAACCGCTGTTAGAGATTTGTTGCTAGAAGCAACAAATCAGCAGGATAGGTTAGTAATTTTGGATGTAAATGTATTTACTTGATGTAAGCTTTGTACTGATCACAAACTCCAAAGCCATAGCTATATATGCCCAGTAATTTTACTGGTCCAGTGATCCTTAAATCTTAATCTTTGAAACCAGAAGACATCAATGCAAGTTGCTGTTGTCTGGCTGTAGATATCAGTAATAAGGACTGTAGTCTTACAGTAAGCTCAGCGAACCTACCTGCCAAACCTAACCTGCCTGGAACCATTTGTATCCTTATTTCATCTATCGCCCATGTACATTCTACTTTACCTACTTGCGAAACAATTAATTTCACCAAAACTTGTACGAGTATAAAAGCAATCAAGATTGTTCAACAAATTTCCTCCAATTTTTTTTATATATTTCTACCCCATGATTAAAGGAGTTTTGAAACGAACTCGATCATCATTTACTGCGACGTCGACTGTACCCGACATTATCGTTACTCAGTTTTATCTTCATTACACTATTACTGGAATTTACGATTGAAAAGAATAATCCACTCGCGTGACAAATACCCTAATCCAAATGTTACGACTCATGAAATTTCCGCTTTCATTCCAATGGACTTTGTAAAGATATTCGAATGCTAATAATGGTGTTTCTTTTTTATTACAAGCGTTAAATCTTTATGAAATGTAAAATCTTGCTCTTTAATAGGTAATACGAAACTGGGGGTAGTAATGAGACTCTCCTTAAGGCGCTCGCTGCCGCCAATCTCCATTGCTTTATTTTGTTAGTTCTATAAATATTTTAAAACAGTATAAAAAAGCGCTGTCTTCACAGATAGACTAGTTTTAGAATAAAAATTATTGTTTCTGTTAACATGACCGAATAGCAATTAATACTCGCACTAGGCCCCTGAGTGTTAATTATAAGTTTTTATGAACTATATTGCAACTCATCTAGCTAGTCACTAATGTCTAGTGCAATTGTTATATAGTTTCACCATTTGTCACGTTAACGAGTGTATTGCATTGAAGCAGTGCCCCTTGGTGACAAACGAGGAGAGATAAAATATGACATAATTTTATCTCTCCTTGTTTTCGTTAACGTTATCGAATGGTAAATAAAGCTTGCACTAGGCACCCAAGGGCGCAGCTACAATGTATAGGAATTCTCGTTGTCGTTAACGTAATCGAAGGTTATTAAAATTCGCAATTAAAATTCTGTTTGCTTTACTCACATCGGTCCTACCCATTCAGTGTGAAAAAATATAATATATAATATATACGTGAACAAAAAACTTTCTGAACATGCCTGCACATGTATCGACCTACCACAAACTGTCGAATTTCTTCAATATACTTTGAACTTTGTTGTTGAGTGATATGATTAAAAATGTATTGACAAAAGAAATTTGACAGCTTTGAATAGGTTGATATGTAGGCGTCTGTTCCCTTTTAAACATATTGCGCGCACAGAGGAGTGTGGGATTTAGCGTAGTATACCTACTATGTGTTACATCAAATTGTTGAACAATCATATTTTTGTGAATTTCGAGCGACCATTAGTAAATTATAAAATAAATAAAGACACACTTTTGGCGTGCGAGGTGCCTTAACAGCAACAAACAGCTGCCTTCAATACGTCGCCGGCAGTCATCTTGAATCAAATTAATTAGGTATCTCTGCGCCCCCCTAACCCCTAATCATAAACAGCAATGAAGCGTATTCTTGGCTAAAATCAATAGAATTATTGTGTCGGCTTGGGATGGTTGGCAATGGTATCTTGTGTACACAGTTAATATAATTATTATAACAAAAATAATAAGAAAACTTTATTGACGATTTCAGTTTTTATTTTCTGTTTTGTTTACTGTACCTTTATCATTTAGCCTTAAATGTATGGTCTATCTAGGTCTGGAATAAATATTTTAAATTCAATTGAATTAGTCATCATACAAATATAACAAAGAGAGTGTGTAGAAACATAACATCTCATCATCATAACAAAGCGTTTAATGTTTCGATCTGTCCGTTCATAAAAATATACGAATTGATGATAAGATAAGGTGCCACACTGAAATTAGGAAAAATTATCTTTCTAATTTGATGGAAATATATGCCGCTATTACTCAAGCGCCATATAAATCTCTATAAACATAATCAATAGAGATATTATTCAAGCTATCCATTTGTCCGAATTAGCGGTTATGGGCCTTACATAAATCAGTGTAGCGAAGTTTATCGCTTAATAAATCTTTATTACCGCGTATTAACTTTGTTTGGTATCGGCCAACAATATTTCCGAAGTTAGATACTAACCCTGATAGTGTTTTTGGGACAGAGGACGAAGGGTGTGATTTATTATATTATAAACACATTTTTACGTACAATTTACTTGAACATTTTGATACGCTTCGAAAATAGCTCGGTTAAGTATTTGAGTTCAGTGTTCGTAGCTCGATGGCGCAGTGGTTAACGCGCCCGGTCTGCAAGTGCTGAGGTTAAGCAACATTCGCAAAGGTCGGTCATCGGATGGGTGATCAAAAATTTATCATCTCGAGCTCCTTCGTGCTTCGGAAGGCACGTTAAGCCGTTGGTCCCGGCTGCATTAGCAGTCGTTAACAACCACCAATCCGCACTGGGCCCGCGTGATGGTTCATGGCCCGTTCTCCCTATCCATCCATAGGGAAGGCTCGTGCCCCAGCAGTGGGGACATAAATGAGCTGATGATGATGATGATGATGATGTTCGTAGCACGTTCGTAGTCTGTTGAACACTATGGTCGCCTGGTAGACTATAGTCGTTACTATTAGTTAGAACGGTTGGTTTCAGACTTTTAGGGATGAACCCCGTTTTGATTTGGTTCCTAGAATAAATATAGTCAAGCATTATCCCAAATATCAGTCAATACTTTTATTCAATAAACTGCCAAATGAGTTGAAAGGTGTAGTGTACGAGTCAAGTTTCAAAAATAACCTAAAAACATACTTGTTGAAGAAATTCTTCTATTCCATCAATGATTTTTTAAATACCAAGTAATTTTCTGACTGGTGTTCCTTGGAATATTGTTATGACTATGAAATGTAGGTACTTTGAATTACTTTATACCTAGTTAACAAACAATGTAAATGATATTATATAATGACTCAATTTATTCATCTTGATTATTGGACCATCACTAATATTTTATTTTGTATTTTTAATAATATGTATATAGATATTGTTTTCTATTCATCCCTAGGATGATACGCGAGGCTATTGAAATTAAAAAACATCCTAATTTTAATAGAGAAGATGGTTGGAGTCTACCACCAGCCTGGGACCCCATCATACAAAATATTAAATCCCAGCCCCAACACCATACTGCCTGACCAAAAGATACTGTAAGCTCTTTCTGCGTAAAATGGAACGCACCTGATTAAATTTAAATGAGGGTATACAAGCTACTAACTAATTATGAGATGACCAACACCTCAGTCTCCCTGTGACCACGGACCCTGCAAAGGATTCGAAACGTCAGGATAAACATTAAATAATGTGTAAATTAAAATAAACGCGAGTAGATCCGTAAAAGTTGTTTCATTTAAATATGTACATATATAGAATTACCAATTGGAATACTTTCGACACAATGAACATTGTTAAGAAATAAATAAACTTGAAACTTGAACTTGGCTTTGGAGGAATAGGCTAGGTTTTGGCCGACATCTAAGGTGGCCTGTATGGAACATACTGATGAGTTGATGTGAGTGAGGATGTTCCGAAGATAGTTTCGCACTTCACACGTAATCGTCACCGGCTATGCTTACTCTAAGTGCCGGAACAATACGATGCCGCAAACAATGTTGTCATGCATACAAACTATAGATAAGATAAGACTGGCGAAGTCACTCAATAAACGGACAAGTGGAAATGGAACAAGTCGCACATATCAGCAATATAATCCGCCCCGGTATCTAAACTACTCCCTGATTGCATAGTAGATACGGTTATATTCATAATTCTATCGAATTAAAGTTAAAGATAATTAGTCCATATAAATGAGGAATGGTAGCAAAATGCCTAGCGCATGTTTTAATCTCCATTTTTTAAGTGTCTTACGGTTAAGCACTTCGCTTTCAAATCACCTGATGTTAAGTGATGATAAGGCCAAAAGTTAAAGCACACTTCACCCGGAAACCTCAACTACTTAGGCACTGGCTATCTTATCTCTAGCTGCCGGAACACAGGAATGCTACAGACATTGATGTTTTGGCGACATATTTAGATAAGATGGTGGTGGCTAGCCAGGCGGGCAAACAAGCCCTACCACCAACCAAACCGAGTACACAAACATGTACCCCCGCTGGGAATTGAACCCGCGACCTCCAGGTCCAAACCGGTGGTCTTAATCACTAGACCAAAGAGGCGGTGTAAAAAATTCGAAACGAGGAAATGACAATTTGTATAGCAAAATCGGCAACTCACCAACTGGCAACAACTCACCACGTGCTTGCGTGGCAACTCACCATATTTGACGCCAGGAGCAGGAGGCGCTCTGTCTCCACAAAATCCAAACAAACACTCGTAAGCTCAGACCAAATAAAAAGTTAAGACGGAACTCTGTGAACAGCAAAGTGAAGCCGGTTTTTTAAATGTGTGTGTTTAAACGGGTGTTGCCATGATAATTCAATTACCCCAAAGTACAAAAATAACGTTAAAAATTAGCAACATTATTTTTAACGTTATTAGTTAATAACGTTATCATATGATATAAATAAAAGTGATCCATTCCGACGTAAGCTGTTGGTAAAAAGTGGTGGCGGTAGGAGAAAAGAAATGGAAAAAGTTTTTCAGGAATAAAACTTGTCATTATTTATTCAAATTATTTAATTAAAAACCTTTATGTTTAATTAATTTCTTGTATGCTTCCTTTTACTTTCTTTAATCGCTTTGTATCTTTGACTACATGTCAGGTCCATTTTTTCAATTTGCTATTATACCGAACCAATTTTGATAACTTAATTAAGGGATGAGGGAGAAGGATGGGTACCCTTAAGATATTTATTAATTAATTTATTTTATAAAAGAAGGAGGCAAACGAGCAGGCGGGTCACCTGATGGAGAGTAATCACTGCCGCCCATGGACACCCGCAAAACCAGAGGAATCGCCGACGCGCTGCCGGCCTTTATTTAACGAAAAAAAAACATATAGTTAATCAGTTCACTAACAGCGAAGATATCGCGTCGCGTATTCATAAACATTAAAAAAATACAGTCGAATTGAGCACTTACCTCCTCGTTTTTTAAAGTTGGTAAAAAATTACTGATAAGCATTACAAGAAACAAGTAACGTTACGTTGCGTGTCATAGACGTCACAATACCCAATAATAGGGTAAACAAAAACACTTCATAATGGCAACACTTGTGTTTCAAGCAATGACGTCTAAATTTTATTTTGATTTATTGAAAAATATTGGTTTCCAAGTTACTTACGTGTGAAATATGATTCCATCTCGCTTTTTATCTTTTGAAGATTGATTCTTAAACTCTTTCACAACACAATTCGGCATTTTCACAGATAAATTTATGATTTTTCAAAACGATTTGCTCTCACGAGCCGCGGACCTACACTGACAAGTTAAGGCATAGTTTCGTTGTACGTGTGTGCGTGTAATTGTGTATGTACACGGCGAGGCGTAGTTTGACCCGGCTTCACTTCGCTGTTCGCAGAGTTCTGTCTTAACTTTTTATTTGGTCTGAGCTCGTAAGAAACTCCTTAGTACTTACTACTACTTAGTTGGCCTTATAGCCTGTAGCAGGCAGACTGTAGGCCACGGTGTCGGTGCTGTTTGAACATATGATATCGCCAATGGAACTTAAACAATATGAGCAAGCCATGCTGATGCTTTCATTACAACGGTTATTATTATATGGGTATGGAGCACATAGATTTATGGGGCCACTTAACTGATTGGTGGAGGTATCAAAGAGACGCTGTTTCGCTTCATTAAGTGTTTCATACGGCACAACAACAAAATGTTTTATACGGTTCAACAGTGTGAATGTGTAAACTTTTGGTTCACGTTTTAACACGTAGACTGTACTAATATTTTTTAAATATTTTAGAAAATCTTTGTTTTGGTAGTCTTAGATGAGTTACTCAAATATTGAATAACGGCATGTTGTAACTTGTATGATAACCACTTTTTAATGACAATCTGTATCTGTACTAATATTATAAAGAGGAAACCTTTGTATTTTTCTATGTATGTATGTATGTATGTATGTATGTATGTATGTATGTATGTATGTATGTATGTATGTATGTATGTATGTATGTATGTATGTATGTATGTATGTATGTATGTATGTATTAAATGACAATAGAATATTAAATTTATTACAGAACAAAACTTAAAACAAAAAAAAAGAAACATAACTTAACTGAACTTAAAAAAACCAAAGAAATAAAAATAGCAAATTAAAAACTAAATGCCTATAAATAAAAGATGTCTTCCAACTGTGGGCTCATGGGAACGGTCCCAAGAATGCTGGCAACATTGCCCCTCTGGATTGCCAAGCTAATACGCTGGCAGAGGTAGCTGCCAGCCTTCTTGTCACCGGAGGCCTCAATAAGGCGAGCACTTAGCTCTTTAACAAGTTGCCTTGCCTCCGGCCCCCATGGACCCATTGTTTCCACCGCAAACGGAACAAATAAATAATTACGACCCAGGTTCGCGTATTTGTGCCGTTTGCGATTTTCAGCGCTTACCGCAGCAGCCCCCACATGAAGAGAAGTGGCGCGAACATGCGAGGGAGCCACGGTGTCAGCACAGGTTGCATCCCACACCAACGGCCTGCCAAGCTTCCAGGGCCCAATGGTCATTCCGTCAGGTCTCTTGCCATCGCTACGAGAGATACCAGCTGGCTCTAAGACAGCCGGTAAACCAACGGTGGCAAAAGCACTGCGGATGATGCTGTTTAATGAAGAGTGGCGTAACATACGACCAGCACTACGAACGCATGAGAGGCCATGGTGGCCTAGGTCGCTAACAGCTTCCCCACATACACAGCGGTGAGGGTGGACTAACCTGGCGCCTAAACGGAGGCAGACCGCTATAGTGAGGGACGGCCCGTCCAACAAGGTACCGACATTGGCTGATGGTAATGCCTGGAGCCAGTGGCCTGACTCTCTCTCAGAGACGGCAATGAGACGAGCGAGCTCGGCCGTGTCAGCCGATGTGGATTTAAGCCCCTCCAGAACTTGCTTGCATAACGGCTCGTCCCATTGCTTCTGTAATTGTGGAATTAAAGGTAGATTTGAATTTTGAGAGGCGGATAACCAAGCGTTACTAGCAACTGCCTTGCACGACAACTCTACGGAACCCAAAGATGGGTTGATAATCTTCCTGTAGAGATTGTTCGTGCTATGAGCAGATGACAAAAACGCTGGCAGGGCCACGCTGGACAAATTTCTAATGCCGAGGCCTCCGAAACGTACAGGAAGTGAAGCCTGTAGCCAAATGCGGTCGTTCATTTGACAATTTAGAATTTGAACAAGAGTATTTTTAATTAAATTATCTAGATTGGACAATAGAGCAGGAAAAAGCCAGAGTTAGGAGCATCGAAGAACATAAGTAAATTTTGGAACGAAAAGACAAAAACGTATTATAAATAAGGCCATGTGTGGATTAATTTGGAATAAACGGTCTGAAGTTAAATTGAATTTTGCAATCGCTCCGTTTATGAAAGCCGGGATGGCAGCATCGAGAAGCGGTGCGCCTAATAAAAATAACGAGTCATCTTGGAGAATTTTGATGTTGGGGGCCAGGCGACTGAAGTCAGTAACTATATCTGCTCTACGGTTCGGGGCCACAGAATTTGAAATGTATAATTCACACTTTGAAAAATTTAGTTCCAATCCTATAGTGCCAAATTGGTTTATTAAACTTTGTAGGTCCTCGAGAACTAAATCCGATTTGTCCCCTAAAGTGCCGTCATCGAGGTACCAGACATTAAATTTATGTATTTATTTTATTTAATTTATGTATGTATGTATGTATGTATGTATGTATGTATGTATGTATGTATGTATGTATGTATGTATGCGTGTATGTATGTATGTTTGCAACGAATAAACTCAAAAACTATTGGACCGATTTAAAAAATTCTTTTACCATTAGAATGCTACATTAGCGCTGAGTAACTTATGCTATATTAAAAAAAGAAATGCAGTAAGAAGTCCGCCGGATCGGCTAGTATTACATATATATAAAGAAAATGCTACATAGATACCATTTAGCTAAATAGGAAAAAGAAATGATTAGCAAGAAACCGAAATTTGAATATCCATTCTCTGGACTGTGTTTCACAAACATTGTTTTATGAGGAGCTCGATGGCGCAGTGCGGTCTTCGATAGCTGAGCAACTTTTGCAAAGGCCGGTCATCGAATGGGCGACCAACAATGTATCATCTACAGCTCCTTCGTGCTTCGGAAGGCACGTGAACCCATTGGTCCCGGCTGCATTAGAGTTGATAACAACCACAAATCCGCTGGGCCACTGAGCCTGCATGGTGGTTAATGGCCCGTCGTTCTTCCTACCGTGTGGGAAGGCTTGCCCCAGCAGTGGGGACATAAAATGAGCTGCTGATGATGTGATGTTTTTATGAAACATAAATCGAGTGTGAAGCCCTTAATGTCAAAATGCGCTACATTTTTATTATTGTATTGTGGTTGTGGGTGCCAAAGCGTCGGACAATGAATATATTATCTGACAAACAATACCATTGTGTACGATTTGAATCTCAATTAGGCCTATATGAGATTTCTTTGTAATTATTCACTAATTATGACTCAGCATATGAATGCGGCATTGTGGAGTTATTAAAATCGTGCATATAAAAAGGAAGGCTAGAAAATAATATTATTTATGTAAGTAGTTCTTTTAAAGTTTAATGGCTATGATTTTCATTTTGAGTTAATTTATTTAAAATATAAGTATGATGCATAAAACAAACTTTACATATAAATATTTTACCAACAATTTTGGATGGTGACACAATATTTTATTGTATAAGAGTTTAATTTTTTTTCAATCTGCTAAAGTTTATTTTTTATATTTATTATATATATATAATATATATATATATATATTTATTATATGTTATAATAAACATATACATATAATTATTACGATAGATTATAAATTTTTACAAAAAAGTCAATTGAAAAATTCATTTATAGTAATTTTTATTAGTTCCAGTATCTTAGTAATATACAAATGTAATACAGTAAATATATCCCCGCGTATTTATTAAACAATAATATAGCTCCTCATTTTCTGTTCGAGGAACGCTTTTCGATTTTAAGTGCACAATTAGCTGAATTTGCGTTAAAAACAAATATGTATAAATACTCATTACTATGAACTTAAAACCGGCAATGAAGATTTTGCGCATTTAAACGGTAAGAAATATCAGTCATCAGCAGCCATAATAACTTAATGGGTTTCACAAAATAACGTTTGTTAATAATTACAGCAATGCGGATACGTTTGACGGGATCATTAACGTCTCTGTGTACTCTCTGAATAGCCATTTTACATTTTGGTATCCCATATTAAATTAAAAGCTTTAATACTTGAAACGTAGTGTAGGACGCCCTCAGACTAAGGAGGAGCGACGAACTTCGCAAGGTTGCTGGCAAGAGCTGAATGAGAGTTGCCGCGGATCGTGCTCGTTGGCGTGGACTTGGAGAGGTTTATGTCCAGCAGTGATCGTGTGTAGGCTGATGATGATGATGATGATGATGATGATGATGATGATGATGAATACTTGCAAAACAATAAATCAATATTATTGAAACTGTCTAACGTTATGTTCCCACTGCTGGGGCACGAGCCTTCTATATGAACGGAACCACCACGCGGGTCCAGTGCGGATTGGTGGTTGTTAACGATTGCTAATGTAGCCAGGGACCAACGGTCAACTACTACGTGTATTCCAAATTTTTTAAACGTTTGTTTAACCGATTTCTTGCAAATAAACGATCCTACAATTTAAAACAATTTGTTTGGCATGGACCGCGATACACACTTATTGTTTATGATTAAACCTAATTTTATAATTTATTTTAAAACATCAATTAGTTTAAAAGCTATTACGTAAAAAATCCAAGCAAAATCAATCACAGCGGAGAACGAAACATCTATCTTCAATATTTATTTTCCTATACGAAACGAAAGCTTGGGATATTCATCTTCCTTGGAAACGTCGACTTTGGAGGTATATTATGCTATACAATCAGTCGAATTGTATGTCAGCCAATAAATAACGTACCAAGACATGTTGAAGCAACTAATTAAGTTCTTGTGCGCTGGAACCTTGCGTGGGCGCATCGAGTCTGCCCCTTAACGATGCATTCTCAAAAGTGTCACGACATTCCACCTTACGCTCTAATAAATAAGAATGCATTTTAAACGAGCGAATTAAATTTATGAATATCTTATGCAAATCCATAAATATTTAGTGGGCAGCTTCATTTCAACAGTTGATAAGCCTAATGAAAAGTCAAGTAAGAAATATGCACTCAGATTATTGTTTTCTAAATGCAAATCAGTTAACTGTAAGTCGTATTAAGTAACTTATGGTAATTAGATGCCGATGTAAAATATATTGGGAGGACTGTCATTTGTTTTATTTGAGGTTGTTTTGTTTTATTACGAGGGATTAGTATGGGGCAATACAGGTTTCTATTGAAATGTTTTTGAGCACAAAATATAAAGAATGCATTGTTATACTTTTACGTATAATATACTCGTATACATCCCAACAACATTCTCTGTTCAACTTCAACAAATAGCGTTAAGTACAATTATTATAGTTTAAATAAATCTAGATTTAAAGTTTTATATTTTCTCATAAAGTAAATTAATCATGATGCCAATAGATGCCAATAGTAAGTTTGTTAAAAAAGTTTAACAATTATGTTTGGTTGCAATGTCTTTTTCTCGACTCTAAGGCGATATTATCTTTTTAATTTATACATTTACATTTTTCTTATACTAATCAAAATAAATAAGCAAATTTAAAATGTTGAAATCGCCTGATTATATATAGGTATTCTATGGCTTGATATCCTAGGTAACTGCGCGTCCCGTCGCAAGGTGTACGGGCGACCGGCAGCATTCAATTATAATTATTTTCTAGATATGTGTGGGCTGTCAGTAACCACAAATATCTTTGAGCCCAATCATTGTCATATTGAATTGTCCATTGACGATAACAATAGGTTGTGTTGTGACTGAACGAGTGGCTGGATTCTAAATGGATTCCTCACAATCGTGTTTGATCATTGTGTGTACTGAACTATTTGTCAAACAGCTAGTTACCGTAGCTATGATTTATGATGTACAAATACGAAGATGAACGGCATTACGTATCAATTCCTCATTTTTTTAAAAGTAGCATTTGGTTTTGGTTTAACGACGTCTTAGTTATAAAGATGTATCTAATTAGTATTTAGACACTGCTAGGCAAAGGCTTTCATCATTGAAATGATTTCATCGCTACATTGATAGGTATTGGTTGAATCACCACGCTTGCCAAATGTGGGTTGTTACTCACGATCATGCATCGACAAATCCGATAGATTATTAGAATACTAATCTAGTAATAATTATTACTAGATTAGATGTTGTGAAGTTTCTCCCAAGCATAAATACCAGAGAAGACAGTTTTTCAACACTTTACCAAAAATTACAGAAAATATTTCCCCGCGTGCGTAATTTTTTTTAATTATTTTTTATTAATCAAATGTATTGCACATACCGCAAGACA
This sequence comes from Eudonia mercurella, assembly GCA_963082485.1. Taxonomy (NCBI): domain Eukaryota; kingdom Metazoa; phylum Arthropoda; class Insecta; order Lepidoptera; family Crambidae; genus Eudonia; species Eudonia mercurella. The sequence goes on along the minus strand of OY720033.1, from coordinate 13,010,390 downwards.
AATACTTAGTCCATTTCCCAAAATAATTATTGAGTCTTTATGCTTTATGCGGCTATGAAATGTTACCAAAAACTTTTACTAAACTTTCGTGCAGATAGTAAGTAACGACCGTGACAAATGTCTGTAACATACGGCTCCCGGGCTACAATAAAAAGGGTTTATTGGTCTTCAGGGATCGTTTGTCATGTTCGGTACACAACGAGATATAAATGAAAAATATGCCATAACGAGTAGGTAATAAATTTGATATTGCTTTAATTTATTTATGGCACTTTGGACTGGAGACGTTTTGTTTTTATTACAGTGGATACATAAACACTATTTTAGTTGACAGTTTTCATTGATGTATTAAGCTCAAAGGTACTGCTAATTCGAAAAGGAATGGGATCGGGTATCGAACGAACGATCTATGAGTTCCAAAAAACTTACGAAAGGTTACACTTTCAAATGGCACTTACTCGTATAGCTGTTGAACTCGGCTGGTTGCCGTAGGATGGTTTGCTACATCCTTCGACTTCCGTGTGGTCTCTTGTATACTTGTGCCTATATTAGTATATTTTCTCCGTGTGCGTAAAGCTTGTGTCTAGAGCATCTTTGATCCTTCTCACAGTGACTAAGTTGATAGAATTTATGTTGCTAAATTTTAACCAAGTCTAGTGCTTATGAATTATTAAATTGTTGAGATATTTTAAGATCAAGTTCAATTGTTATATGCTTCCTTACATCGACAATGTTGTCAATAATAGTTAACTACACGGAAGCAGTAATTTTAGTTTAATTTTTAGTATGTAAACTAAAGGCGTATCTAAGAATAAATAAATTAAGGGCAGATGATAATAAAAATGGTTATTTAGACATTTTGGAAACTTGTTTTTTATTTACTTTGAAGCAAAAATCGTTCAATTTAGTTCAATTTCACTTAATTTTATGACTACTTACGAATGTACAAAACTAAAAAAAGAATAAAAATAGGTATAATTTAAAATTAAAAGCCTATAAGTAGCTGTTTTTGTTTAGCCAACATCATTATAATACTTACAACTATACTATTTATACGTCTCGTTCTACCAACAAAACAATAACGATCTCAAAGTACTGCGTTTGCGTTGCATTCTACCAAAGTATTTAACGCTACTTATCTTTACAACAGGTCTTATCGTCCCAATGTCCACTTTGCAAACTCGATTAGATATCTAGGAATGTCCATTACTCCTTAACAATCGCTGTAACGTACACTCCTTTAAAATATGTTAAGACAATAGATAAAAAACTTGATGATATAATGTGGCAGGTACTGCGTATTTATTAATCAGAAATAGCGATGTAAAAATGAAGTGGGAGTGTGTAATAAGGCGTTTTACGTTATACAATTTATAAAAAAAAACCTTGTCCGATCGGAAAGGGGTACTTACCCCTTATAGGTACATAGGTATACAAGTAACTACAACATAAAAATAATAAAAAAATATTATTCATGAAAATAAAAGAGTTACTTATCGTAATTTAAAACGCAAGTTTTTTGTACCGAAATTGCTCAATCTACCCTAAAAAAATGCTAATTTTATAAATATGACCACACTTTCCATCAATGGCGGCGGCATCAAAGGTCCTACCTACCGAAGTGCCGACAAAAGTATTGCCTTGTAAGTTATGTCATTTAACAAAATTTTTATCGGGGTAAATATTTTTCACTTCTTATTTTAAAATAATTACGTTAATAGAACTAAATCTTGATACCTAATAACACCTTTACGGATCGGACAGGGTTCTTTTTACATATTTACATACGAACACACGCCTACACATGAGATTACCGCATACTGTCAAATTTCCTCAATAGACTTTAAACCTTACTTTAACGCATAATATGGTTGAAAATGTTTTAAAGAAATTTGACAGATTTGGATAGGTTGATATATAGGCTAGGCGTCTGTACAAACATACACATACATATATACATACATACACACCTACATATATACATACATACTCACCTGAATTTATACATAAATAGCGTCAAGCCAATTTACCCGACCTGGGAATTGAACCCGTTATGGGTTACAGGATATATTATCTCTATTGTACATAGCGGCCTTACATACATACAATAGAATAGAATAGAATGGAACAGTTTATTGTACATAAAAAATACTCACGTTAAGATAAAATTAACAGTTAACATAAATTTACATATAGACACTACTTCTTCTTCTTAGGTAGAGATTACTTCTTGACACTTTCTATGATCAATGCATACTTTTTTCGCTTAATGCGAAGGGTAAGGCACACTAGCGCCACCAATTGATAATTTGACAATTACTAACGGACCGGTTCTTTTTTTAAACATTGCGTACCGTCCGACAACAGGAAAGCATCCATAGTATTTATTTAATAATTGTGCACTACTTTTTGTTGCGTGGTTTATTCACAAAACGGGCTATCGCATTTATCCACAAACAATGGCCACTTTTAGTGTTAGTGAATGAATACAAAAACAAATCTAAAACTAGTGCACAATTGTTAAATAAAAGATGTTTGCCTAGTGCCGGAAGGTTCGCAATGTTTGAATAAAAATCCAGTTTAGTAGTTATCAAATTAAATTTGTTGCGGCGCTAGTGTGCATTACCCTTCGCCTTAATAACTAATTCTCCATACATACTCGTCGGTTTTAGGTAGGGTCTTAACCGTATACCTATGTAAATATAAAAATAACATATTGTTTTCTAAAGTTTACGCGAACACTACACATTTAAATGAAACAACTTTTACGGATCTACTCGCGTTTATTTTACTTTACATTATTTAAATAATGTAAAGTAAAATAAACGCGAGTAGATCCGTAAAAGTTGTTTCATTTAAATATAAAAATAACCTTATATTATAACTGTTCTACTTTCGCAAGGGCCGGTCATCGGATGGGTGACCAAAAATGTAGCATCTTGAGCTCCTCCGTGCTTCGGAAGGCACGTAAAGCCGTTGGTCCCGGCTGCATTAGCAGTCGTTAACAACCACCAACCCGCACTGGGCCCGCGTGGTGGTTTATGGCCCGTTCTCCCTATCCATCCATAGGAAAGACTCGTGCCCCAGCAGTGGGGACATAAAATGAGCTGATGATGATGATGATGATAACTGTTCTTTACATTGTCTTTATATACTTTCCATGTCGATTGCTATATACATTAGCCGCAGCAGTTAAGTATGTTACCCGCTATATGGAACAGAGTTTGCGTCACCTGCCGACGCTACGTGCAATGCACTTTGTCCACTTTACGTATTCATAGGCCTGTGGTTGCCTGTTGCCAGCTAATTTCGGATTATACCGGATTCGGGTTTTTAGTTCAACTAATTGAGCAGCGCTATAAACGTACAGAGTAGGTATATTCATGATAATAAAATAATTATATCTTAGTAACTAACTTAATATACTTAAATAATAGTATGTATGTATTTTGTTGAGGAGCTCGTTGGCGCAGTGGTTAACGCGCCCGGTCTGCGAGTGCTGAGGTTAAGCAACCAGGGTTACCAAAAATGTATTATCTTGAGCTCCTCCGTGCTTCGGAAGGCACGTAAAGCTGTTGGACCCGGCTGCATTAGCAGTCGTTAACTACCACCAATCCGCAGTAGGCGGAACTGTGGTGGTTTATGGCCCTTTCTCCCTATCCATCCATAGGGAAGGCTCGTGGCCCAGCAGTGGGGACATAAAAAGACCCGATGATGATGATGATGAATACTTAGATGGTGTCTTAACTATTTTTTTTAAAAAGGTAATAACATGTTTTAGTTTAAGTAAGTTTTAGTAACGAACGGCTTCCACTGCCATAATTTGCATGTATAAATACTGCAATATCTCTTGTTTTTTTTTGGAGCCATCGTTGACCTTGACTTACGTTTAACAAATTTATTATAACCTACGAGCGGCAGCGGCGCGCGGCGGCGCAGCCACGAAACACGCAGGCGCACGCGGCATTACAGTGCGATTCAAATAGGATGGCGGCTGTGAAGTATGCTGCGAGCGCTTGGTGCGCGCAGGTAACCCGTCCTGTAACGTCCCGCCTCACGTTCGTCATCGTCGTCGTCGAAATTTGCTACTGCGACGCGACTTGTGACTAACTTCACAGCCGTCATCCTATTTGAATCGCACTATACGTACGGCTAAGCCGCGACTGGCGTATCATAAGTATCAATAAACTCGTCAGTGTGCGTGCGACGATGCGACGGGCAGGCTCGGCCGCGCTCACATACAAGCAGCGCTCGGTGCGTATGTATGAAGATACCATACTTATTTTATTCCACTATGCTCACAGTGTAGGTATACTCGTAACTAGTTGTGCCCCGCGGTTTCACCCTCGTTAAGCTCCACTCCAGTCATGATGATGTAATAAAATATAGTCTATAGCCTTTCTCAATGTGGACAATTCAACACAAAAATATTTCTTTAATTCGAACCAGTAGTTCCTGAGATTAGCGCGTTCAACCAAACAAACAAATAAACAAACAAACTCTTTAGCTTTATAATATTAGTGTAGATAGGTAGCCTTGGCGTCCATCTCGATGGTAAGTGACGATAAGAGCGAAGATGGAAGTGCTCTTTGTTATAGCGACAGACTTAGATGAAGGTGGCTTACCAGGTGGACTTAAAACCTCCTTTACCTACCTTCCGGGTACCTTCTTGTAGCGATCATTCCGCCTTTGTCCATACCAGCGTTAAGATTATATGTAACTGTTTTTTGGTTTTATTTTGTGTTTGAGCAATAAAGTATTTTTGTGTCTATCTATCGTCTTGGTGCCTTGGTATTATGTTGAATGGAAGCCTTTTTGTGTCCGTGCTTCGGAAGGCACGTTAAGCCGTTGGTCCCGGTTGTGTCGTAAGATGGCAGTCGTTAAAACCCACCAACCCGCATTGGGCCAGCGTGGTGGGTTATGGCCCAATATCCCCACGTGCTACTGATCATGTGGGACGCCCGTGCCCAGCAGTGGGACGTTTATAAGCTGATGATGAAGCCTTTTTGTGCCACATAGACATAATTATGTTACTTAGTTTAAAAAAAACATTTTTGAGGTTTGCTGTGACACAAATGAATACATTTAATTTAATTTCAAGTGATGTTGTTAAAGTGAGGTTTTCTAGAGCAGGTCATTAACTGGACAACTGTACCGTGTTACAGCGTTGGACATGTGTCAACACTAAGCGCTATGCCCTTTGTACGCTTAACTATTCAATGGCGTTGTTAGATAGGGTTGCTACCGTTTTGAAATTACTAACTAGCAACTTTAATATTTTAAGAAAAAATTGTACACAAGAAATTCAAATAAGTTATTGAGTATTGTGTGAAAGCCAACTATTATTCCAACTATATCTTACTACTAAACACATAAATAAGTAAAGAGAGAAGTTTCCAATTCGGGTATAACCGCTCACAACAATAACTGATTAAGGCATTTGGTCTATTTATATATTTTTTGCAGTAAAGAACGAAAAAATATAGGGAAAACCTGTAGTGATGTAAATAAGTTGTCGGGGCACCATTTTAGTAGTTTAAGCTCCTCGAGAAGAATCAAACATACTAATAAATGTATAAAGTCAAATTACAATGATATAAAAATATTTAAAAAGTAGCTAGCTACTGCTAAAAATAGCTACTTTAAAGCAGTAAGGTAAATCTAGATTTACCTTACTGCTTTAAAGTTTCTGATATATCTATATATATGCATCAGTTAGTCGGTTTTAGAAACATATTTAGTATTTGTTTATAGAGAAAGGCAACATTATTACCTACATACATTTACCGATGTTATTTTGGCAGCCCTAAATTTAGTCGACCTAATTTATCACTCCGATTTATGACACGGGCGAGTTTAAAATCAATGGAGATAGCTCTGTGTATTTTCGTTTGGTCACCTGACAGGTGTGTTTGAGTATAACAAATTTGTGATATGATTTGCAGCGTTTTTAAATGGCTTTATTTTAGTAAAAATTCTCTATTTGCATTTCTGATTAACTAAAACTTTTGTTGAAAGAGCGATGCGGCACGTAATTTTTTGTATTTTTATTTAGGAAACATAGGCATCTTAGAACACAGGAAAATCCATTCAGTTTATATAATCATAATTACTTGAGATATAAACAAATTTTAGTTGTTTGGAAGCGTGTCTGATTACAACTTACATTGATAAAATAATCTAACATAATTCCTTGTTAAAATTATACATTATTATATTGATTAATAAATTGAATGTGACACACAGATGGAAACACTTTAATTACAAAAGGAATAACAACAGATAAAAGAACAATGAACCTAAAACTAAAAACCTTCCTTGTTTTGTCACGATTTTTCTTATTTGACGTAGGTATTACTTACTATTTCAGGACCTTCTTTGCAAACTTTTTGAGTGTAATTTAGAAAAAATGGTGTAGGTATAAAGTCGAAATCTACTCCATACACAAGTTAGAAGGTTGCGTGCATAGATTCTCGTCATTGAGTGTACCTTACAACTAACATAACCAAGGAAGACATTAAAATTTGGTAGTTGACTCCAGAACCTAGCGGTGTCTAGTAAATAGGGAACGGACGTATCCATAAAGTCACTTATCTAAGGAACTAGAAGAGCTATGCGCAATTCTGATCCGGAGTTAAGACCGACGTAGTTGAGCCTTGTCTAATATATTTAAGTATTTTACTTTTTATTTTTAGATTCTCAAGGGCTTTCAACAGCAGCTCAAAGTGAACCTTCTAAACCTTGCATTAAGACACCTGTACCTAGACCAAAAACTTTAGAATTATTAAAGGACCTTAATTCTTTTCAGGTATGTCTTTATTTCAGCTAAAAGAGAAGTAAGCGAGTCTTCTGCAGCCATCTATCTGGTTAATAGGGAAAGGACGTGCCCATGAGGTAATAAGAGTTATGCGCAATTCTGATCAGGAGTTGAGGGCTGACGTAGGTGAGCTCTTAGTGAGTGTATAAAAGGTTTCTGCTATGCTCCTAATAGATTGGTTGAATGGTTAGTCAATAGAGTAACTTTTAAGCATTTATCGAAACGAAAAAGTGGTCTTAGCCCAAAACTTGAACAAATTTATAAAAACAGTCTCGACAAAAATATTCTCAATAAAATACAATAAAAGATGATATAATAACCAATGACGTATTGTCCTATACGCCTAAGTGACAGCACTTATCAGTGGTTTTAACTGCCTGACAATTTAAGGGTCAGATGCAAAAGGCAGTACTCCTTGACACGGCACGTATTTTCAGGAGGTTCCTCACTCTGCAGCCCTAGCCACCGATAGCTTGGTTCTATCCCCTCTGCCGATGGCAACCTAAGTTAAGTTTAAGTTTTTTATAATATTTTATATTGTTAATATGTTTTTATATAAAATATTGTAAAAAATGTTTCTTAAGATATATGTTTAATACAGAGAATAATAACAATATTGGTTAAAAATTGCATAGGATAAGCGAATTATGACGTCACTATTGTGATTAGCGTTTTTTTAGGTTACATAAATTGTTGTGTAACGTGTTTTGGGCCAAATTATTATAAACAATATTTTAACAACCTACCTACCTACTATTTGGCCCTTGTGGTATTACGTACTTGCTACGTATTACTAACTCTCTACTAGCAGGGCAACGCACAAAACTTCACGTACGTTACAGCGCAAAACAAATTGTTGCAAAAATAGCTTGAGTCCGGGGCGAACACGAATAAAAAAATGTAATGTAATATCGCATGGGTGGGTTGTCGTCGGTAAACTAACAATTTATGCATGGGCCCTAATGGTCCGCTCCATCAGGTTTTGTTTGCGAAGCTTTCTGTGAAATTTTATTCGGTAATAGCCCGAGCTTTTGCCTCAATTTCATGTCAATATGACTCGTTAAGTGATTTGGCAAGGAGATCGTGTTGCCTTACACGCAGGTCGCTTGGGGTTTGAGTGTGGTGCCTTATTAAGATTTCAAGTACGTTATGTAAGAATGGCAGCTGATAAGTCTATACGCCGAGAAATTGATTAAAGGACAACCTTTCGATTGAATTTAATTAAATTATTTTGTCCTAAGTTTACGTGAACTCTACATATTGAAAATTGAAATAACAGTTCAAACGTGTTTTAAAAAAAAAAATTATAATGACGTATTGAATGCTTTGCGAGGTCGGGGTCACAGGAAGAGTCTCCCTTAGAAACAATAGCAAGTAGACGTGTGTAAAGCAATTTATTCCATTAAAAAATTGTTTCTACTAAAATAGCTTTTATAGTTTATTCCATAGGCTATAGACTACCTCGAGGCATTCTGTATGTTTGATTGCCACCACACATTAGGGTATAATTATAAAAACAAAGAAAATGCAATATTTTTTACCAAAAATTTACAGTGACTAATATACTAGTATACCTACGATACGATGCAGTTATTTGTCGATTTTTAAAATATTTTATTGGTAACCTTGTTGAATCAACAAGAAAAAATACAAAATTCAAATAGAAATAATTTAATTACAAATTTAAAAAGTAATAATTGGACAGGTCAAACACAATTCATATGGAGCACATAACAGGTCTAGGCGCAAAATGGCCATTTAAAAGGCGTCGGCAAAACTTAATCGAAGTGTACCAGTACCAAGGAACTTCGTCTCAGACGGGAATGCGTTGAATAGAATTTCTTCTATCGAAGCCTTTATCGGCTCTAGCTGCCGTCGAGACTCGGAAGGGTTGCCACTTTACAAAACTGTTTTTTTTAAATATTTTTTATTATTATTTAAAGTTATACGAGCACATAGCCCAATGACATAACTAATCAGTTCACACAACAACAAAAACTAAACTAAACTCTAAGTGTAATTATTTATTGTTTTCTAAAGTTTACGCGAACACTACACATTTAAATGAAACAACTTTTACGGATCTACTCGCATTTATTTTACACATTACTTATTAATTATTTGCGCAGAAAGAAAGTCGTTTTGAAATAATTGATTCCCATTAATGAGAGAATAGATCGCAGTCTGGCTGTTGACCCAGCATTAAGTCCGGTGTGCATTAGACATACTAGGGACTGTGCGTGCGCAACCGTTAGGCTCATAAGCCGCGCAAACGTTGATGTCGACGGCAGGTTTGGTTTGTTTTATATCTCAAACTTTTCAGAGGGTTACAAGGTTAAGGTTGGTTCCTTGTTGTTGTAAGTAAAAGAACAATCGTTACGCCACCAACCCGCATTGGGCCAACATTTTCGGTGACCTATCATCCCTATTTGCTAATGTTCATGTTGAAAGACCTGAGCCCAGTAGTAAAGGCCAAAAGCAGTCTTAGATTTTATTCTATGTAACTCAACTAAGCGTGTTGCATCACCTTGAAAAGGTACTCGTATAATAACAATATACAATGATAATACGTAATAACACCTGATTTAATGAATATGTGGTTACGTGTTATGCCATATGCTGGTTCGATTACGGATGTGGTTTGGTATACTTCCCGTATGACATACCAACAGTTGCTGTCAAATAACAATTCATTAAGCTCAACATGTGCTTGTTCGAAACCAAAGCGGTACTTACTTTAATTATTCTAATTTGATATTTTGCAATTCTGTGGATTAGCAACGCATGCAACAACGCATTTCTTATTAAAGAAATAACACATGGAAAAGACGCAATCTGGGCGACTACTTATTTAATTTAATTTAATTGCATTCTAATACAAGTTTAACGCGAAAACTACTTCGTGTCATGCTCTTCCGTCATATCACCATTCAGTACCTACCCCGCAACATTTAGCGCCAAACGGCACCTTTAGTATATACCTTTCTATTACATACTTCAGTCATGGACCAACCAAGGCACAACTCGGTCGAAAACTCGGGTATAAAAAGGTATGTCTAGGAAACGTAAAGACTTAAATACATAGAAAATAAAAAAAATGCTAATAAAATTTTTAGCACCGCAACGGCACAAGTTAAGGCACCTAGTTGGCCTTTCATACACACAATTCTTTCATGTTTCTTATCGTTGTTTTGTCATCATGTTTGTTTGCTCATTAAACGTATATCTCTTTGTAAAGTATATGATAGTCAATAAAAGTTTTATTATTCTTGAAATCTTTACGTCATGTCATCGCCAACCCTGCCGCTGCCTCCGGCCACCGTAATATTGTAGGTATTGAGAGGCGCGAGTTTTCACTGTCCCGATTGTCAAACGTGGGATTCTTGCGCGAATAGTGGACGGTTTGAATTTCATTGCCTGCCATTTCGAATTCTAATTCATTGAAAACGTTTTCTTGATTAAAAAGGGGTAAACTTTTTTTGATTAATACTCCTTTGACGGATTTAGAAAAGAGTGTTGCTAAAAGAAAACAAAACACTGACGACACTTCATTTATTCATAAATAATAAAAGTATTTAGTAAAAAGGTTTTCTATCTTTTTTTTAAACGGCATAGGCAAGTATTTGACCGCAATCTTACCTGATGGTAAGTGATGATGCGGCCACTAGGCCGCATCATCACCTACATACTACATACTAATGTAGCATACTCTCTTAGAAGATGCTTTCTACTCGGTACCTATATAGTGTTGGCGACTGTCAACAATTCAAAAGACAAAACTTCCTTTTAATAATTTATTCCATAAAGTCAGTATTTCAGCATTTCCTTACATATTTTATCCATATTCTTATCCTTATCCATCTTTAATTTATCATATATTCCCATTTTTCATCCTTTCCATATGTTAAAAACCCCCCAATGCGTCTTACCATAGACCCAGATTGGCGTCCCTTCTTTACGCCCGGAAGCGGAAAGAACACGCCAATTGAATAAATACTTTTTACATTAAAACCTTATTGTATTTTTAAACAATAAGTTATAAAAACCTTTATAAATGCATTTCTAATATTTAAAACATTTTAGTCATTATCAAAGATCGAATACATTTATATCTTAGCATCGATAATCAAGCCTGGAATAATAACTTAACCTAACAATAGGTATTGATAGAAAGATACTTATATAGATAATACTTTTATTGTAACATCTACTATGTAAGTATACTTGTATATAAATAGAAAAGTTGCTGAGACTGCGAGTTTTTACTCGTCGATTACATAACGAATACGAGAATTTTTATTAGTTATTATTTACGGGAATCTCACCATGTTAATTATTTTAGAGCAGGGCTTGGAAACCGGTTCATTTTTTTTAACCGGTTTCACGAAACTATGCATGGAATTTTATTGGAAAGGTTGCGTTCCATTGAACCGGTTTTTGAACCGGTTTACAAAAAATGGTTTATTTTTATAAACCAGTTAAAATTTAAAATGATAAATACCTAGTACTTGATTTACGTTGTCGACCCATGTTGACAAAATGCGCGCAACTATCAAAATGAGACTGCGCTCGCGACGCAACACTCGCGCGGTATTTTATTCAATAAGTTACAACAAGTCGCAGCCAGCGATCGCTAGAAATAAACCGGTTTATTTAGGTTCTAAATATCAATCCTATTTGCTCCGCACCGGAACGGTACTTTACGATAGTACAGGTTTTACCCTAATGAAACCGGGTATTTTTTAACCGGTTTCAAGCCGTTTTAGAGTATACCTATTTGATATTTCGGCACAGTTGCATTAGAATAATTATTAACGGGATTTTACCATATTTATTATTTTTGACAGACATGGTAAGAATCCCGTTAATACATTACTCTAACGCAATTACCATGATCGTTAAAAAAAAGTATTTTGTATGTATGGATACTGGCGTTTACGCAGACGAAATCGAGGTGGCCGTTAGTTGCGCAACAAACTTAAAAATTAGAAACTCACAATTAGACAGACTTATTCCTTAAAGTGATTTCTATCAGACACACAGTCGGATAGAGAAAACTTAATTGTATCTCTTGAACTACATTTAACTTACACTACATAAGGTGCTATTTTTAATTCACTAGAAATATATTTAAGAACACAATATTAAATTATTTACCTCATATTTGTTTGCTAATATTCATATCATATCATAGTAATACAGATTTTCCTTGTAGTTTATGACTATTATGAGTTAAATTAAGTCATTCGTTTTAGCAAAATACATGCGTTTGTCTGCGAGTGCTATCGACACGAAAATATTGAATGGACATGTTAGAGTTATAACTCAAATGAAGACATAACTATTACAAACGGCGATATACTTGTTGCCGCAACACGGATATCAAAGTTGCTCTGCTGTGGAACGTCTAACTTTTTACTTTTCCTAAAACAAAGTCTATTCAAAATGTTAGTAACATAAATAGAGACAACTGAATTCCATAATATTCAAACTCTTTTGTTTTACACTCATTTCCGAACGTCGTTTTTTACACAGCTCTTTCGGTACACACTGGCTGAAGAAAAACAAAGAAGTTGCTGACGCTATTCACTTTAGCTCGCTCTAGGTCTTAATAAGTGAGGGCTGGATGTTTGCTTGAACGACCTGAAACCGGGAACAATTGGGGGCCAGGATATCGGCTCCATTATATACCAAACGTTTGAGTTCCCCAGAGACGCTGCTAGAAACAGAGGAACAGGCAATTCGAATCTAAAAGACGACGGTCGTTGATCTTTCTCTATGGTGAAACAGAATAAAAGATCATTTCAATGTTACCATCGCGAAATAAATCAATAATTCATGGGTACTTTCAAAACTATTAGCATACAATATTTTATGGGTCCCGCCCGTGTGGTAAGCTATAAAATTAAAAAAAAACATTTATCCGTAAAATATTTTTTCATCATATAATTAAGATATTCAAAAGTATAAGAACAGCTATGAGAAAAATAAGCATATTAAAGAATGGATCCACAAATAGTCTTCATATTTTGATAATTATGTAGTGTTAGCTGTGTTTGTTATTCAAAATGCTATAAAAAGAAACTAATTTAATTATACTAATTGTAGCATCGTAACAAATTGATTGCGCAAGAATAATGATAGGTCTTGTTTTTTTACACATCGTGTGCCGCATTGGTCTGCTCTGGGTACAGTGCGAGTTTATTTAGAACGACAACCATATAGGAGAATGTTTGTATAAATAAATATAACCATGCCTCAAGCAATATCAGAAAACACTAATAAAGCTATACTTTTTTTGTCAGCTGGACTACAACAATGATTACTTTAGAAGTTTAGAACCTTAGCTAAACGCGAGCGTCATATTTGCACTTGATTTTATTATAATTAACAAGACTAGGCGTTTAAAAACATTTTGACACTATTAATCAACTCAAACGGTATTTTGATTAAAGAGCAAACTGTAACTTTTAATTGAAAAACCTTGATTAACAATCAATATGTCTTTATCAGCTTCCGTCAATTACGTATTCATATATACGGTAGGTAAATTTAAATAATTTTAAATATTTTGACCTACTTCATTTAAAGGGTGTTTGTTAGTTGTAGTAACCACTCACACATACCTACTTAAAAGTTATCCTTAGGGATACTTATACTTTTTTATATAGATTTTGTTTCTCTCCAACGTATTTGAATTGTAAAGGCGGCGAGATACTTAATATGATATCTCAAGTCGTTGTGAACGTACGATGTGTAATCATCACTTTTCAAATATTCTTAAGTAAGTATATAACATAAAATGATCTTTGTTTTATGCCAACAGGACGCTCATCCTCTTCCAACACACACACATATACAACAAACGACGTTTCTATCAAATCTTCTTGCTATTCCAAGAATACGCTTAACATAAAACCTTTGGTTTTGTAACTCTTTCGATTCCACACATAGACTACGAATACAGTAAGTTGATCTGTGCTACGAACGGCCGAAATTTTTAAATCAATTAAGATCGCTATTGTAATGCCAATCGGAAGTTAATCGTCACCCGAAACTAAGGCGCAGACGATCGGCAGTATCGGCTTACGATACCGAAGCGAAGCCATTGTTGCGATGCTCCCGAGAGTCGGTGCGACTATTGGAGCGGCAGCTTAGCTTAGCCGACAAATCGAAGTTAGCCAATGAACGCAATCGTTACAGACAACCGAGATTTAACAGCCAATAATATTGGGATTAAACACAATTGTGCTACTCGGGTTTATGTTACATATTATTTCATGCGTGGTTTTGCTGAGAAAGAAGAAAAAATTGCGCTGACGGAGGAGTATGAAATTTCACACACTTATAGTTTATATAGAGAAGAATTGCAGAATGTTAATTTTTTTTAATTATGCATAAAAATACATTAAATCAATAAAACAAACATTACACACATTACCATGTATTTGACACACACGCATATGTAGTGAATCGATGAAGTACCCTATTTGACACACGTATTGATTGTCTTTAATGCGGCCGACATCTGTCAATGCCAATCCAAACTCACATTCTATCTTTTTTAATTTTTCATTGCTCAGGATACAATCCGAAAATTACGGTCGGATTTCGACCACTGGGCGACCACTAGTTCAATTAAATTAAACAACATCGCATACATTGCTCCGACTCCTTAGCAGCTTAGCAGTAGCTTAAGCACTTGTGTTATGGAAATCGGGACCACAACCACCCAGACCCGGGAAAATATAAAAAAAGTTCGTTTTTCTAAGTTGACCCGACCGGGAATCGAACCCGGGACCTCGGAGTTGGCAACACCAGAAACCGGCGTGCGAGCCACTCGACTACGCAGGTCGTCAAAGGCATTGTTTTTACTGTGTTGAAGTGTACTAGGTGAAATGAAGAGCTAGATAGCGCAGTGGTTAAACGCAGCATAAAAATGTATCATCTCTAGCTCCGATCCGAACCCCTCGGAGAATCTAGCAGGGCACGGGGACTAGTGCGCGATGCCGTTCCCTCTAGAAAACCTCCGAAGGTGATTCGTTTCACACGGCTTGAGGAACCCTTTAAGTTTCTCGCCGCCCCCAAAAAGCCCGGTAAAGCTGAAAATGCCGTCTGAGGCAATCAGCAAACTCTCTCCAAATAAATATTCTCTAGCTCGTTTCCGTTGGTCCTGGCTGCATTAGCAGTCGTTAACAACCATCAATCCGCACTGGGCCCGCGTGGTCCATTCTCGTCCATTCTCCCTGTTTATAACTTGATAACATTACCACCCGTTTGCACTAAAGTTGCCTAAGTCTTGGCTTAACTATTACCCGGTCAAGTTAACTCGGCACCTGGCTCGAAAACGTCGCTTACACTCAGGTGCCGACTTAACTTGACCGGGTAGTCAACAGGACGCTCATACAAGATCACATACAAGCACATACAAGATCTAGATCGGATAAACTTTGTATCTTTTCATTTTGACCACCCCTTTCTGTTACACGTTGTATATATAACCATACATAGTAGGACCCATACATAGTAGGTAGAGTGGTTCCTTACTTATCTATTTTGTGTTCCGGAGCACGAAATCGGGTCCAATTGTTTCCCCAGACGTCTGGTCCCGGGGGAGCTCCCTAGCCGGGACTATTGAAGTGGGCAGGTCCACTAGTCGATTGACAATACGAGTTTCCTATAATTCAATTATTTTGCTCTAGCGAGTTGTTTCGCGGATCTACTGCAGACAGTTAGGTATTGGCAGCGACAAATTAGTGGAAGCATTAATAATGGTCAATAAAATCTTAAGTAAAATAAATAATAAGTAAGTAAATAAGTTTTTTGTTTCCCAAATTTTACTTGAATGACATCAATAATTATTAGCGTTTGTTTCTTTTTATAACTTAGATTTCGTTGACCACCTATGTATGTTAATTTTGATCAATTTACATGATGCTGACTGTACTATCACACGCCTGGTAGGCTACTCTTGACGCAAACTCAATCTCAATACAATTCCAATGCGATTAATATGTATCGATATTGGGATAAGTTTCGCAATTTCAGAACGCCCCATCTCGATAATAATTTGTTGTGCCATTTGAATTTTTTAAATTTGTGATTGGAAATTGATTATTGCAATTGTGTTTCAAGAGTAACCCACCTGAGTGCCGAGTGTGAGTTTTGTTTACTATCCGTATTCATTCGATTACGTTTACGAAAACGAAAATTAGTATAGGATTGAAGCAGCGCCTCCTGGCGGCATACAATACGAGTTAACATTTTGCCATACAAATTCTCGTTTACGAAAACGTTAACGAATGGCGAATGAAACTCGTACTTGGCACTCTGACTATTACAAACTGTAAAATTATTCATTAGACTTTGGACTTTAATATTATGGAATATGGTTGAATATTTATTGAAGAAATTTGGCAGTTTCGGATAGGTTGACGTGCAGGCGTCTGTAGGTACATCCTTTCATAGGTGCGTTTTGATATGAAGTTTATGTGGCATTTAATCAACAGTTAACATTCCCGTAGGTAGGTACATTGTTTTGTAGACTTTACGCGACACTACACTATTGCAATGAAACAATGTTTTGAATCTTCTCACGTTTCAATTTACAATAAATTATAATTATTATCCTGTGTCGTTTCGAATCCAATAATCTTTAGATGTTCGCCGCATAGATTAAATTGTATCGGGTGCGTTCCGTTTCACGCAAAATGAGTTTTCCTTATAGACGGTTTTGGTCTTTGGTCTTTACAGCTTAGTAATTTTACTTATTAAAACATGTGTGTGACAATATAGTAACAGTATAATTATATGTTACAAAAACACATCATCATCATCATCATCATCAGCCTATAAACGTCCCACTGCTGGGCACAGGCCTCCCACACGATCAGTAGCACGTGGGGGTATTGGGCCATAACCCACCACGCTGGCCCAATGCGGGTTGGTGGGTTTTAACGACTGCCATCTTACGACAACAACCAGGACCAACGGCTTAACGTGCCTTCCGAAGCACGGAGGAGCTCGAGATGTTTTTAATTGGTCACCCATCAGGCGACCAGGCATTGCGAAAGTTGCTTAGCGGGCAAGATCGCAAGCCGAACGCGCTAGCCGCTGCGCCATCAAGCTCCTCTTTTCTTTTTTTTTACAAAAACACAAATGTTAAAAAAAATTCCACGAGCAGGATTTGAACCTGCATCCTTCTGACATACCGGCCCCCCAACCGCGTAACACTCTCGCTTTCGATCGCTTTGTAGGCGAAGCCCTCGCCTCGCTTTCTAATATAATATCGAAATATAATATCGAATAATATCGAAAGCTATAGCCTATAGCTTTCGATATTGCTTTCATATTGCTTTCGAAATGACAAGATGACGCCTCCTCCTCGCCGCGACTTCAAAGCGATCGAAAGCGAGAGTGTTAGGCGGTCGACCCCTGGGTCAGGTGCTCTCCCAATTGAGCTATCGTGGTTCTAACTAGACCGCCGAAATTATTCAACACTATTTACTTTTTTACTTTGAAAGCCAAAGGCGCCCATTCAATGTCAACAACTACCGTCGTTAAAATCCGATCATAATAATTTTACAAATACTAAAGATCAGTAAAGAAGTAGGCAAACTATTTATAAAATATTTTTGTTTTGTTTATATAATTTAAAAATTTGCGTTAAAATTATATAAACAAAACAAAATATTTTATAATTATATGTAGGTATTAGAAGCACTGAATAAATAATTACTTTACTTTACTTTACTTTACTTTTGACCTGGCCCGAATTACTAGAATATACGATTAAGCTCTTTCAACTCAATAAAATGTTATTTCTATGTTGTAAAAGCTAGTATTGTGTGTCGTGTCGGCACCATTGAAGCAAGCTTTGATTGGCCTGTAATCTTCCTGCAGTCGATGTGTCGTATAGCTTTCACTGCAGGTTTAATTAGTAGTAATACTACCTACTTCGAAGTGAAAACATCAATAAAGCTAGAACGGGTTGACACCATGGTGCCTAGTGCTAGTTTCATTGGCAATTCGATCACGATAACGAAAACGAACTTAGTATGGCATTGAAGTAGCGCCTCCTTCTGCAAAACGAGGAGAGTTAGTTTTGTCATACAATTCAGTCAAACCCAAAACTTAAACTGAATAAAAACTGTACCTATTTAGTGTAAGTATTTTTTTTTCTTTTTGTTGATGGCTTTGTGCGATTAGCACATTTAGCCAGTGTCAAAGTAATTTTTCTAACAAGTAATACATAAATAAACAATATTTCTTTTCTGTATGATGATGATGAATGATGAATAATGAATGATGAGGAGACGACCTCCTTGGTCGAGTGGCTTGCACACCGGTTTTCATGGTGTCGCTATCTCTGAGGTCCCGGGTTCGATCCCCGGTCGGATCAATTTAGAAATACCTGTTTTTCTATATTGTTTCGGATCTGGGTGTTTGCTATGTATAATAAGTATGTATTTAAGTATATTAAGTATGTTTATCCGTTGTCTAGTTAACCATATAACGAGTTTCTTAAGGAAGCTTTTCTTGGGGCTAGATAATTGGTGTGAGTGTGGGAAACATTTAAATTTAAATAATAGAAATGAGAAGTGAAAAATGATATACCCCCCAACCCCTCGAGTATCTCAGTAAAGATGTGGGGCTTTACAAAGTCCTCGGGCGGACTTCTTGAGAGAATTTGAAAAGTGACGTTGCACTGTTTTGTTTCATTTGCCAACACTCATGCACACTCACGAACACTTGACGGTTATCCACCATTATTTCACCTTAATATTCGATATAACACAAATTTTCGAATAAAACAAAACCGCAGACATGACTCTTCACTTTCCCGCCAAGAAGTCAGTGTAAGTATTATTCTGCAAAGTAAGAAAAGAAATAAAATCTACTATCAAATCATTGTCTGTGCTATAATTAAAAAAATAAAAAACCTAGGTTAGCTGACACTTGATACGTTGATTTAAAAAAGAAAACAAAGGTATAAGGTTCCTAACTAAACATACAGCCGATTAGAAGCAAACATAACAAGCACGATTTGATATTTCAAACAAAGAACAAGTTTAAACAAAAAAGTATGATTAATACTATTAACAAGACAAAAGTTAGAGGCTAAGGTGACAATCATGCATATGAATATAATTAAATCTTATCACCAATCACGAGTTACTAGACGCCAGTAATAAATAACAACAAGTTGTCTTCTCCAAACAGCCAGAGCATTATTCAACCTGACGACTTGTTATTCCCGAGCCATGCCAACCACTTTTTACTTTATGACGTAATCGCGTAATAAACGCCAGACAATGTGGTTGAGAGCAATTTACACATCCCCACGCGGCGGCGTTCACCTTGTTAACAAAATCACACGTGTCTCCGTGAAATTTGGCCATTAGGGGCGCACGAACTAAGAGTACAATGTATTTTTGGGGCGGCGAGCAAAGAGTTTTTATTGTGATGTAATTCTCTATGGTTTTGCTTGAAGCGTACTGGCCGCAAAGTTATTTCGGGGCAGCCATTTTTGTCGGAAACGTCATGTAGATGAAAGAAGGTTCTTGGCGGGAAATTGAAGTCATGTTTGAGTGTTGTCATGGTTTTGAAATGTGAATTTGGTTAAGGGTTCTTGATATGTGCACGAGTGCTTGATATGTGCAAGTGCAATAAAACAATATTAATTTACGCTAGAAGTCCGCCTGAAATCTCAGTTAAGCTCCACATCTTTACTGATACTCAAGGTATTAAGGAAGAAAATCATTTATCATTAAACATTTCTATCATCAATTATTATCATCCATTACTGAGTAAAGAAAGTATTTTATAACATCTAGCTACTTTGACGTTGGCTAATGTGAAAACCGCGTCTAACTACTTATTAATTACGAAAGAAATAAAGAAACTACAAAAATATAAATTAAACATTTGCATTGACGATGGCATATTTATATTTACTACGTCGACCAGATCAAGACACTTTTTTGCTAAATTCGTATACGAGTATTCTTCCGTTCTATTCTATTAGGGTATGCCTGCCAAAAGTTGAACTGCATATTACTAACAAGACCTTAATTATATTCGTAATCGAGCGATGTATCATTCAATGTACTGTCGACACGGAAACCTTGAATGGAAGCAAGGTTACTCTCTGAAAGCAATACTAATTAACAAAGTAAATATTGGGAGGTAATGACCTTGAACTGTGTTGTGATAATGGGCATTACTGACATAACCACGTTTGTGTTGTTGTGTACAAAAAAAGTTAACTTAAAAGAAAAAAAAAAGGTTTGATTGCCTTTTTGGTTTATTGTATGAAGAAGCACATTTTACTAGGGCATCTAGAAACCTGCGACTACTATGGAAATAACTACGTTATCTCTAGCTTCACAACAACGCATTTCTGTTATTATTATTGTTAGCCAATGTTTGTATTGCATGTTTGTATGTAATTTTTTGTTCTTGTATCAAATAAACATTTTTCTATTCTATGTTATAAGTAACATTTTTGTAAAATTTACCATTTTGTAAATCTTAACCGTTGGTAAATCTTATAAACAATCACAGTAGTAATCTAATAAATAAATACACTTCGAGGTTGTCCTCGAGGTAGGTGGTAGCTAGCAAGGCGGATCATCAACTAAACCTAGTACCTATATATACCCGCGCTAAAAATAGCATATCTGGGTCTGAGACCGGAATATTCATTAATGAAAGTAATTTCTTCTAGGAAACAGGTAATAACCATTTCTGTACCAGCATCACATCTAAATTCATTGTGAGCAGAGTTCCAGGAATGCCTTTCGTCAAGAATAATCTTAACAACACAAAGATAGACAATGCAATGTGCCTTACAAATATTTGACATTTTATTTAGTATACGTTTAGTACCTAAGAATAATGAGAAAAATAAAACAGATGCGACAACGGCATAATGTTGGAAGCATTTCAATATTTTATCTTGAAGTTCATATGGTCCGGTTGGGCCCCCTTTTTGGCAAATTACTATCCCATTTTCTTCCACTTCTCCCTTTTTAACCGCCTCTGTGGTCTAGTGGTTAAGACCACCGGCCTCAGACCCTGACGTCCTGTCCCGGGTTCGATTCCCATGTTCCACTACTGGGCTTAGGTGTTCCCATATTAACTGTATCATTTAAGAGATTGAAGTTCAACGGAATAGGTTGGCCCAAATCAGCTTGGTAGCAAACTTAGGTAATAGAAACCCATAATCTTGCCACAACAGATAAAAATATATACCTTATGGATATCTGATATAGAAATAATGAAGTCAATAAAATTATTAAAAACTAAATGGATAGTAAATTGGTGTACCAATTTGTAAAGCGTTCGGTATTCTTGATAGCGTTAAAAGGTAACAGTTTAACACGTAATAACTTCTAAGATAACATAGTGTGTCGAAACGTTCCACAGCTTATACAATGATTTACGCTTCTGTATTGTGCACGGTAACATTTTTACGAGCAATCCAATTTTCTAGCCTTTGTCGGGTAATATACGTCGGCGCGTCGCACGTTATTACTCTCCATATTTCTTTAATCTATGACAAGGGAAGGGTTGTGTAATAAGCCATCAGTGCATGCGAAGGTTGGAAGGAAAAATGCCTCGTATTTACTGGAACACACAGTCCTAATGAATATTTCATGGACGTGGTTTTAATACTGCCGACCGACGATGTAATAACATGAAGGTTGAAAGAAATATTTATGACTGGAAAGGTGAAAGTTGATTCATTAAAAAGCCAATGGAGATTACTGTCTTGGAATTGTTCCAAATTGTTACGAGGACGGGGTTTGTAGCAGTTAGTGTCTGGCTGCATATCCTCTACAGCTAGCGATATAAATGGTAAGCTTAAAAGCGTTAAAAGTATAATTGATAATAATAATCTAGAGTATAATTTAAAAAAAAACGAGTAAAATTGTCAAGCAACCTCATTTGTAGAATATTTAAGTTTAACGGAGAAAAATCTAGATAGTTTTGGTTACCTATTCAGATACCAAAGGTTGACTACTTTTACAATCTGGCGGTGTTTTAAGGAACCCAGCCTGTACATTACCTACATTATAGTCTTTATGATGAGTAATAAAATAAAATAAAAAAAAACACTAATTTTTCTTAATCGATATTATATAAATAATTAAAACATTGAAATGGTGAAATCCCAAATTCGTCAACAAAATCACTCGAATAACTTTCTGGATCTCGTGTACCGCAACTGAGCCGGCGCAAACTAGTTTTTACCCCGGCAGCGGCCGGCGCGTCAGTGAACCCGTCGGTGCGCACATCGGCCGCGCTATGTGTGTGTACCTACAGCGTGGGCCGCTTATAAGCAACTTGGACTCTGTAGGGATACTTACTCATGGCTAAACCGCGCGATGATCTCCGTTTAGGCTGGAATAATATTAAACAAAATAACTTTTACGCAAAATTTACTGACTTACAATATAAATAGGTAGTGTTAACTTGTTTGGTCGGATTGAATAAAGTCAACATTGCGTAAATTAGTAGTTCGAATGTGTATGGCAACATTGCGCCACATGTCGTTTTACATCAGAAGGCGCTGTTTTAATACCATATAAAATCACGTTTTTGTTAACGTTACGTTTATGTATGTATGTATGTATGTATGTATGTATGTATGTATGTATGTATGTATGTATGTATGTATGTATGTATGTATGTATGTATGTATGTATGTATGTATGTATGTATGTATGTATGTATGTATGTATGTATGTATGTATGTATGTATGTATGTATGTATGTATGTATGTATGTATGTATGTATGTATGTATGTATGTATGTATGTATGTTTGCAACGAATAAACTCAAAAACTACTGGACCGATTTAAAAAATTCTTTCACCATTAGAATGCTACATTAGCGTTGAGTAACATAGGCTATATTAAAAAAAATATTAAATAAAATACTAAAAACGACAATTTAATTTGCCAATACAAAATGATTTGTTTGTTTTGCTGTCATGGAAACCATTGATATAGTATATTTAACTCAATGCTTAGATTAATTATTATTCTAAGACTCAATGGTGGAAACTGTCAAAGCGGTACGAAGTCCGCCGGGTCAGCTAGTCAAAAATAAAGTAAATAAAAATCGCACTAGACACACAGATCATTTTGATCTGTGTGTCTAGTGCGATTTTATACGGGTTTTATACGGAAATATACGGGTTTAAAATCTCGTTCTTGAGATTTTTTCAAACCTTTGTGAATTTCTAAACCTTTGAAAACAAAATGATTTATTATAAAATCACAAAATAATACACTTAGCAAATTCCGTTTGCACCTGCTCATAAAATTAGCATTGACTCCTTTAATGAATTATTTACAAAGGCCCGCGGAGTAATCTTCGGCGGGGCCCCAGAAGCTCTCAATGAAATTGAAATTACAGTTGACAAAGATGTCCATAAAAGAACAAAAGTGTACGACTTTTTCTCTCATTATACTCAGTTGGAAATCCAAAGAATCGGTCCGCCGAAAGGGAGTAGAGGCCAAATTAAGGAAATTAACTTTTTTATAATAAAACTCCGCTTTCTCGCTCTTGTAAATGACGGTCCATTAATTTGTGTGATGTAATTAAGCGAGGGAACAAACAGCCTTGATATTCGCCAACATTTTTGTTTCACTTCACTTCACTTCACGTCGATTATTTACGAAAACCTATTAATTTAGGAAACGCAGTTCTGTTCAATTTCAATGATTAAAATGTTGCTGCTTATCAAATACTTTCGGTATAACTACGGTACATACTTACGCACATTCTAGAATTCTATAGGGACCGTTTGCCCCTTAAGTTCCCTCTTTTCTTATATGCTTTATCTAAGGTACCTTAAGATTAGCTACTAAGTTACAATAAAAGTTTCCGAAAGGTATTTAAAATCTCAAAATGTTTAACAGGACGCAAACTCTTTGGAGGTGTTTTATGCATTATTTCTTAATTACCCGACGTTTCGGCCGGCCGGCCGGCTGCGGTTACGAGCTGACTTACAGTCCAGCCGTGCGATTCTGAAACAAAATCACCGCCGAACTCGAAACAGAATTCACTCAAGACGTGCCAATAACAATGGACTTTGACAGAGTCGTAATAAAGGCGAATTCATTTGCAAGCTACGAGTGTAATTGGTGTCGAAGTGATCGCGGTTTTGGTTACATAATCCCGCCGCAGGTTATCTTTTCTAAGCATTTTGCGTCAACATCGTTATACATAAGAACGATAAAGTTTCTAAAATGTCCCAGTCGAAATGCTTATAACAAAATCGTCTTTGAATCTTTTTGAAACTAACTAAAAATCATTTCTAAGAATTTAAATTAAATATTAGAGAACATCACATACCTACATTGTTCTGATCCCAAGTTAAGAACCTAAAGCACTCGTTTTATGGAAATCAGAAACAACTACCCAGACCCGACACAATATCGAAAGGTTCGTTTTCGACATTGACACGGGAATCGAATGTACATGCGTTGCTACAATTGAACACATTGTTTCCAAAAACTCAATTGTCCAATATTAACATTTGTAAGATTCGTTTCCGGATAAGAAGATAACGACTCATTAGTAAGGAAGTGCCCAGGAGTAAGGTAGGTCATATCATCAGGATTTCTAGACATTATGTGTCTTCTTGCTGTCTATGATGGAAGTAAGACAGTTGGATTATATAGAAAATAAAAGACGATGTAGTAGCGAGTTGGTGTGTTTCTCAATAATTATACGAAGTTTAGTGAGTTGTTTTAGTCCTGGGCACCCAGGAACCAGGGGAAACTTGTCCGGGACATAAAAAATGGTATGTCAAATGGCTACGGAGGTTGTCAAACCCGGAATATCAGAAGGGTGCAGGTTCAAATCCTGCTCGTGGAAATTTTTTCAACATTTGTGTTTTTGTAATTTGTTCGCAACAATATTTGCGTTAAAAATTATTTGAACATTTTATAAATAGCTTGCTTACTTCTTAACTGATCTTTAATATTTGTAAAAATATTATAATCGGATGTTAGTGACGGTAGTTGTCGACATTGAATGGACGCCTTTGGCTTTCAAAGTAAAAAGTGTTGAATAATTTCGGCGGGCTGGTTAGAGTCACGATAGCTCAATTGGAAGAGCACCTGACCCGGAATGTCAGAAGGGTGCAGGTTCAAATCCTGCTCGTGGAAATTTTTTCAACATTTGTATTTTTGTCAAATTTTATTATTTTATTTACAGCAACAATAACTTTACTATAACATATTCTATGATAACACACGTCGCCCTATCAAAGGGATCTCAATAGCCAGTATCGCGTAGGTTGACGTTTCTTAACTATCTCTCATAGCGGACATAAAGTGCCTACTTTATTTGTAGCGCACGCACCTGGTACACGGGTACATTAAAACTCGTATGTAAATTACAAAGTCGATATCAGCGAGAATTTATGCGCGAACTTTGAGATAACAGTCACGCGTCTCTCAATAAAGAGGACTGGATATGGGGTGGTGACTTCGCTTTAACGATTATGACTTTGTGTCGCACTGTGAAATGCTAAACGGGAGACAATTAATGGAGCACTGAAAACGATGTTGAATCGGTAAGATTTGGGATAATAAATCGACATTTACCTATACTAATATTTTTAACTTTGTTTTTCAACATTTGGGTTTTTGTAATTTGTTCGCAACAAAATTTGCGTTAAAAATTATTTGAACATTTTATTTTTATTATTATTTTTTTTAACTTTGTACGAGTATATGTATGGGGTAATCTCTGAACTGTACCAATCCGTAATATTGTTAGAAAGCTACACGTTAGGGCTATACATATAGGATACCTTGTATCCTGGTCAAATATAATGTTTTCGGGACGCACACGCTTCACGATACACGAGCTCTGTCCTTTGTGACAGGACGAATATAGCATGAGCGAAAGTTTGTAAATAATGTAACTTTACACTTTATTCAAAGCAAATCGTAAAAAATGCATAAACCTTTGATTATAGTATTTAGATATAGTATACAATCTATAGTATATATCTGATTAAAGTATCTAATCATAGGCATATACGTTACTAATTTACTAAGGGCTCTTTCAATATAGACAAACGTGTAAATTGAAAGAGCCCTAATTTAATAATACTATTTTATTACTAAAATTAAAGACTTTATTAAAATTTTGATCTGCTAAATTATGTTAAATAATAACATTGATCTACATTTATTTATACAATAATAAAAGTAATCACTACCGCTATACATTTTTAACACTTTTTAAAGGCCTACTAAATGTGAATGTGCTTTAACATACCTAATGTTATTTCCAGTAGTGTTGTCTGATCTCAAGGGCAATTGCCATGAATGCATTCGTGATCATTTCATTTACTCCTTCGATATTCATTTGAACATTGATTTTGGCGTCGGTTAATGTTTATAGCGTCTGCTTTTAAATTGTATATGATATTATCGGCGTTATCTTTTATGGCGACTGGCGACTTGAATATGTTACGTCGGCCTGGGTAAATTATATTTTTATACATGCCCGCTGCTTATAATAGGTAGTCGGGTCTATTGAAATACTCGTCTTATAAGAAGTTCTAGATTTTACCTCTAGTCAATACGTTCATATTTTCGAGGAGCTCGATGGCGCAGTGGTTCACGCGCCCTGTCTGCAAGTGTTGAGGTTAAGCAACTTTCGCAAAGGCCGGTCATCGGATGGGTGATCAAAAATGTATCATCTCAAGCTCCTCCGTTCTTCGAAAGGCACGTAAAGCTGTTTGTATTAGTAGTCGTTAACAACCACCAAATCGCACTGGGCCCTCGTGGTGGTTTATGGCCCATTTTTCCTACCCATACATAGGGAAGGCTCGTGCCCCAGCAGTGGTGACATAAAATGAGCTGATTACGATGATGATGATGATGATTTATATTTTAGGCAATATTGGGCGGCCGCTACTCATTTTTTAGTAAAAGCTCGACAATATTGAGCTTCCGAAATTCAGTCTAACTTTTTCATTAAGAATGTTTACGTTTTACTGCGTGCAATAAAATCCTCAGATAGTTTAATTAAATAAATTTTGAGACAGTCACTTATAATTCAGTTTAACGCATAACTCTCCATACAATTAGTGTCTGCAATCGACATTCCCTTGTTATTAGACACACAGATAGCACAATATTTCACAGCAAACACCCCGCTAAGCTGGCCGCCTCATAAATTATAAACCAGTGACATTCGTATGGAATAAAGGCATTTGGCGGCGGATCCCTAGCCGCGACGACGGACATGCGACCGAGCGGCCAAATTAATGAGATATCACATTACTTTGACGCAGCTTTATGTTGAGAATTTAAGCGCACATGCGCCTGTCAACAAGTGTGAAGAGTAATGTTTGCGTTGTAGAACTTTTTATAGGGTGTACTGACTTATTGGAATATTTAAAAATGTGTTGAAAGAAATTCCACGAGCACAAAATTAGCATATATTTGATTATATAATAAAATAACCATAATTATTCGAATATGTTTTTTTTCACTTTTGACATTTTTGAGAACGTTAAGTATGCATATTGCTTATGATTTGTTTACGCGGAAATAAAACCGGTAGGTAGATACAACGTAAGCTTTGAAAAGTATAAAAAAGTACTGGTAAATTAATTAATAAGGGGCGATATCTGTAAAATAGTGTACCAATGTAGATTTTTTCGATTATTTAATAATAAACAAAATGGCTACACCTTTAATGATTATGCTGTGTAATAAATAGGGCTTAATTAATAATACCTCCTACCTCACATTAGCAAACACAACTTTAAAAGATTTTCAAAACATTAACCCTATCCCTTTCAACCCTTTAACGGTCGCATTCTTGTGGTGAATCTGTTTTGAAATAGCTCGGGACGGACGGACCCGTTCACAATATCAGAGTGTTGCCCAAATTAAGAAGGAATTAACGTATTGTCTCCGGGGCTTTGTTTTAATAAAATGAATTATAGTTTGTATCGAACGAAAAAAAATAAAAAAAATTAAATAAAAGTTACTTACTTACACTATAGAATGACCCCGTAGGTTAATAATATACCTATTACCCAACGGTGTCATCCTATAGTGTTCTGAATTTACGGGCTTCCTAGTTTTCTTAGTTAAAATAAAGGAATATAGTTACACTAAAACATTATAATATACATCGTAAATCCTCTGACAGCTCTTTATGCCTAGTTGACTCTATAAGGTATAAATAAATACTGTATTCCTTTTGATCTAAAAACGTTTACCTATGCACAAAACAAGCAGTGATTTGTCACTTTTTCACGGGCCCTTAATTTACTTATGTTCACACAGGCAACATTGCTTTTTAGAAACATGAACAAACCTTTCAGATGAGACTGGCAGCTTCGCTGTCAGGTGGAATAAACAAGAAATATTAGATTTCTAAGGGAAACCTTTCGTCGCGCTCAAAGCGGCAAAGATGTCAAATTTCCACAAAAATAGGGCATGTCAAGTTGGAGTTAAGAGTCCCAATGCCCGGAGCGGTGACGATTATGTAACCAAAGCCTACGCGATACTCAGGGTTATCACTAACTCAAACTTTTTACATTAACTAAATGGCAATCACAGAGGCTTCAAAGCGCGTGTTACTGTTCAGGGCCCTTAGCCAAAGTTACATTACAAAACGATAGCGAAGTTCGAAAAGAACAAAATGTACATATGGGATTGACATAAGCCGCGCTAAATCACGTGGTCAACGTAATGTCATATATTTATTATTTTCTAACTTCGCTATCGTTTCGTTATCGTTTTTGTAATGTTACTTTGGCTACGGGCTCTGAGTTCTAAAATACCTAAATCAATGGCGTATCGTTACTCGAAATGTTATTTCCAGATGCTCGTTAAATCTTGTACGTCGCCCTTACTCGTCAGTTGTGTACAGGAGACAATGGATATTTTCAGATACACTAAACTACAAGAGAAGAATAAAATATATCTAGTAATGTTTTTCAGTAAGTATACGAAGTACAATAAAGTCAAAAAGATTACAGTGTGACCACGAGCGCAATGGTTATGAAATAAAAAAAATACGAAATAAAGTATCAATCAAATCAAATTAAAATTATTTATAGTTAATTTTGATACGATAAACTAATCTCAAGCATGATCTCGGAGCTAGGCAGACTGCAAAATGAATACACGTTTTTCATCTTTAAAAAAATACAAATGTATATTAGCCATATTTTTTAATGATTTGTGGCAGCCCTACGCAAAACGCGTCGATGGGCGGCGCGCGGCGCGGAATGAAAGCCCTGACGACCCTCGTCATCTCAAGGAGTGCGACGCAATGCTCCACATTTCACCGGAATGACCGCAACAACCTTATGATATTACAAACGATTTATTTGCTGTAAACCCCTCTGGTGCTCGATTCGTTGACCGCTCTATTAAATGGGTTATTGAATAGCTCTGATGACGCACGAGTATTTGCACGAGCAACACTTTTGTTCGTGCAAATACTCTTCGATACTTCCAAAGCTTCTATTTTATGATTATCTAAATGATTAATCAAATAATTGGATAATCCAACATATTTCATTTTTTTTTTCATTTGCCAATAAGATTTTTATTAAGTATACGTATATTACGTACTATTGCAGAACTTTAAAGATACATATCCGTCGGCCCGTGACCACGGCCGGTGCAACTCTTTAAGTTGTTACATTTTTAATACTTATCGCCCGGTGGTCGAAATTCGACCGTAATTCTTCAAAGAAAAAATGTTGTAAAATGTATTATTATGCTCCACATTATTATATACTTTAACTAGGTATGCCAAATCTCACACTCCTTACACGAAATGACTTAAAACCGATAATGGAACACCAACATTTTAAAGTGGAAGTACCTTATCCAAATATTATTGTTTGTTATTTATAAACATAATACACTTCTGCTAGCATTTCGATTTAAACTGGCCAGTATCTCCGCCATCGCCGCTAGTTTCCGTTCGCGTCTCAAGAGAACATTGCTGATGCCAGATCTTTGACTTAAATTTGTATTGTGATATTGCATATCTTAGTATGCGGCGGTGCAATCTATTGATTTATCGTTTTGTTGCTCGCTTGATAAATCATACGCTGTATTAGGTTTATGGTCGGTGCGGGTTTATGTGCTGTACCGATTGTGATCGGCTAACGGATGTTCAATTATTGGTTGTAGGCGTTTTCATGATCGTGAAATCGATTTTACTGCTATTGTTTAAGAGTCCGGACTACATGCGTTTGAGACAAAGCGTGTATGGCGGCTAGGGATCGGTTTAGTTGTGTCATCCAGTTGGAATTGAAATACAGTGGTACAATTTTTGTTACAATACTGAGATAAAGTTTTTGTTTTTAATTTCTTAAGCCAATAAAAGCCAATAAGTAGTGTTATTGAGATAGATACAATACACATAAAATAATAATGTATAAAATATTAACTAATATTTGTTATTATCGACTTTTTGTTTGTATCGCATCGGTGACAAAAAGCAGGTTTTTTTTCTCGGAAACATCTATAAATAACTCCCATTTGACCAAAAGTCCTCTAATATTTAAATGTCCAACTATATGATGGGCTTTCACCATAAATGCCTTGAAGCTGGTGTTAGGCGCGGCTTTAAACTCGCTCGGATTGCTCAAGTTCATGGGATTAGATACGGTATTCGCTTCTTTGAAGGGTTAAATAAGTTTGAATGCGGGTATGACATTATAAGGACATTATAATGAGGAGCTCGATGGCGCAGTGGTTAACGCGCTCGGTCTGCGAGTGCTGAGGTTAAGCAACTTTCGCTAAGGCCGGTCATCGGATGGGTGACCAAAAATAAATCGTCTCGAGCTCCTCCGTGCTTCGGAAGGCACTTAAAGCCGTTGGTCCCGGCTGCATTAGCAGTCGTTAACAACCAACCAACCCGCACTGGGCCTGCGTGGTGGTTTATGGCCCGTTCTCCCTATCCATCCATAGGCTCGTGCCCCAGCAGTGGGGACATAAAATGAGCTGATGATGATGATGAATTATAAATGCAAATCAAACTAATGAAATAACTAATATTGGCAACTAGGTATCACTTATATTATTAAGTGTACGAGCCTACGTACATTATAATAACTATATTGCATACTGGTAATTTCACAATGACCTCAATGCGTTTGCATACGCATCACTTTACATACCAATTGTAGAATTAATTACTTACAATAAATTAGTGTTTTTCTAGCATTCAATCGGGTTGGTTTATTAGCACTCTCCGGAGTAACCTATCCTTAGCAAGCATTCGAGTGTGGGAACAACCCCCACATTAAGTCTTTAGTAAAATAATGATTTTGATTCGGTGTCGTTGTTTTCTGAGCAGATCTCGAGAGTCCTTTTTTTCAATTTCTCATTTTAGTACCAGCGCCTTTTTCCGATTAGTACCAAATATCAACCAACCAACTTTATTTCAATGTTCGACCAAACAATGTCGTTATTAACAGGTTCAATACAACAGTTCATAAATCTTTATAATTGACATGACTTGCGCGTTTTGTTTGCATCACAATGAAAGGATGGTGTCATCTCTAATTGTCGTGTTGTAAAGACTTTATTAAACCTCATTAGCAGATAGGCGGTAAAGTCATTAACGTGGAAACATACTTAAATGGCTATTAGTTGAGATAGAGTTGGGTTAATAGTTAAGGCTTGGTAAGATAATGTTGCCAGTTGAATTGTAGTTGCTTTGTTGTTGTCGTTGTTGTTTTGACAGTGGAAAACTCTTCACCCTAGTACCACCGCGCCTGAGGAGGCGTGGATGGTTTTGTGGGGTTCTCCCCTCCAGCTCCCGCCTCTCCGTCCTGGCCCGAGGGTCTCGTCAGTGATTCGGGATAAGGAGGATTGTAATGACCTGTTACACGTATTGGCGTTGCAAGTGTAGCAGGTATTAAATGTTTAAATAAATAAATTGAAACGCGCTCGAGCAACGAACAATACAACAACCTCTTACGAACGGAACCTCATAACAGCCACGCTCGGACTGTTCCAAGCTATTCCGAGATCCGCATTCGTGGAAGGGGTGTATGTGTGCGTTACTCGAGTGCAGAATGTATCAAGCTTACTCTCCGGTTCTCCTTATTTTGTGTTATTGTTACGAAACGCTGTTCAAAATTCAAAATTCAATTTTTTTTAATTCAAAATGAACTTTTACAAGTGTTTTTTGAGAGTCAATTCAAAGCCATGACTTCGTAAACACTACGGTGGAGACCTTGTACCGAGAAAAAGCCGCTAGAAACTCGGCAAGGGCTGTTTTTTTCTCCTGTAGTGTTTTATAATACAAGTTTATTAAAAAAAGCCAATAATTACACACACGTGCAAATTAATGTTATCACATTCATAACATTAATTTGCACTATTGTGTATGTACAACTATATCCATACATTTTTGTCATTAACATAATGTAAGCGTTGTCCTTCTCAATTGGGTGTGCTCAATAGAGCGGGACAGTAATGTCACGCCGACCTATCGCTCACAGCTTTACAAAGCACTGGTCAGGCCCCATATGGAATACTGTTCCCATCTTTGTGCTGGAGCGCCCCAGTACCAACTCCTCCCATTTGACCGCATTCAACGCAGAACTGCTCGAGTTGTCAACGACGTGGTAACCTTTGGTCGGCTTGATCCACTGGCTCTTCGGAGAGACGTTGCGTCTCTCTGTATATTTCATCGCCTTTATCATGGGAGTGCTCTGAGGAATTGTTTGGTTTGATCCTTGCCGCTGATTTCCTTCACCGCACTACGCGCAATCGACTGTCTTCCCATCCACACCATCTTGATGGATGGCGGTATACTACTGTGCGTTTCTTACGTAATTTTTTACCACGAACTACAGTGCTGTGGCGGTATTTCTGGACCATTACGACTTAGGGATCTTCAATAAACGAGCCTATTCCTCCCTAAGAGGTCGGCAACGCATCTGCGATTTCTCTGGTCTTGCGGGCGACGGTGATTGCTTCCCATCAGGTGACCCGCCTGCTCGTTTGCCTCCTTCTAATATAAAAAAAGGCCTGAATTAGTAGCCCTTCAATAATTACGCAAATCGATGCGGTGATAGGTATCTATGAAGTTTCACGGCGGTGGTGTAATGGAAGTATGTTCTGTCGAATAACTGTGGCATACGTCGCGTCGTCACTTGGTTTTCATTTTGTGTGTGTAGGATTCATGTGTATTGTAGTCCTTGGCCTTCTCGAATGACTTACGCCTTGATTAGTAACCCTACAATAATTACGCAATTCGATTGGCTAATACTGTCGATTCCGATAATATCTCAACAATGTAGGATACGGTTGCTTTATTGTATTAATGGTTGCCATATGTATATAAGTTGACAGAAATTACCAAGAAATTACCTTGACAAGGTACCAATGAGTCAGGGGTGTGACAGAACTTGTTTGTTATCTGTTAAATATCAAGAAAAAAGTCATAACTTCTACGAAGTGCAAACAGTAGGTAGGTACTACTTGTTGTAACGTATTTAATCTAAATTTAGATATCACGCTGCAAACGACGTCCTTATCTTTTTCGTAAACATTGAAACGTTATCGCATTTATTGATGTTATTTGATGTCGTTATTATAGACAGGTGTAGTTTTTGAGGGAGTGTTGGATGTTGCCAACATTAAAAAACATAAGTTTATTTGTCATCCATTGTAATGGCAACTATTGCTCTCTCTCTCTGCGACTAAAGAAGAATAAAGACGTGTCATTCAGTAGTCCTGGTATTTTATTATATATTCAGAACCCACCAGCAATCCAGCAACCTATCAGCCTAACACAGACGCTGCTACAGGGAGCGTAGCTGTTGAGTAAATTTTCCAATAAGAATATTTAAATAATACTTATTGTGACAATAAATGTTTTGAGAAAATAAAAGTCCTATACAGTTGACTAACTTTCTTCCTTCATCATCATCATCATTAGCTCATTTGATGTCCCCACTGCTGGGGCACGAGGCTTCCCTATGGATGGATAGGGAGAACGGGCCATAAACCACCACGCGGGCCCAGTGCGATTGGTGGCTGTTAACGACTGCTAATACAGCCGGGACCAATGGCTTTACGTGCCTTCCGAAGCACGGAGCACTTTCTTCCTTAAGGGCAAAATATCATTTTAACTTAAGATTAGCTGATATGAAGAAGTCTTCTTTCCTTGCATGGAATAAAGAAATACAACTGAAGATAAAAACCATATTAAAATGTATTTTTTTAGCACCCGTCGTAGGTAGTACAAGTGGAAACGGGCATTTACCATTACCAATCGAAATATATCCTGGTGTGTGTCACATTATGACTAATCTGAAATCGCAATCTTAAACACACAGTGTGTCTGTTGAAGAAATTATATGACACAGGAACGACCACCAAGTAAAGTTCCAAGTTATAAATATACATTTGGCAAAATTTCGTACCTAGGTATATAACGTCAAAAATTCATTTGGTCCCTTAAAAATTTTAGAAAGAGCAAAGATAATAAATGACGATATCGAACTGAGAGACGCTTAAATGCGAGAAATTATTGTTATTGAGAATTTGTATGGCAAGCAGTGCCTTCTAGTGAAAAAAGTGCAGAGTTAAAATTTTGCTAAAACAAATTCTCGTTTTCGTTTACGTGATCTAATGGTGAAAGAAGCTCACAATCAGCACTCTGACATGAGCAAGGGCTATCCGAAGAATCCGATCTTTCAATATGTTTAAGTCTATAGTATTTTATTGGAATAAGATTGAAATCAATTTCACCTCCAGGGATTACAGACGTCCTTGTAGAACATTAGTTAACAAATCGTTGTTTGAAGTCTATACAACATTGACTGGTTCAGCTTAATTGGGCTTCCTATAAAGACAATGCTACCAGGGTTGTCAATTGAACTAGTCGTAGCTGTATTGTTTGCACAAGAGCTATCAGTTATAATAACAGCGAAGAAATAAGTCTTTAGGCAGAGACTGACGGTAATTGTTTTATTGTTATACTAGTAATTATCTTTAATGTAATGTATAGACTGTTTTAATTAAATTTGCCAAGGTAAACACAAAAAACTAAACCAATTATTACAAAGATAACTTTTTAAAACTTATATATAATTTTCAGTACTGTTTACTAAATATATTAACTTTTTTATACAAGTAGCTAGGTAAAATTTTAATGACTAAGCAAAGAGTAGTTTGTGTTCAATAATTTTACATAATAAAATACTACCAGAACCTATTTTTTTTTTGACTAATCCAATGTTGCCGTACTAATAAGTGTCAGACATTTTCTAAAACAGGCATAATTTTTTGACAACCCTACACGGCACAAGCGTAAACCGGCAATTAAATACTGCTAATGTGGCTAATGAGGCTTTAGCTTATTAGGTGGCATTGAGGAAATTATACGGTTTGCTCAAAATAATGCCAGTTCACACATAGCTCTGTACCATATTGGATTTGGGTTGAACGTGGAACGAGTTTCGTTCTTAATTAGTATGTAAAATAAGCTTAAATCCGCAAAATTGCTCAATAAAATTGTACGATGTGATTGTTATGTACGTACACTGTACGTACGTACAGTCAATAACGAAAGCAGCTGGTCTCTTTAGTACTTTGCCAAAGCAACTAAATAATGTAGGATAAGCACTTTTCAACTATACTAAAGTTATAATGACGTGATACTAAAGAGTTCAGGTACTTTCAATGCTGACTGTACTTTCTGGCTCCTTTTGGCTGTGCGTCAAATAAGGTTTATTCATAAATGATTTATAGTTGTTGCTCTATAAATGCAGGAAGATATCTCGGATTCTTGGAAACGACAAATTGAATTGTAAAAGATGGCTAAAACCAAGTTACGAGTATCTGAAAAGAATTTAATGCAATCGTCTCAACATTTTTTTAAATTGGTTATAGGCAGGCATTTGACCACACCTCACCTGATGTTAAGTGACGGTGCGGTCGAGGATGAAACATGTCTGCCTAGAAATAGCCTATTCACTCTTGGCCTTGAAGAGGTCCAGATTATACCTTTCAGGGAACACACTCGCAGGCAGCGAGTTCCATTCTTATAGCGCACTAAGAAAGTTGAACCGAATGGGCTCGTGCGACAAAGTGTCATATCTACAACATAGGGATGAAACTCGCGTCTCGCGCTCCGATAGCGGAACGTGGATGGTGGGATTAGGTCGTGTAACTCCTTCGCGCACTCCCCGAAATTAATCCTGTAGAAGACCGACAGACGAGCCACCCTACGCCGATGTTCTAGACTTTTCAGCTTGGCGTTTATCAAGGCAGGGTCACCAATCATTCTCTTAGCTCGTTTTTCAATCGAGTCCAAAGCAGCCAGATGGAATTTGGCTGATCCATTCCAAAGGTGGCAGTAGTACTTCATACATGATCGAACTTGTGCTTGATAAAGTTGGAGCAGCTGTTGCAATGTACTTGAGTTGCGGTCCCGGCTTCGCGCGCGTTCATTAGGTCTATCACTATGTATAAAATTGGTTTTACTCAGGGTTGGTTTTACTACAAACAAAGAAACAAACTTTGGCCTATTCATAATCAGTGTGGATTTAGATACAGTACTCGTAGTATAGTTAGTTAGTTTAGTTTAGTAAATAGCCTTTAGTAAGACAGTGGTCTCACTGCTGGGCAAAGGCCTCCATTGAAATCAAGTCATCACTACAACTGATGGGTATTGGTTTCATCACCACGCTTGCCAAATACGGATTGATGATCACAAAACCTGATGATGACCTGGGAATTGAACTCGGGTCCATCGGGTATCGAGCCGAGCGCTATGCGACTCGGCCACCAAGGCGTTTCAAGTACTCATAGTATGTATCAGTATAAAGAGTCAGCGAGGCCTCCGTAAAATGGTCGTGGCGTAATCGGTACAAATTTGTTTCGAATAACGGTTCTCAGAACTGTAATAGAGAATAATGATAAATTGTTCTTCGTGTAGCTCGCCGTGATCGTGTTTGACGATTCTTTCGCGAGAAATGTAGCAAATAAAGATTTGAATCATCCCAAAGTAAACGCAATAGCGGTGATTTCTGTACAAGTTATTCTTGACTGTCTTTTAAATATACTTTTTGTAATAAATAATGTGTGTGTGCATACCTGGAGGGACAGTGTTAACACGTAATGTAATTTTAGGTAGTGGCGAACACAAGCTATGATGTGCAAGATATCCAGCCGTTTGTTCTGATTCGAATATTGTAAATACGAAAGTGCCTCTTACCCACCAGATCGCATTAAGGCTACAAGGTAGCTACTAGCTATCCTGTGTAGCCAGGCCTAACCCAACTTATATATTATGATACATATTAATGTTTTGTATTTATTACTTGTCTCAAGAGCAAACACAACGAGCTTCACGTCAAAACGAAGCAATGGATCTACATGATTTACTCCAGGGAAAATAGTAGAAGGATACGAAACTTGTAGGTCCCTTTTCATCCCGGTCAATACATTGTTCCCTGAGGCAAGCGATGAGGATTTTTGGCGACATACGATCCTACGCGGGTAAAACCGAGGGTGGTAGCTAGTCAAACTAGTTGGATGCGATCCATTAACTGGTATTAACATGCGTATTTATAATACGCACGGCTTCTTAGGTTGCTATTGACAGGTATGTATCAGATAATCGCGTGACGCGTTCTGTACGTGTCTGGCCAGCCTGTTCGTCCGTCGATAACTCCAATGTCGTGATGTCATGACGAAATAAGCAGGTGCATGCATCTTTATCGACCTCCTTTTATGGTGCGCGCGAATTCTTCCGTCGATGGTTCATTAAAAACTACTTGGTGGAAACTTTATTTTTTTTTTCTGTTAATAATCGGAATAGGCAGGTGTTGTGAATGAAAATAGCCAATGTTTTTGGTTGATTCAAATACGGTAATGTCTGTACTTACTATTTATTATTAACTAGTGATTAATACTTTTTTGGTAAAACAGATATGACACAAAAAGTGGCATCACAAACTCTCAATCTGTCATAGCCTAAACTATGTACGGTCACGTCCTAAATGTTTAAGATTTGTCTGAAACTAGGCAAGATTGTAAAATAAAGGATAAATAATGTTCAAAGTTTAATGAGATCCCTTGGCTAAGCTATAAAACAAGAGGCTACATCTGAAAAGTTAGTTAGGTCAGTACCTATTCAGGCTGTCTGGAAGATATCGATGTCTATAACTTTGTTTTTGTTGTAAGTCAAATTTGCTTTAAAGTAAATTTGTCTTGTTTTACCAAGTATTACCCAGCTTTTATATCTAGGAGAAATTCTGCCTATTTGTTGTGTAAAGTGGTACACAATGAAGCAAAAAATTAGATTGTTTAATAACTACTTTTTAAGTAAAACAAAGGCTTTGAAATGAATGAACTTTTACAGATGCACGCATGTTTATGTTACACATTTGATGTTATTTTATGTCATCTTGACGTTTTGACTCCTTTTTTTCATCAATCGTCATCATCAGTGTTACACTACAAATATTACACATTAAACTTGAATTAGGTGTATACAATGTGTATACTTTGTAGTCATTATGTAATACCCACATCAAGTTGGCCTTGAAGATGTACGAGTATATTCAATTGTTCCATCGATTAAATTGCTCTCAGAATGATTTGTGGCTCGCTTCGAGCGACGCGCCGGACGGTTAGTCATAAGTTTTTTGTGACCACAGAACTCATGTTCTGGTTACTGACATTAGTGTAACAGATTTCATTGGAAAAAAAAATCTTCCGAATTGATAGCATCCTGGTTCTTTGACGGTTCTTAGGAAGTGTGATAAAGTGTGAAGTGAAGCAATTTTGTTTTTTCTTATTAACTATTTAATTGAGTTTATTCGTGATAGTAGCTAATACCGACACGTCTGTGGTTAAGGCACCGATATAAGATTTAGGAGTCCCAAGATTCAGGCTGAATAAAACGGGTGGCTCGTTTTTGAGTAAATGTGGAATCACAAACTTCTACAGAATATTGCGAAAATAGCCTTTATATAAATAGTGATAAAGCTCGTTATTAAACCAACTTGCTATCTTTTGCTATCTGATTCGCATCGGGCTATATGAGTTTGATACCGATGGTCTCACAAGTCTTAACCCGGCGAGGATGTGGTGAAAATAGTGACGTGGAGGATGTCGAGGGTCTTTTTGACCCTGTATGTCATTGCGTTTAAAATGGCATTTTTTATTTTGAAACCACAAATAAGATAAGTATTATGAAAATTACATGCTATTTTTATGACATGATAATACAAAACACACATAATCGTATACAATGTTATAATTAAATCAGTTTTGGCAAAGTACTACAAAAAAATAAACTTTTTCTTAAAATTACTCAACTAACACTAAAGTAACAAAAAATAGAAAACTTCTTATAACAATCAGCTTGCAATTTGGTACATAAGTAGAGATCAATCAGTTTCACTTACAGTCTTATCATCATTTTATTAACTACATATCATTATTGTCTGTAGCTGCAACACAATTCTGGCAGAACGAAACAGTGTGTTCGGGACAAATATATTTATGGCATTCGTCACAAACATTTGCTGTCTTGCGATGGCGGGCATAAGCTCATACTTGGCATCTTTTTCGTACACCTGGAACTCTGACAGGTGCTTCTTGTTCAGGTTCTCCACTGAATTCTCTTATTCTTTTGCGTAGCTGTCTGGGCAATCTTCTTTTTCGCTACCGTCGGATAATAAGACTTCTTCACTGTCGGATTCCATTAAAACACGACGTATGCGCTCATCTTCACGCTCCTGCCTACTCATTTTGTACGAAAACACCTGAAAATATAATAATATTAGGTTAAAAATACTTTTCAAACCACACAAAAAAATGTTACGCCGCGGTTGTGGCGGGGTCATATTTACCCTTTTCGGCTCCACGTACGTGTTGCTCCTGTCGCAAGCGGCGGCCGACTGAGTAGTGTTGCGGGGCGCACGCGCAAGTCCCTTAGCAACAGCTACTGAGACACGAAGTAACTATTACCTAATCTGTGCTGAGACGCCCAAAACACTAAGATCGCAGAAAAAAAAACTACACACGATCAAAAATCGACAGGGTCAAAATGACCCTGCAACATCCTCGCCGGGTTAATATAAGGTATTAACTTAAAATACAACGAAACGTCAAATGAAAAAAGGGATAAAAAATGTTATTTTTTTATTTATTGAAATTTAAAGAAAAGTGCTTATGAATTATTTAAAAAATGAACCTGCAATCAGTTCAGGATGTCTTTAGCTGTAGAGAAGAATGAACTCCTTGCGTTCATTCTTAGTCACTACTAGCTTTTGAAGAAGCGAAATCAAAACAATAAGCAATTAATATGCCAGTATCACAGAGAGTGTTAATTATTCACACCAATCACCAGTCGTAACAACAATCTGCATTATAAAGACTTCATAATTTAATTTTTTACGAGCACACGAATAACTTTACAGTAATCATGGATTCCATTAGAAAATGCACACAAAAGTAATAGCAAATTTTATGGAAAACGTTAACCGAATAACAAGGCACTCTGTTTTAAACACGTGCCGAAAATAACTTTGGAAATATGGTTAAAATTACTTATCAGATATCCACTTGACATGGAAAACACTAGCACTAGCTTTAATGTCATCATCATCATCATCACCAGCTCATATACGTCCCCACTGCAATGGCACAAGCCTTCCCTATGGATGGATAGGGAGAACGGGCCATAAACCACCACGCGGGCCACCAAGCGTGGTGATTAAGCCAATACCCATGGATGCCTTTGCCCAGCAGTGGGACGGTATATAGGCTATTTACATTATTATTTTTTGAAATCCACAAATTAATCATACCTAATTTGTAAGAATTAAAAAGGGTCCGTCATAGGATACGGGTGTTTTTAAGCGGACGAATGATTTGTTTGTTTTGTTGTCATGGAAACTGTCAACGTTTTGTTTGTTTCGTTGTCATGGAAACTGTCAAAGCGGTACGAAGTCCGCCGGTCAGCTGTAGAATGTAATAATGTATTATTTTCACCAATTACTTTAGCGTGGTATAAGTTTCAGACAATAAGATCGGTGTATTGATGAGATGTCACAGTTAGTCATTGTTACTTCAGAATTCTATTGATAAATAACAATCATGTAACGTGTAATTATGTAATTTAAACAAACTTAAAAATACAAATTTATTAATTTGTGAATCACAGCTAAGCGTTCGTACATAAGTAATATGCGTTCTTACAAAATTTCATAGCCTCTATGTTCTGCCTTAAGAGTTTACATTACAAATATAATGAGTTTTTGAGATTACTTGCGATTTTTTATAACATAACTTTTTAAATTAAAGTATCAAATTATATTTTGACGTCGGATTATTTCGACTACTCCATATTTGCGGCAGTTCCACCAAAACTATCAATAATGTTTTTTGTTGACTGTGCGACAGTGACAGCCGTCGACTTTCGTCAATTCGGCTTTCGTAATATGCTCATTTTATCATAATGACGAGTCATTTCAACTTACGTCATGCAAGATAACGGATCCAACTCCAATTGGACAGTTCAAGGAACTTTGTTGGCGTAGTTTTCGGAAATACTAAGGTACAATCGTAACAGCGGAACTAAGATAGATGTCCGGATATCTTGTTTTGATTTACAGGTTTTCTGTGTGACTAATCATAAGGAATTAAAGATATAAAAGAATTCAAAACCGCTTTGTTCTAGAACAAAGCGGTTTTGAATTCTGAATAAGTAAGAAAAAATATAAGAAAATATTTATTGACGATTACACAAACATTACAGAAGGATACACAATAAAAATGTAGAAACTGGATAACAATAATAACAAAACAACAGTCAGGAAACATGAAATTAGTGGGTGAAAGCCAACTAGGACCGTGTCTCAGCTTGTGCCGTTGCGGTGCTGAATAACAAACATTTGAACCGTCTAGTGGCTAAGACCACCGGTTTAGACCCAGAGGTCCCGGCTTCGACTCCCAGCGGGGGATACATGTTTGTGTACTCGGTTTGGTTGGTGGTAGGGCTTGTTTGTCCGCCTGGCTAGCTATCACCATCTTATCTAAATATGTCACTATAACATCAATGTTTGTAGCATTGTTGTCTTCCGGCAGCTAGAGATAAGATAGCCAGTACCTCACTAGTTGAGTATCCCGGGTAAAGTGTGCTTCCATCATTGGCCTTATCATCACATAACATCAGATGAGATCAAGGCTTATCCGTTAATATATATATATAAAAAAAAACACCGCCACAATGACGCACGCTGGTGTTCTGACAAGGTCTATGTGTGTGATTGTGGTATATATCTTACGAGTATTTAGTTTATTTTTTTTCATCATCTCAATTATCATCATCATCATCATCATCATCATCATCATCATCATCATCATCATCATCATCGTCGTCATCATCGTCATCATCGTCATCATCATCATCATCATCATCATCATCATCATCGTCGTCATCATCGTCATCATCGTCATCATCATCATCATCATCATCATCATCATCATTCCTACATAGATCAACTGAGCCATTATCCCACTACGATAGCCCGATTTGTTTTGGGTTCGCATACGCTTAATTCGCTTACCCAAGGACAGAGAAGTTCAAAACAATTTGAATTGATACCCATCCGTGGACATGACATTGTGAAAGTTGCTTAATTTCTACGAACGTGCTAGCCATTGCCAACGTGCTCCTTTAGTCGTTTTTAATATGGCAATTTGTCATAATGTCGTAGAAATTCCCTGAACGTAGATAAATATTGGGTCCAACAACTACCGGGATTGTTAGTGGTAATAAAATTGTTATAGCTTTGAAATGAGCCACCGCAAACAACATTATTTAACTCCTAATAGACGGTATCGCATCACTAGGTAGTGATTACAGTGATCAGTATTCAAAGCCAAAGTCAACAATATAAGCGTTTCCAGGCACTTATTTGACGTCAAAAACTATTGAATTTCAAGTTAAGCAAAAATAATATTTTTAAATTTCCTTTTTCCGTTTGCTTCAGAAGACATAATACACATTAAAAATATACAACAAAAAAACAAACACCTTGTGACATCAAAAATTATTAACCAAAAAGTTGAGCAATACATTTAAAAAACACATTGGATCATGTTTTTGAATTTCCTTT
Organism: Eudonia mercurella; assembly: GCA_963082485.1. Lineage (NCBI taxonomy): Eukaryota > Metazoa > Arthropoda > Insecta > Lepidoptera > Crambidae > Eudonia > Eudonia mercurella. The sequence goes on along the minus strand of OY720033.1, from coordinate 12,967,388 downwards.
TTCCATTGCTTTAGAGTCTCAGAAGAACACATTGTTTGTAAAAAAAAATTGTAAAAAAAAACATTTACGCGAATAAAAAGACAGGTTTATTTGCAACCGATATGTACATATTTTCTTTTTCCATTCACTTCACCATACTTACTCGTACAGTATTTTGTATGTGGCCAGCCGTAGCTAACAGCGTTTGTAGTAGTAAACAATATACGCCAGATTCCAGGAACGACATTTACCGACCATCAGCAGCGCTCCGAGCGGGCCGGCAATTATGACAAATTGTCTCCACTAGCGACAGCAAATTGAGACTCAACTGTTTTGCATTGCTGACCTGGCCGGCCATCTTTGTTATAGTCGCTTTAATAAAACCTCATTGTGTGTGAACCACTGGCTGACCTTAAAAAAAAGTTTTCTGATTTTGACCTTCATCATTTTCAGTGCACTGCACTTACAAAACTGAAAATTTCTAGTTCTTTCGTGATGTATGGAGGAGATCAGACGCACTTTCATGAATTTTCCCTAACGTTTACGCGGCGAACGTTACAGCCTTCAAATGTCCTACTGCTGCCTTCCCGCATGAATAGTTGGTGGGTTTTGACGACTGTAATCTTACGGAATCAACGGCTCTACGTGCCTTTTGTAACACTAAAAGCACAATAAGTATTCTGCTATTGGCAAAATATATCTGAACACATATGTATAGAGTTCACATATAAACTTTCAAGTCTTATCCTGTCCTAATCTATTTTTTCTAATTGTTTCAGGTAAACATTAAACTAAGGATTGTCTCTGTGGCTTGGGCTTGACTACGCTATCTTGATTCAGAGCGTTTTTAAAGGCATAGGATAGGCAAGTAAGTCGGTTAAAAGAGTATGAAAATATGTGTTATTAAATATGAGATTGTTATATGCAATTTCACCGCGTCAAACCTGCGACTTGAGGTAACCGCCCCGGGATACTTTTAAGATATCCAGAGAGAGAGTGCGAGTTTTAATCAGTCGATCGAATTCGTTAACGAAAACCAAAAAAATGTATGGCCAAATTGTTACTTTAAAGTTGGCAAATGACTCCGCTCGCGCTCTTCCTGATATCAAGCAGAATGCAGTCCAGGTGCGAAGGCAGCTAGTGGGCAGGATTGTGCCTTACTTGCTATAGCTCTTGTCTGACCCGCAGGTTGCTTCTTCACACCTCATGTGTCACCAAGAGGCGCTGCTTCAATGTCACAACTTATCGTTTGCGTTAACATATGGACAATGAGGGATAAAACTCGCGTTGGACACTCGAGTTGGTCGGCATTTTACCTTATCTGGCAGTTTTTGTAAATAGGACGCAGTTTTCATTTCATCGCACTATCTACGCTGACCTTGGTAAACACTTAACACAGTAGATCACTATTCTCCTTACACCTCCAAAAGGTAAAACTTATACCTATATATAACGTCACGGCACCATGTGGGCGCCAAACGGTGAGCAGCAACGCTAACACAATTACAGCTAATGGAGCTATTCGTTTGTTTGTTTCAGCAAACACCGAAATGTACCGTTTAAAACTTTAATCGTAACTCATTGTCTCACTTTCGAACTTAAGCGTAACGTGTTAGGTGCCATGTTCGCTTGAGCACCCGCCGGTTGTTTACGTTGAATAGATAATGATTAGTAAGTATGCATGCACGTGTGATGGAGACCGAAACGTGAGGATCGGCAATGTGGACAGGCGCACTATGACGTTTTAATACAAAACTTTTTCGGCGTTCACTTGTTTAAAGAGAAGGCGAATGTCGTGTCTTAAAAAGAAGTAAAATAATTCACTTGGAATAGAGATGAATCAAATGGTAAAGGCTATACTGACAAGAGCGTGCCGCGTTAAAGAGGACTTATTTTACTCATCGGCAAATATTTTTTAAGTGACGTTGTTACAGTAACCTAGGATCAGAACAAATGTTTTAATCTGTAAATTAAACTGTGATACATACATAGCAAACAATCTTTTGTAATATTCCAATTGTTAATATACACTTAGCATGTGAAATGAACTCCGATGAAATTTCCGTACTCACAGATCGAGCTACTTAAGGCGAAGGGTAAGGCACACTAGCGCCACCAATTGATAATTTGACAATTACTAACGGACCGGATCTTTTTTTAAACATTGCGTACCGTCCGATAACAGGAAAGCATCTACATATGTATTTATTTAATAATTGTGCACTACTTTTTATTGCGTGGTTTATTCACAAAACGGGCTATCGCATTTATTCACAAACAATGGTCACTTTTGATATTAACGAATGAATACAAAAACAAACCTAAAAGTAGTGCACAATTATTAAATAATAGATGTTTGCCTAGTGTCGGAAGGTGCGCAATGTTTGAAAAAAAAAAATCCAGTTTAGTAAATTAAATCCATTAGCGGCGCACGTGTGCCTTACTCTTCGCCTTAAGGCACAGTATAAATAATAAGGGAACTTAATGTTTGCAAATGAAGATCCTTGGAGCTCTCGCGGTCAAAGCTCGTGTTATTTATAGGGACGTTGAAGCCCTTATTTGCCTTCACACGTGTCTGAGAGCTTTAACAAACAACAATTGTGTGTTTGTCGGGTTGGCTTCCGAACGTGTTATTCCGTGGTTTCTCGGAATGATTTTTCCTCATTATACCACATTCTGAATTTTGTGGAAATTGCATTTGGTGCTTTATCGATATCGAAATAGGGGTGACTTTTGTATGCCTCAAAATTAAATAGGAAGTTGTTATATGGTCGTCCGTTATACAAACTTATTGTGATGCGAGTTCTTTTTTTTGTTACTGAAAAAAGTATCTCTGAAATTTTTCTCTCGCGTGTTTATAAAACCTTTTTCAGAAATGTCGTCTGCTTCGCTTCATTGTATTTTCTTTGATAATAAGTAGCACTTAGAGGCCCCTCCAATTGTCTGTAAATAAAAAAAAATCATATTCAATATAATATTATACAAATCAACTAGGTTGCTATTTGACATGTTGGTATCAGTAGAAAGTTGTATTAATACCAATTAAATTAATTAATTAATTAATTAATTACTTTTATTAATACCAATTTTTATGTCCCCTGGGCACAAGCCTTCCGGATGGAAACACAACAGGAAGAACGGGCTTTATCACCACACGAGCCCAGTGCAGATTTGTTGTTGTTAACGATTGCCCGTTGATCCTTTACGTGCCTTCCGAAGCAAGAAGAAACGGAGGAGCTTGAGATGATAGAATTTTGGTCACCCATCCAATGACCGGCCTTTGCGAAAGTTGCTTAACCTTAGTATTAGCAGACCAGCCGAGTTAACCACTGCGCCATCAAGCTCCGTATGATACTTAGGATTTATATGATACTCGTACATATGTAGGCTTGCATAAATTATCGTCAATCATGCTAACAAACTGCCTACGCTAATATTTGCTTTATTTTTTAATGGAACGTTGATGTATTCGTTTGAACAATATTGCTTTCGGTAATGTTTTCCTCGTTTACTTGTATGTAGTCTGCAAACATGTCAAACAATGTTATATAAACATTAGGTAAGTAACTAATAAGGTAGTCGCCAGAGTCAATAGAGAAACTATTAAGCACCTGCCGATGAGATTGTTCTTTCATAGAAAATGTATGGAATAACGAGCTATGATGTCACTGTTATGTTCCATTAACCACCTTTTAGGTTACAGAAATGTTTTGCAGAACTTTTAGGTAGTGGAGTCTTGTTTTAGAATACGTGTTAACTACATCACTTTGACCAACATATTTACTGAAACTGAGCACCGAGCACTGAATTTTATCACTGCTTTTTTGATTTTTGACTGCTTTTTAGCGGCAGAGTACCATCTATCCAACGGTTATTGCAACCGATGCCTATGCAGATTCATCTTTACAGATAATCTGATAATCTTTACAGATCTTTATAAATATTTAATTCGCTTCAGTGCAGCAATGAGCACTTAAAAATAAAAAGTAAAAATGACTATATCATTGAAATCAAGTCATCGGCATCGCTACAATTGATGGGTATTGAGTTAATCACCACGCTCTTGCCAAATGTAGGTTGGTGATCTTATGGCTACTATACAGCTTGTTAGTTAAACCAAAGGACATATTAAGGGAGGACATTAGGTATTCGATTCCCGATCCGATTCATAAAAAAAATATTCTTATTTTTTTGCATAATCCTAATAAATAATTTAGCGTATACGTACACTAAGCGCGGGAAAAGAACAAATATGTGCCAACTGACTGCGCCGGCGGAGCACGGCACCGCCGATAGATCATGCCGAAAGGTCACTTTTTGTTTTGCACACCGCACGCACTCCGCGACGCGACGCCTTCATCCCCGCCTCGCGGCGCGTGCCCCGGCGCGTACCCCGCCGCAGGCAGTCTGCGCCGTATTTTTTTATTTGTTTATGTTTACCCAGGCATAAACTACCATAGGATTAAATATGTCCCTCGTGTTAACTAACACGCTGTATATACAATTAAATAACGCAAATCAGTTTGATTGTATGGAGCGACGGGGGTGTGGTGTTGCCTCAATAAGCTTAAGTTGAGGCGAGCTGTAAGCTGCTTACAATAGCTAAGCTCAGTGAAAAAAAATATTACACAGTTCATTCATTCTTCATAGAGCCAAAATTTGCCAATTACTATTATCATATTTCGACGAGGGCCGCACAATAAAAAATCTTTTCTCATTTGTCTCATAAGCTTCTTCTTTGTGAAATATTTTTTTTCTCCAACAAATGTCAGGTTTTATTAAGGTTTATTTGATTGCCAAAGAAATTGTTATTGTACACGTTCATGACATACCTACTGCCGCATAATCATTTAGTAGATTAGTAGTATTAACTTGTTTATTTCTGCCTTTTTAACCTAAAATTTGATAGGAGAATCCATGGTTTACCGTAATCTGGATGGGTCATAGGTTTCTTACAGAACACAATTGGTTTAACGATCCTACTAATTTATTAAAAAATATAGGTAGGTTAAAAATGTATAGCTAGAAGTAATATTTATTTTAGCATTGTTATCCAACGTGGCAATGCTGCTAGCTTACTGGGCACTGCCTGATGGGGATGATTTGGGGCATTTTTGTTTATTTATAGTAAGTATCAGTTATAGTTTTTAGTTTTTATATAAGTTTTATTTTAAGTAGTTTAATTTACTTGTTATTGTCTTTGTTTTGTAAATAAATTATTTAGGAGGTTCATTTTAAATAAGAGGTATGATTTATGAAGCCCACACTAAATTACAAAATATACACTATGTAATATAATATTCTTTGCACTCATTTTTAAGTGCAATGTCGAAATTGTCACCAGTGACTTCTCATAGAAGAGGGAGCACTAGTAATTAATATCATATTGTGAGCGGTCAATCAACTTCTTGAACTTTGATTTGCTTACTAGCTAAGGTAACTGCTTTATATAAACCTAGACAAAAATAAAGCTATTTAATTTTGTTTAGCTGCCTAATGCTTTGCTTAGAGTTGAAAACCATTTATTTTCAATACAAATTTCAAGATAAACTGAAATCTTTCTTACTGGAAAAATGTTTTTACTCAGTTAATGAATATTTAAATGACCGATGATATCATCATCATCATCATCATCAGCTCATTTTAGGTCCCCACTGCTGGGGCACGAGCCTTCCCTATGGATGGATAGGGAGAACGGGCCATAAACCACCACGCGGGCCCAGTGCGGATTGGTGGTTGTTAACGACTGCTAATGCAGCCGGGACCAACGGCTTTACGTGCCTTCCAAAGCACGGAGACCGATGATATGAATACTGATAATTATTAATAGTGGTTATAATTAATGCGTGGCTTGTTGAAATTAATTTTATCCTAATAATTAATCTTATGTTAATTTGTATTAATATTTATTTTCAGTACGTTATTATTGTTATATAGAACAAATGACTTATGACATATTACTTAGAAGATATCTTTATGAAGGAGGTTCTTGCGGAAGGGCGGTGTGTACCTACCAGTACTTCCGTGGATTATACTAACACAGTTCAGTTATAAATTATAATATTTTTTACACAACATTGTATTAGATTGCCTAGAGGCGGCGGAAAGGAACTCGTCGATAGTGGAAGATAGGCAGCAAACTACACATCCTATCTTCGTCGCCCCTAAACTGTATGGGATGGACACCAACGAACAAACTCATCATCATCATCAGCTCATTTTCATGTCCCCACTGCTAAGGTACGAGCCTTCCCAATGGATAGGGAGAACGGGCCATAATACACCACGCGGGCCCACTGCGGATTGGTGGTTGTTAACGACTGCTTATGCAGCCGGGACCAACGGCTTTACGTGCCTTCAAAAGCACGGAGAAGCTCGATGATAAATGTTTGGTCACCCATCCGGTGACCGGCCTTTGCGAAAGTTGCTTAATTTCAGCACTCGCAGACCGAGCGCGTTAACCACTGCGCCAACGAGCTCTTCCCAAACAAAACAACTCAGGTCTTCCTTATACAATCATTTATTCTAGACTGTTCTTCACATAGCATTTTGAATGGGCCATTGTGGCATGATATAAATATTGTTATAAGCATTAAAGTGAGCAACAGCAAATAAGAAGAGAATAACATAAAAAAGGAGATTAGTCCCTTGTGTTACCTATAACCGAGATAACTGGTAACATAAAACCTGTCTGATGCAGTCGATGCCAGGAGTCCTACTATGAGTTAGCACACAATCTATTTGCTAGCAAAGAAAGTGTGAAAGTTATACATATAATTCAAAGTCAAAGTCAAAGTCAAAATGTTTTATTTAAATACACTTAAGATAAGTGCTTTGAATCGTCCAAAAATTTTTTTACCTACTACCTATTATCATACCTACTATTATAAAAAAATAATGAGAGTATCTTGAGAAAAAAATATTTTAAACAAAAGAGGATCATTCATATCAGTATAGATGTGCGCGTAAATACATAAACATATGTGTATGTAACGCATACGTATCGAGAAAGAAGTTGGTGGAACCTTTTTGAAGTTGGTTACAAATGAAGTGAGTGCTAAGTTCGAGTTTTCTTCACTGTTCGGTAGAGTTCAGGTGACCTCCAAATTATATGGAATCATAGCAGCACCATCTAGTGATAGACTTTTGAAACTAACTGCCCTTTAGGTGCAAACACGCTGCTTCAATGACATAAGCATAATTACCCGATTTAAACCAAACCCCTCAAAGAGATAGGGAAAGGGGGTACGCTTGCGTGATGCCATTCCCTCTAGAATACTTCTGACGGTGTTTCGATCACACGGCTTTAAGTATCTCGCCGTCCGGCTTCATCCCAAAAAAAACCGGAGACGCTACCGGAGACGCTGACAAGGCCGCCTGATATCATTAGCAAACTCTTTCCAGAAAAAAAATATTGGTAGTTACCAATTGTAGTCAACTGTAACTCTGCCGAACTGTAAAAAAACTTTGTATGCTTTAGTGACAACAAAGAGTTTGAGACACTATGAAACTGCCTACAGTAAGGAGGTACCTTTAGAACAGTAAGTAACGTGTAAGCGTCACTGTGCATGTAATTAAGTTTTATTGATTCATAATTATATTTTCATATGATGTACGTTTTAAGGGTCATAGTCTAAAGTAATAAAAGGTATTTCACACATTCAGCAACACCTTGACAGGCTTAAAGTGCTTAAAACTAAGTTATACTCATAACAAAGTGAGTATTCCGTTCTAGTCGTACTTCTGATTTTGATTAGATATTGCAATTATTAATTTTCAATTAAGAAACGCTGAACATAGCCTCTATCTTAAGCGAGCACTGTTAATAAACTCGTGGAAAGGCTAGATCGAAACGAGGCTCGTTATCTTGCGTAATATCAGGCTTTGGGCGTCACTAAACTGAACAGGCAACACAGTATCCCGCCTTCGTAGTCATGATAAAATATCAAGTCAGCTTTTATGCGATACAAGAGCTTTAAAGCATGGAATATTCATGACTTACTAAGTGTTTGCTGTATTGATTGACAAGCAAACAGACCAGTGAGCTATCTGCCTCTGTGTTGTTTTAAGTTGTAAGAACGTCGTCCGTTTCTGATAAGAAAGTCCCAGGTTCTGGTTAATTTTGCTAAGCATATAGAATATTTAAAACTTTGTCAATTTTTTTTATTATGGACTAGCAGTGGGATCGGTGGGCTTATGTGGTTTAATGGTTAGATCACCACCGGTCTCTAAATAGAAATCCTAGGATAAACATACAGTGCTCACATTGTGCAGGGTTGGTTGGTACTGTGTTTTAAGTGTAGTTAGCTACTATCATTCATGGAGGAGCTCGATGGCGCAGTGGTTAACGCGCCCGGTCTGCGAGTGCTGAGGTTAAGCAACTTTCGCAAAGGCCGGTCATCGGATGGGTGACCAAAAATGTATCATCTCAAGCTCCTCCGTGCTTCGGAAGGCACGTAAAGCCGTTGGTCCCGGCTGCATTAGCAGTCGTTAACAACCACCAATCCGCACTGGGCCCGCGTGGTGGTTCATGACCCGTTCTCTCTATCCATCCATAGGGAAGGTTCGTGCCCCAGCAGTGGGGACATAAAATGAGCTGATGATGATGATGATGATGATTCGTACCTTTGCTTGATATAACAACAATTTAACAGCGTTGTTATATGTCATCAGTTAGACAGACTGTTCCTCAGTGGTTGACGATTCAGTCCTCTATCATCTTCAGCCTTATCACCACTTACCACCACATTGTAGCCAACATTGCGAAAAAATAGTTAGTTAAAAAATATTAAAGCTAAGTTTTGTCAGTAATATCAACAGAAGTTAGATTATTAATTAAACAATTTAAAACATGAGAAAGGTAATCAGCAGCCAAAACGTTTCATTCAAATGAAAATGATCTATTACGAGATTAGGAAGGACCTTCAAAATTTAATTTGCTTTCATCCGCCCTTCGAGCCTTCCCATTACAGGTAATTCTATATAAAAAAGAAAACATTTCATGGGCCGCCAAGTATTTAATCCCATTTGGTGGGCGATATCAGGGAATAACTCAATTTCTGGTCCGATAATTGCACCGGCTCGCCGTCTTGGGGTGCTCAAACACAGCGGCGAAGGGGACGCCGACTTTCACTATCGGTTTTATTCTAAATGTATATATTGGCAACTTGGTATCACCTAGTTGTTTATTAGCACGGCTTTTTTCTAAACTATTGTTTGGTGGCACAATATCCGAGCGGCTGGTCATTAGATGGCTCCTCCGTGCTTCAGAAGGCACGTAATTGCATTTGTTAAGACCTATCAGATCAACTTAACAATCAAAAACGGGGAGGTCAGGATAGGTCACTATAACTTTTATGCCTTTCCCTCTCGCCCTGCTACCTTTTGTCCAGGAAAAATGAGACAAGAGAGCCGCCACATAACATTCGTCGCCTATAGTAGCCGACATTCATGAGGAGAATTACGTAGGTAAAAAAAAACGCTATAACTTACCTCAATGCCCGGGTTATAGTAACCGATATCCCTGTTTGCAACAACGCATCTTACTCATCTTAACTATCTGATGAACGGCTACAATTACTGACTGATGATTGTGATGGTTGTGTATGAATATTCGATATTTCGGACTTTCAGAATTAATAATTTTATCACAAAGCAATATCTATACAAAACAAACCGGACGGAAAGCGACGTCTTGTTTGTCTCTTAGGACAAATAGGGCTTACCCTATTTTACGAAGAAGCAATTCTTTAGCATTAGTATCTTCAGGTTTTGTGCGGTTGGATAGATATTGTCGTGATAAAACTACCTGGATCGAAACATTGTTTATTTTTTTGGAGATTCATGAGATGGACTAGTTAATAAAACTGTATCACGATCGTAACTCAAACGCGTACACCACTAAGCAAATGCTTCGGCAAAAGGAAACTTGCCACCTAAAATATCCAATGATTGATGAGCGCCCCGAGCTCCAAAAGAAATTATGGACTTTACAGGCATTTATCCGATTAAGCATTTTAATCTCCAATCTCTTGCGAACATTTTTTCCTGGCTTTCGGTCGAAGTAATTAATTTTGTTATTTGGGATTATCGAGAATCGGGAGGGGCGTTTTTGTGCATCACTAATTTATTTGAAATGCTATAATTGGAGCTATGTCGTGGGGATAAGACATCTAATTTGAAGACTACAAAGTTCGAAATTACAAAATTCTATCTTTGGAAGCATTAGCATTATTGTTTTCCTAAGAATTACGTTAAACAAGATTGTTTATTTCCTCCAGTAACTACCGAGCACTAATTGCAAATTCTATATTGAAGTTACGAGTTCGAAAGCTTCTAGAGTGAATTTTCTAATTGAGTATTCGAGGGCCATAATATTTTCCTTAATTTATTATTGGCTAACACTACAGATTGCTCAATTAAAGGCGAAAGCAATTTACTGTGCCACGAGAGGATTAAAAAGAGTAAGGAGCCATGTTGACTCAGCAAACACCACATGCGGGATGGAATGAAACGGGCGAATGTGGCCAAGTGTCGCCCCCTAGTGGACCGTGTCGGTGGTTCCGTCAATATTTACCTTCTATTATCTCTTGAGACTGAAAGTATCAGGGGCTTTTGAGGACTTGGCATCGTTGTTGAATTGGAGAGGGGCCCTTGAAATTAATGCTCTCATCTATAATGCGATGATTCTTTAGTTACTGCTAGGGTGGAAACTGCTATATGAGTTGGAAAGGAACTCGCTGCTTGCGATCCTGAGAAATACCAGTGACAGAGAATGGATAATACTGGGTTTTTTGTGGGTATACTTCACTTCCCCTCCTCGAGCTTTCAGTAGCTGGACGAGGGAAGAGGAGAAAAATCCCACATAACCCAGGTTCACCCTTAGTCCAGTGTATGAGCAAAGCATTTTACTTAGGTAAAATCAGCTCATTTTTTTTATGTCCCCACTGCTGGCCTTCCCTATGGATGGATAGGAAGAACGGGGCGTAAACCACCAGTGCGGATTGGTGGTTGTTAACGACTGCTAATGCAGCCGGGACTAACGGCTTTACGTGACTTCCGAAGCACGGAGGAGCTCGAGATGATAAATGTTTGGTCACCCATCCGGTGACCGGCCTTTGCGAAAGTTGCTTAACCTCGGCACTCGCAGGCCGAGCGCGTTAACCACTGCGCCTTCGAGCTCCTCAAAGGGCGTTATGAGATAGGAATTGGTTTGGAGGAATTACTTTTGGGTTTACTGCTCATTATTACTTCCATTAACGTTGCACAGTGCAGAGAATATAAAACCCCTATAACGGAGAAAGATTGCACCACATAAACTATCAACCCTATAACGATCTAATTTGATTTGTTGGGTGTTAATGGTCATTAATTGCGGAAGCGTCACGTGCTAGGGTTTGGAAACAAACCATAGCCAAAGCGCAGACGAAGTAAAAAATATATAAGTTTTTTTCTTACCATGAAGTAGTTATGTTAATGTTAACAAAGATTACCTACAGTAGTACATTATTATTTTGTAGGAGACTAGTTTGTCAAATAAGCATAGATTGTCTGTCATTTAGAGCACCAGAGGGCTTAGACATAACAATAAATGGCAAAACGCTAATATAATAGAAATAGAATGGAATAATTTATCAATTTCAAAGCAGGCTTACACCTGGTTTATTGGAGAAATAAAGTTAACTATTTCCTACCAACTGAGGTTTCAACCAACTTTAAAATGCATGATTGCACCCCAAAGTGCCCAGATATTGTCAAGATTCCTGGAATGCCTCTGTAAATTAATTGTCCTTTGCTTTGATTCGGTTTATTGAGTTGAGACGTGTTTCCTCATTTTAGTGATAAAATATTTTCACAACTCCCGTATTTACCAACCGCAATTAGGTCCGACACAACAAATTCTCGTCTTGTAAACGTAAAATGCTACCAGTAAAAGTAAATAGCAAATATATTGCAAATATATATGTCGGAGATGGAAACGGATTTTGTTTGAAAACGTCGTCTCCGTCCGCCATTTTGTGCGTAGAATAGAGTCAGTGCGCACACGTCCGGCACAGTCGAGCTCCAGAAGTAAAGTGAGTGCGAGAGTGAGTTTCACAAACTAACGTTTCCTCACTGACAAGTGACAGTGACAGATGTCATAGACTCACTATGCTCCCACTACTCGCTCGAACTACTGACTCAGGGATAATTTCATAATGCCAAGCTATTCTGCCAAGCTATTCAGCCTAATATCGATAGATGCCGTTACTAGTCTATGAAATAACTCCGACACGGCCATTCTGACACTGCGCGCGTTCTCGAGCGCAGCAGTTCCGGAGCTCTTCTTTTAAGAGCAACTAGATTCAAATGCGAAAACATTAAAGCACGAAGTGCGGAGCTTCCAATGCGAAAGCGTTGAAGTACGAAGCGCGGAGCTTCCAATGCGTAAGCGTTGAAGCACGAAGCGCGGAGCTTCCAATGCGTAAGCGTGACTGCATGAAGCGCGGAGCTTCCAATGCGAAAGCGTTGAAGCATGAAGCGCGGAGCTTCCAATACGAAAGCGTGACTGCATGAAGCGCGGAGCTTCCAATGCGAAAGCGTTGAAGCATGAAGCGCGGAGCTTCCAATACGAAAGCGTGACTGCATGAAGCGCGGAGCTTCCAATGCGAAAGCGTTGAAGCATGAAGCGCGGAGCTTCCAATACGAAAGCGCGACTGCATGAAGCGCGGAGCTTCTCATGCGAAAGCGTTGAAGCATGAAGCGCGGAGCTTCCAATACGAAAGCGTGACTGCATGAAGCGCGGAGCTTCCAATGCGAAAGCGTTGAAGCATGAAGCGCGGAGCTTCCAATGCGTAAGCGTTGAATAGAAGAAAACAAAAAGAAATCAAAGAACATTTGCTGTTAACTTTAACTTTAAAAATCTAATGAACGTTTTATGCAGGCTTCCTTTTTTTTTGTAACAAAAGATAACCAAGCACAGTATTTCCCGTTCGGTCTATCCTGACCAAACAATAATTGACTCTTACATTTAGCTCCACAGTAGGCACTATAATAGGCTCTACAGTAGACTCTGCAGTAAGCCTCACAGTAGGCCCTACATAAAGCTCTACATAAGTCTCTACATAATTCTCCACATAATTCTCCACATAAGTCTCCACATGAGTCTCCACATGAGTCTCCACATGAGTCTCCACATGAGTCTCCACATGAGTCTCCACATGAGTCTCTACATAAGCCTCTACATAAGCCTCTACATAAGCCTCTACATAAGCCTCTACATAAGTCTCTACATAAGTCTCTACATAAGATTCTACATAAGACTCTACATAAGACTCTACATAAGACTCTACATAAGACTCTACATAAGACTCTACATAAGACTCTACATAAGACTCTACATAAGACTCTACATAAGACTCTACATAAGACTCTACATAAGACTCTACATAAGACTCTACATAAGACTCTACATAAGACTCTACATAAGACTCTACATAAGACTCTACATAAGACTCTACATAAGACTCTACATAAGACTACATATTTAAAACTGAAAACTAAACCTTTTCGATTTAGAAAGATAACAAATCAAATGTAACATAACAAAAGATAAGGTAACTAGACAATCCAAATCCAAACTAGATAACCAGGTAACCAGGGTCATTAACCATTCGTTGCACAAATCAAAAGTCACTATTTGCAAGCTATGTAAGCTTTAAAATCATCTCGAGTTACCCCTCCAATGCCACGGCTCTCACAGCCGAACAGCGATCCCAGTCGCTTACGCGTGTCCATCTCAGTGGAACCACGCGCACGTCTGCATCACCCTCTGACTACACACTACTGTCCTGATAGACCACGACCTCCGCCAGAGCTAAACACGCACCGCGCACCCACGGACATCTTGAGTTTCCTCAATAAACACCGATTTCTACCGGGCTACGACTATGTAATAGCTACTGGTATGGTCGACACTTGTTACAGCCATTAGAGCACTAACTCGAGTTCACACAACAACTTTACTCATTATCAATCGGGTCACAATGTACCTCCACCTCAACTTCGACTGGTACATGACCTTCTGGCATCCCTGTTAATCTATGGTGTGTATTTGTAAGTTCGCTTAGAATTTAATGCTTTCAAAGTATCATAATCATGAGCTACCTCCATCAGGTACCCGCACACAGCTCATCATTTAATAAACTACTGACTCTCTCTAACAAACCCTCATGTCTATGGGGTACTAAACGTAAGTTCTAGTGAGTCTACTTCTAATGCCGCAGTTATAAAAACGAGTCTCTAAATTTATTATCTAACTTGGTTTTGTTTTGTTCACTATTTTTAACCAAGACAAAATCACCTGTAATAAACTTGTCTAACTGTAATAACCAACAGTACAGTACTAATAACATTAGATTGTCCAGTAACTCATTGTCACTTCGGTAAGTAAACGTTTTCCTCTGGCTATTTGACTTTTTTATCATAGAAATTTCTAAGCATTATAAAATAATCATACTGAATCATGAAAACATCACCAGAAACATTCAGCGTCCAGCAGAGTTGCCGATGCAGCACAGGTCTGTTTACCCGATGACGCTGGTTCACGTTGCTCGCCATGCTGCCGGTGTCGGTGTCGCTGCTGCCGGTTGCACCGCAGTTGCTAGTAGCGCCCTTCCCCGTGCCCCGCAGTGATGGTATGAGCGCGTGGGCACATGTTTGCAAAAGGATCCGTGCCTCTAAATATGGAGAATGTAGCAATCCATACGTCGACTGTAGCTACGCACGCGTATAAACTCCGGTAATGAATCTCCTCATGTGCTTTCTGAACATCAAGTAACGCCATCCAATTCTGATTTTGCTGTTCCAACATCCGTTGTCATTTACGATAAAACTTTGCATCGTTTTCTTCTAGTTGTTCGCGTCGATTACATCCTTAGAGCAAAGGTTACATCCCACTTCTGATGTCGGAGATGGAAACGGATTTTGTTTGAAAACGTCGTCTCCGTCCGCCATTTTGTGCGTAGAATAGAGTCAGTGCGCACACGTCCGGCACAGTCGAGCTCCAGAAGTAAAGTGAGTGCGAGAGTGAGTTTCACAAACTAACGTTTCCTCACTGACAAGTGACAGTGACAGATGTCATAGACTCACTATGCTCCCACTACTCGCTCGAACTACTGACTCAGGGATAATTTCATAATGCCAAGCTATTCTGCCAAGCTATTCAGCCTAATATCGATAGATGCCGTTACTAGTCTATGAAATAACTCCGACATATATATATGTCCCACTTCTGGGCAGAGGCCTCCATCATTAAAATTTAATCATTGCTACAATTGATGGGTTTTAATCATCTATCTGCCACTGACCACTGCTGCAACGCTTGTCAAATGCAGGTTGGTAGGTAATAGTGTTGTTGAAAGGCTCGGGCCTCCAGAGTCTAAAACTTATTTAAGGGTCGAGTCTGATTAGAAGGCTCGAGTCCTATATACAGCTCGAGGCCCGTGTGTGAAGCTAGCCTTTTCATAAAACTCGAGTTTGAATGAGTTTTAGACTCGGGAGGCTCAAGTTTTTATCAACACTATTGGTAATCATAAACGGGCTAGGTATGCATAAAAAAATCCTTAAAACATTTTACCCGACCTGGAAATTAAACCCAGTACTTTAGGAGGTCAAGTTGAGCGCTTTACAATCAGTCACAGAATCGATTCAATGAAACAACGAGTTTGTAAAAATATTTAATTTTACTATTTATCGTTATCGTTATCGTTATCGTTAATATTAATTGGAGGTAATTTTATAATATTCTTTAACATAAAAAAATACTTAATAATAAAAAATAAACAAATAAATAAATAATAATAATAATTACTAAATAAAACTGCTATAATCTAGGTTTCAAGATATAAATAACAAGCTGACCCGGCGGACTTCGTACCGCTTAGCGCTTTGACAGTTTCCATCATTGAGTTAAATATATATCAATGGTTTCCATGACAACAAAACAAACAAATCATTTTGTATTGGAAAACTAAATTGTCGTATTTAGTATTTAATTTAATATATATTTTTTTAATATTGGTGAAAGAATTTTATAAATCAGTCCAGTAGTTTTTTCGTGGTTTAGTAACCTCTGTGTGAGTAACATTTATGATCACTGCTGCTTGCTAATGCGCGCCTGACGCGCATGACTTCACTAATATGAATATTTAACTTTAATTTCATGACAAATTAAAATTAATAATTATGTGTTAGTACTAAGGTAACAACACATACGATATCTAGATCGAATACACTTTGGATCTTTTCATTTTGACCACACCTTTCTGTTACACGTTGTATATGTAAAGATAAAAAGATAGAAATTGATCGATTTATTTTGTAAACGCAATTTTTGGTTTCAATAAAGGATTATTTAACACGTTAGAGACATAAGGACTTCCAAGTATCCGAGACTAAATGGAGACCAGTGAATAAATAAACAAACGCTCGTCATGTTTCAAAATGGCGAACACAATAGTGTTTTGTTATACAAGCGGTTGAAATAAAGAGAAACAGCTGAGATAAAGCCCGCTCATTGCTCGCTCGCGGTACACAGCGTAATCTCTGCAATCAAAACCTATTCAATTGCACGCTCGCGTACCCGGGAGGTGGGTTAGAGTTTAACTGATCATAATGCTATGCGAAGCGGAGTAAGTAGGATGCTTGTTCAATTTAAATAATAAATATGGAGTTTCTAAGTCTACGAGCTCACAAGAAAATGACTAATGTATTTCTTAATAATGTTCTCTTTAGTTTCATTCTGAATGTTGTCATTTTTATATATAATATACTAGCTGACCGGCAGACTTCGTACTGCTTTGATAGTTTCCATGACAACGTTTCCTTGACAACAAATCAAACAAATCATTCGTCCGCTTAAGAACACCCGTATCCCATGATGGACCCCTATAGCAGCGCCACCTACCGGGTCCAATTGTAAATCTAAACCATTCTCGAATCCATTTGAACTCACACAAAATATTTCATTCAAATCGGTCCAGCCGTTTAGAAGGAGTTCTATTTCATACACACGCACAGAAGATTTTTATATATAAAGATATGCAACATGGACAAACAAGCTTACAATGGTTCTTGTCTTATTATTATCTACCTATATCACAGACAAAGGTAATTGTGAACGTTGGGTTCACAATTACCTTTGTCTCGCTGGTAACAGACAATTTATAAGATTCCAGTAAAAGTTGTGAAATGCTTAAAAAGCTTAGATGGATGAAACGGCCGGCAAAACACGTAGGTACGTGTGCCCGAACGGCCAAGGTATCATTCTACTTTTCTCAAAATAATTAAAACTAAATAAAAAACACCTAACGTACGAATAGACCATCTATCAACTACACCAGTAAGATGGAGTAGAAGAACATTTTGCATGCACCAATATTTAGATGAAACAACTTTTACGGATCTACTCGCGTTTATTCGCGCGAAACGTCATTAAAAATAATGTGTTAAGTAAAATAAACGCGAGTAGATCCGTAAAAGTTGTTTCATTTAAATGTGTTGTGTTCTCAACAAAAGAAACAACTTTAGAAAACAATATGCACCAATATTGATTACATTCATTTGTTTTTTTTTTACTAAGAACAGCTTTCTGATTGCAGCTAATTCGAATTTAAATAAAAGATTTGATTATATGGGTAGTTTTACCGTTTTGTTTTTGTTTGTCATGTTTCAGAATACCAAATTCGTTCCATTTTGAAATAACACGCCCGATATGGATTTTCATACAATTTTTTTTCCTTTAGTTGATGGCTTCGTGTGATTCGCACATTTAGCCAGTGTCAAAGTATTTTTTCTTACAAGTTATAAACAATATTGATTTCCTGTATGATGATGATGAATGATAATAGAAATGAGAAATAAGAAATGATGATAATATACCCCCCAACATCTCGAGTATCTCAGTAAAGATGTGGGGCTTTACTAAGTCCTCGGGCGGACTTCTTGAGAGAATTTGAAAAGTGACGTTGCACTGTTTTGTTTTATTTGCCAACACTCATGCACACTCACGACCACTTAACGGTTAATAATCCACCATTATTTCACATTAATATTACAACACATAACACAAATAATACGACATAACACAAATTTTAGAAAATAAAACAAAACCGCAGACATGACTCTTCACTTTTCCGCCAAGAACTCCCTCTCAAGTCTCATGTAAAATGGAACTGTCAGACACTGATGTTTGCTTACTCTATGCCATAGAATAAAAAAAGGAGCTGTCAAAGTTAATATATAGCTCTACTTGTTAGGTGATGAGTGTTTATTTATTTACGGAGCCTGCGACGTGGGAAGCTTATAAATAAGGCTCGTTAGTTAGGGACGTGTTTCTCGTTATCGTGCTTATATAATTTCGTGTATCGATAGCCTTATTCATATTTTATAAGGAGAAGTGATCTTTAGAAAAAGGGTAACGTTTGGTAGTTTGAAAGGTACTATAAGTCTTTGGGAGCGGTTTTCGTTGGTTATTTGGTAATTTATTTATTATTAAACAGTACATGATAGTATAGTAAAAGTAGCTATATAAGTACCTAGTTTATAAGGCCCAGTATGCCAGACACTGGCATACTCTTATCAAGCCATGAAACATGTCAACTATTAGAGTTAATAATAAATTAGGATACAAATTAATTAAAAATGGAAGTGTTTATAGGGTAAACTCTTTCAAACTTTCACGTTCAGTTGTAAACAAAGAATATAACGTGGGTTAAAAAGGTATGCCAAAGATACCTATATATATATATATATATATATATATATATATATTAATTAGTTTGCGTTAATCCTCGTTATATTCCTTGCTAAAGTAGTTTTGATATTCCTATGCCAAAGATACCTATATATATATATATATATATATATATATTAATTAGTTTGCGTTAATCCTCGTTATATTCCTTGCTAAGTAGTTTTGATATTCCTTTACAAGTCGTTATTTTGGATTATACCTTCCTACTTCTAGCTATAATAAAATATGTGTAGAAGTAAAATTAATTGATTTTATAGAAGTTGTTGTTCCATGAAAACCGAGAATAACACGTAGTAAAATGTTTTTAAACTGTGTTGTTAATACTGTTAATGTCGCTTATGAGGACACAGCGAGGACGCTGTGTAGCCTATGATCGAGTAGAAATAAAATTTTAAAGTAATTACATAATGCGTGATTTAAAATTAATTAATTTGGCTTGACTTAGCGTGACATAAGTCAACGCTACCTATAAATGACGTTTATGTCAATCCCATACAATAATCATTCTATTTAATTTCTATTCTATTAGCGTTTCGTTCGCCATTTGTCTAAGGGGCAGAATTGTCGCTGTATAGTATTAAAAGTTGCCATGTAATATAAGTTGACAGAAGTTACTAAAGTACAGAAGCGCTCATATAATATTATTTGGACTTGACTGTAGCTTAGAGCATTAAACCAAAATGCTCTAAGGACTGTAGTGTAGATAGTAATACCAACTTTTTTACCTCCTACTATATTTTTGCGCGCCGCATCCCGCTCTATAGAGCAAAGTGCACAATTTATTCTTACTCTGTTTCACCGCTACCGATGTCAATTTTACTTTCAAACTGTGTATTTTGTATGCTGAATTTTTGTTATCAATATGAAAGGGCAATTGTTCTTGACAGTTAGTTTTGGTATATGAAACGTAACTAGCTTTTGTTTATTTGCGTTTGAAGTAACAGTTAGATGTATAACCGTTAAAAGTTATCAGTTTGGCTACGAAATGTGTAACATTTATACATGCTCCTGACTATGACATGGGTTTCTTCAAACGAGGCGTGAAGAGGCACCTTGTGGGCCTGCGGGGTGAGGATGACTGATGCTGCGTTGTTTTCACGCTGCACCAGTTTCTTCGCGTCTGGACTCCATTTCCTCTTAACATCAGGTGAAGTGGACTCACTTGCTCTGTCAGATGTTTAAACAAAAAACATACACGACTAAAAAATGCTGTAAGTATTTTAAGTATTTTTTAACAGATGCAGTTTTTTGGTTTTTTTTAGATCTCACTGATGGGCGAATGAATCATTCAATGCACTTTTACTACGTTGATTTCGAAATAATTTTGTCTTAAGTCTAAAAGAGCTTTTCTATTATTTTCTTTCTTTTTATTATATTATAACCGGTCTTGACGGAAGATCAGCGCTTGTCGTAGGGATAGCAAAATTATCAAAAGTTTAGGGACAAAAATTTTATCTGTTGCTTTTGTATATATTTGTTATATTGTAATATCTTTTGTCCAAAATACATGATTTTTTCTTTCTTTCCTTCTTTTTTTCCTTTCATTTGTTTCCATATTATTATTTTCTTTTTTGAATCACTCGAGAGTTGTTGTCGTATGGAATGTTGTTGACTGTTTTCACCAAGCCAAACATTCTTGGAATTAACAATATCATTAATAAATTATAAATAAATTTTATTTGTTATCACAAAAATTTATTTAAACACAAAACAATACCAACCACACAAAAGGATTGTCAATTAAACATCGATCGACGGGAATTAATATACAAAAGCAAACGACGGACCGTACGTATGTACAGTCGCCCGATGAAACAAACGACGCGTCATAAGAGAGTTTATACATTACGGCGTCCCATACAAACTTCAAAGTGCAATTTTATTCAAACAAATGGACGAAATTTATTAAAACTTTATACAATTAAGAAAAATGCAAATAATAATATATGGTCAATAGAAAACTTTTTAATTAACTGTATGTAGTCATGCCATTTAAAGTACACGGAAAGTTTAAAATTAGGTTGAAAAAAAAATTTTTTTTTCAATGTTTTCTACTAACTTTCTAGAGATCTCTGCTTTCATTAAGCAAAGAAACTTTACCTAGACACGGCTCAAAGATTTGAAAAAATTAAACCTTTTACGTTTGTATCATCTCAGCCAAAAAGACGTCCACTGCTGGACAAAGAACTCCCTCAGGAATAAATAATTTTGAGGGGAATTTGACATAATCGCCACGCTTGGCAGTATGGGAATACGTTTGTATGAGATACCAAAATGTTTTAAAGGCTCTTATGAAGCGTCGTTCTCTCTGTAATTTCATAAAGCCTAAAAACTTTTATTAAAACCGTCTGTTAGGTTTCAAAAAGTTTTGAAATTTGAACTTTGTATGGGTTACCGGAATGTATAAGGCTCTTAATAGGCCGGCCTTATCTCGTAGCGATATATGAAGCGTCTGCGCGTCGGCAGTAGCTCGCGACTGACAGCCGCGATAGTGCCGGCGCCGCCCACTCGCGTCGGCTTAGAAATAAATTCAACTTAAACCTACTTGATTGAGCTTCATTATCTTTAAGTTTAATAAGGGAACGGGAATTGTTGCTAAACTTGGAAGTTTCAACCTTGGTTTTTTGATATAAAGCTTTTGTGATTCTATGGGTGGAACTTCAGTTTTTAGATACTGAGGTTGGGTTCCATTCCCAGTTAGTGATCGCATTCCTCCACATAATGATATTGTGTATGTTGTTATAAGGAGGAATGCGACGCGATTATGCGTCATCATCATCATCATCATCATCATCTCAGCCAAAAGACGTCCGCTGGACAAAGGCCTCCCAACGACCGGTTTCGTGATGCTCGCGTCCAGCGGCTTCCCGCGACCTTGTATATGATATGATATGATGATATGATATTAAAATAAAAGAATCGTACAATTTATAGCCTTCTCGACATCCATTAACCTTGTCAGGGCTTCTAACTTCTCTCCATCTTCTAAGTACCACCATCTTGTCTAAACCTGAATTAATTATAAAACATTAAAAGTCAAAAACCCCACAGGTAAATTTATAATGTATAATCTTATCTCATTTTAAGTGAACTGTTTGTAAGTTCTTATGGGAAATAAATGTCTTTAAACCTAAAAACTATATTAAGTAACCTCTCCTAAATACTAACTTTTGACTTTACTGTACTACTGTAACCTTAAAAATTGGTTAATCAACATTTGAGAGAGTATAACGGTGATCTTTATAGTTCACGATTGTTATACTTTTTTTATGATAGAATATACACACATCAAAAATGTCTAGAGGTCAAGTACAATTTTAGCTATACATTTTTTTTCTAATAATATTTACCTAATCTGGTTTTCCAGACTAGCTTCTTGCTCTATTTTTATGTTGAAATAATTAAGAAAAAATGCAATTTTAACAAATTGGGGAAAATTAGCTTAAGTTAAGGTCGTCACCTAATTGGCAAAAATAGCAAGAACAAAGTTGATTTTTGAAAATTTTGTTGAAAAATAAAAATAATAATAATCTGTTTTTCTACCATTCACACGAATCACACAAGCACAGCGATTTGGCATGCTTAGAATCAGCCCCCCAACCGCCTAACTCTTTCGCTTTCGATCGCTTTGAAGGCGAGACCCTCGCCTCGCCTTCTAATATAATATCGAAATATAATATCGAATAATATCGAAAGCTATAGCCTATAGCTATCGATATTGCTTTCATATTCCTTTCGAAATGACAAGATGACGCCTCCTCCTCGCCTCGCCTTTAAAGCGATCGAAAGCGAGAGAGTTAGGCGGTCGGCCCCCAGTTCATCCAAATCACTTTGATGAATAGCCGCCCACGTTCTTTCTAACAAGTCAAAAAGTTGTTGTGGGGTGTGCATGGCATCCATACTCGGCAGAGCTCTTCTTTGGAGCATGTCCCATGCATGCTCAATTGGGTTGAGGTTGGTGATTGTGCAGGCCACGGCAGGACGTTGATATGAGAATCGGCAAGATGGCGTGTTACGACTCTAGCCGTGTGTGGACGTGCATTTGTCATGCATTAGTCGAAACGAATCACTCATGCCTCGCAAGGGGATGATCACATCTGAAACAATCCTCTATGCGTAGATTTGAGCATAGAGGTTGCCCCTGATCCAAATGAGATCGGTTCTTCCACCGATCCAAATACCGGCCCAAAACATGATTGTTCCCCCTCCATATGGATGAACTTCCTGACAAAATCTTAAGCGTTCTTGACGTCCAGCGGTCCTCCAAACTCGAGTGCGTCTTGTATCCGGCCTCATACCGAAACGAGATTCATCAGAGAAGCAAACATAGCGCCAGTCTTCTTCCTCCCAATTTCGGTGTTGGTGTGTGGAACTCTCAGCGGCCTTCGGGAACGCAGACGCACTTCGCGTAAACGATTCCGGATGCCTTGGTCACTTATTAGTAAGTCTGAAGCGCTGTGGAGCCTTGTGGTCAACATCATAGCGGTCATGGTACGATACATAGTTATTAAGTGCACATTGTTACTAACCATAATTGGATCTCTGATATCTAAGTAAATAAATTGAATTGAATTGAATTGAATTGATTCCGTAGAGCAGTATTTTGGATGTACCGGTCAAGACCGGTCTACGAGTGGTGATACGAGATCTTCCTCCATGTCGCTCGGCCACGCTGCCCGTGATACGACAGTGTCCAGAGGCGGCCTATGACACTCTGTGTAGTGCCAATGGCGGCAGCCACAGTACGTTGCCTGGAACCAGCTTCCAACATTCCAACGGCTCTCAACATCTCTTCCCTTGTCAAATGACATTGTCGCTCCATATCGTCGCAAATTTTTTCACTTCCAGTGTAGAAATTGTTCTGATTTTGTAAAATTGCCATTACGCTTTTTATAGGAATTTTGATTGATAGTTAATTTTCCATATTTAAACGATGTAAAAAAAAATCATTCATATCTTGAAATTCTCTAAAAAGAACGATCCTATTATTAATTCCATAAAGCAACGATACTTTAAAATGTATGTCCCTAGACATTTTTGATGTGTGTATTTTGAACAGGAGTTTAAACCCGATCCGATCCGAGCCCCTCGGAGAATCTAGTAGGGCACGGAGACACGTACTAGTGCGTGATGCCGTTCCCTCTAGAAAACCTCCGAAGGTGCTTCGTTTCACACGGCTTGAAACTTTTAAAATTCTCACCGCCCCCTAAAAAGCCCGGTGAAGCTAAAATGCCGTCTGAGACCATCAGCAAACTCTCTCAAATAAAAATTATTATCTATTGGCTAACTAGTCAACTACGAAAGGTAAGCTACGAAATATCTTTTCGTCCGATATACCGCAGTGTCTCAAGACGAAAGTCTTTGACCAGTGACTAGTGACATACGGGTCTGAGACGTGGTCGCTCACTATGGGCCTTATCAGAAGGCTCAAGGTCACTCAAAGAGCAATAGAGAGGGCTATGCTCAGGGTTTCTCTGCGTGATCGAATCAGAAATGAGGAGATCCGTAGAAGAACAAAGGTAACCGACATTGCCCAAAGAGTTGCTAAGCTCAAGTGGCAGTGGGCAGGGCACATTGCTCGTAGGACTGATGGCCGCTGGGCGGAATAGTCCTTGAGTGGCGACCGCGTACTGGAAAGTGCAGTGTAGGCAGGCTTTCAACAACCTCTGGTGAAGGTCACGGGAAGCCGCTGGATGCGAGCAGCACAAAACCGGTCGTTGTGGAGATCCTTGGGGGAGGCCTTTGTCCAGCAGTGGATGTCTTTTGGCTGAGATGATGATGATGATGATGATGATGAACTAGTCAACTAACGCAACTAATTGCAATAATCTTGTTCAAAATGCAATTTATAAAGTTACTCACGCCACATACCAAAACATAGGCATTAGGTAGGTACAATATCCAGTTATATTAGACTAGAAAATATTCACCATTAACTGTTTCCACTTTAGATGTCTGCAGATAAGCAGTCGTATAAACATACGGACAGGAACTGGCACGGCAACAGAACAATGCAATTTCCGTGAAGGACACTAAGGCCGCGCAAGAATAAATAACTAATAAGGCCGATAAGGCCGTCCCAACGGGGGCCACTTAAAGAGATTGCCCGAGGCCTACGCTCACATCCATTCTCCGGAGATGGGATTCTGTTGATGCTAGTTGAATTCAAGGTTTGTGTCGTTCTGTAAAGCAATAAGATAAGTAGGTATACGCTAATACAATTGCTTAGATTTTTCTGTCTTTTTAAAGTGCAGGCTTTTTTTTATTTATTTATCGGAAAATTGGAGCCTTCAAACCACTCACGTATCTGTCTGTCACAATTTCCTTGTAAACTACTTAATTGATAGACTTGGGCACAGAAATTTTGGAAATATCAGTCATACAGGGCCTTGCTCTGTCTAAGTAACCTCTGCACGCCAGTTAAGACTTTAGGTAATAAATAGGGTACAGCGTTGTAACATTTTTTTATAAGATTGCAAACTTATGTGGGAGTCGTGTGAAAAAAATATATTGAACGTATACATTGAACTTTTGCTAGTTGACTCACGTCGGGTAATAGCGACAGATGAAATCACTATAAACACAATATATTTAGCGTTATTATAAGTAAAGTGTCCATTTCAGTACTAGTATTAGGTAAGTGTATTCGATTCATAGCTGAGCTTAGGCAAAAAAGCGCTGGCGAAGAAAAACTCTTCTGCACAGGTCTTTCAAACACACACCCAGACACATATGCACAACACGCACGCACACACGCAAAGTAAAAAAATATAATATTATAATAATTTCTTCCGTAGATCATTAGTAGGAGGTACACCATTAAATTCATTAGGTACGTTAATCATATTTGGCCGCCGGCGCCGCCGCCGTCATCGGCAGTATGGAAATAGTTCCAATTTAATTGAATTTCAATTAACGATGTTATATTTTACAATTTTAACTTATTATGCTACCATAATAATTAAAATTATATTTAAATTTATGAAAAGCAAATTCGAATCACGGAGGAACTCGAGATCATAAATTTTTGGTCACCCGATCGATCCGAGAACGGTCTTTGAGAAAGTTGCTTAACTTGTCGAGCGCTTTAACCACTGCGCCATCGCTCCTCCTCCAACCAAATCCACACTGGACCTGTGTGATGGTTTATGTATGACCCAAGAGCTGGTGATGATAAAAAGTTTCATAAATCTAAATGTGCAATCATTTGTGAAGAGAAAATAAATGCCTTTATTATTATTAAATAATAAAGGCAAATACAAGGAAAATGTCAAAGTTATTGGTCGTCACGTGAACCCCCTTTAGTACCTTTAGTATCTTTAGTATCTATAGTTTCAATGTATTTAATATTTTATTAGATTTTAGATTAATTAGATTAGCTTTATTAATGATTTAATAAGTCCACAACGCATGCCGTGGCTGTCTTTAAATGAAAACTATGCTTAGATAAGGCTTATGTTTGTAACAGTATCATTGTTTTTGCTAGTATATGTTTTTGTTGACTGTCCAAATAATAAATAAATAAATAAAATTATTATATTATTATTATAAAGTGAATAGGCCAGCCTCTGTTTATAAAATATGTCGAATAAGGTAGGTAATATAGTGTACCTACTATTAGTAAAATCCAACTAAAACGCAGTAAGAAGTTACCATCATATTCATCATCATCGTTATGATCAGTTTAAATTCGTTCACTGCTGAACATTGACCTCTCCTAAAGTATGCCACTAGGCACTTTGAATAAAAAAAAACAATTTAAGTTAATTGGATTTTGTAAAAGCAATACCTATAATTTTCTTTGGCAAACCTCTTATGTTAGCTGACAAATTATAAAATATTTTAATGACTTTTAAATATTCTCTAACAATAAATATCAAAGCGACAATTTTAGAAGAAATAAACCAAACACATCAAAATACCATCACCAACCCTTAAATGCATATTGTAGTGAAACCCTTCTGGGCTACGGCTTTTCCACATAATTAGCACATGCAAATATCAGCCAACGTGTCCCTTGCACAAATAGATATAGAATTCGTATAGTACAAAACGGTAGTAGAGTTTGGTATGGATATTGCTGAAACAATTTCCAATCTACCACAAATTCCGTAAATGAAAATGTCTGTTTATTGATACATACGACATTTAATAGAATTTATGACGTTATGACGTTGGAGCTCGACGGAACACGAGCGCGGCGATTTTCGCAACGCTTAACCACCAGATGGGTGACCGACTTAAGAATATCTCGAGATAATTAATGGAATCAGGCGTTATTTTGCGGAAATCCATGGTACAAAAAATGTAATTGAAATAATATGAAGAGGAAACAATAGATTCAATTGAACATGCACACCAACTCCGATACCCGACACGTGTTTCGCCCCTCCACGGGGCATCCTCAGGAGCTGTTGGCTGCGCACCGGCTGTCAGTATGTACAAGTATGAGTACTCTGCATGTGCATATTATATGCGGGCGGGAGGGCGGTTGCATGCGTATTGCATCCAAGCTGGATAAACGAGTGATTTAGCGGAATTAACACTTCATATTGTTTCAATGACTTACATTTTTTTCCTTGAGATCCCAAGCGTTAGAATTTTTAATACCGTTGGTTGTTGTAAGATGGCAGTCATTACAACCACTAACAACAAGCGGAATTTTTTAAACGTATTGTATGGACGGCGCGGCGAGAGGCTTAGGTTTCTCAAGTCATAGAGATCCAACAATCCTTGGAGGTTTTCTAGAGGGATAAGTCCTCTTCTTCTACCAAACTTACCGAGCCGTTCGAGTCGGTTGACGAGAGTGGAAAATTCGAAGGTGGGGACGAACCAGTCTCACACAAGGGTGGCTGACCGTCTATAGCCCAAAACGGTGATTCTCCTTGAAAAAATAGCTAAATATTGCGTACGTGATAACAAACGCGAGTAGTAGTGTTACAAATGAACTGTATTATATGTCCTCACTGCCGGGGCACGAGCCTTCCCTATGAAAGGATAAGGAGAACGGGTCATAAATTGTATTGTAATATAATTTGTTTTTTTTTAAAATAACAAAGCACCCTCCTATATAAACTACCAGACTTGCAACACCCTTTAAACAGGGTGGGTCCATGTACCTATTACTAAGATTTTAGCCCTAATGTTTGTAGCTACATGTGCAAAAAAAAAAAAGCACCATTCGAGCCCAGTGCGAGTTTGACTGCTAATGCAGCCGCGACCAATGGCTTTATGTGCCTTGCGAAGCACGGAGGAGATCGAGATGACAAATTTTTAGTCACCTATCCGATGACCGGCCTTTGCGGAAGTGGCTGAACCTCACAGCAGACCGGGCGCGTTTTCCACTGCGCCATCGCGCTCCTGTATAAATTATTTCATTTGTTTCATTCACACATTTTGCGCGACCTTAAAAGACCGTATATCTTTGTATTAAGAAACCCAACGAAGAAACAGCAACAAAGAGGGAAAAAAATACCCAAAAGAGAATTTTCTCTGACAAGCCGGTCCCCAGCCGATATAAATATCGTTAAGTACAGCAGTGTCTGGCGCACGGACGGCTGCGATATATCAGGAGCAGCAGCTGATAATGCTGTCTGATGTTAATAAGTTGCCGAGATTCGGGAGTAAATATCACACACCATCACACTTTTATTGTTGTATTCAATTGCGAAATTCTGGAAAGCGTTTCTGGAACGCTTAATGATTTTACCTCATGGAATACAACCGGTTGTTTATTACATCTTAACGTTTGGATAAATATCGGGGTATAATATTCATGCAAGTTAAGTTACGAAAAATTACAATTCGGAAAAAATGGTAGGTATTCGCTAACAGAACCGATAGTTGTTTCCAGGGGCATCGGGTGCAAGCCAATGATATTTTATAAAACAAGAAGCAGATATGACATAAGCGCGCGCGTTGTGAAGACTCAAATACGTCCTAATTGGGACGTCTTGTAATTAGTCTGCGTCGAGCGCTGTCACGAGCGTGTCGCACCGTAGGTTCCTGTGTTCTTACCAAAAAAATCAAAAATGCCATCGTGTGTGTTTCGGAAGTGTACCAATTATGACTTTAAAGAAAACAAAATACATGGGATCTCTTATCACATGTAACGCAAAGATACTTAGATTATTTAGTATATTTCAATTATTTTTCTAAATAATCTAATGACTGATGCAAAGACGCCATGTCCAGGTGAAGAAAGAGAGAGCAATCTAGTAGAAACATTTGAAGTGCAATCATTAAAATTATACCTACCTCTTTCATTTGCGTGCTATTTCGTATATTTTGTTTCACTTATCAGTGAAACTTGTCAATGTGTGCAGTTTTGGATTGCTCGGAACAGATATAAAACGCAAATTAGTATGAACGTAACATATCTATAGTTTATAATATTATTGGTGCAAGCACTAATAAACCTTAATGTTAGACTAATAAAAATAAATAACCTATAACAGAAATACGTGCACAATTTGCACATGGACATTCTGTCAAAATCATGCCAGTTTTATTTGACAGATCTAGTGATGCGACAATGTAACGTTCACTTTTTTATGTATAAAATTGATCATCATATATCATATTGGTTAATTCATTGATTAATTCTGTCTAGCAATTTATCTTTGTTTATTTATTTATATCGCCTACATAAAATCACCACTAACAAATTGAGTCATCATCATCATCTCAGTTAAAAGACGTTCACTGCTGGACAAAGGCTTTCCCCAAGGATCTCTACAACGACCGGTTAAAATATAACCATATGGTCACTTAAAAAAAATATTATTATTTTAACACTATTGATTATTTTTTGCCTTGCACCTGGGCATATATTAGGAGGAAAATTTGCCCAATATGCCCGATTTATGCGCGCTATGTCCTCGACCCATGACTAGCACCAGCAGTTGCAAATAATTTATTGACCCTTTTATTACGCATAGCTGCGCTGTAAGCTCCTACATCCCTAACCCAAGTATGCTTAATGCCTTTATTGCTCAGCAACCAGATATTGTTTCATTGGCTAAATGCTTGTGCAAAGTCATAAAAAAACCCAGATATTGATATTTTATTTAATAAATATTTTTTATTTTTCTTGCGTTTGTTTTTGGGTTTGTTAATTTTTAATTTAAATAGTTACACTTTTTATTCTGGCTAAACTGTAACTGTAGTAAGCATCTGATAGTAAAAAAATTAACACGGTAAAGCTTTTCCAACACAAAAATAAATAAGCGTTATAATTCAACGCGCGAAAAGTTATGGCGTCGCTACATAAAGTGTTTTGAAACGAAAATGTCTTATTGTTGTTGCTACTTAAAGTGTATCGCATCTCGTTACAGCTCGTATCGACAAATATTTATTTTCTATTACCTTTAAGCTGTTGGCGTTGTCGACAGTTTTGCCTTGCCACAGAGTAGAGAACACATAGAAGTGCCAACACAAATTAATGTTGTCCTGATATAAACAATGCGTTGACTACGGATTTATCAAGTTTAATTGAAGTTGGAATATCTCACTCAATTTAGTAAATTATGTTGTGCATTTAAGCAATTAGCGTCTCCAGTAGCTGTATAATAAGAGTACTATAAATATTAAAAAACCCATTAAATTTTACTTTTTATTTGTAAGTGCTAATTGCTACGCTTAAACTGAATAAAATATTTATAAAATACAGTGAAAATATTAAATGCCTACCCGACCCAGCCAGGAATCGAACCTGGGTCTTCCGCATTCCGGGTGGCTGCAGCAAGATGACCCAGGTCCGATTCCTGGTTGGGTCGGGTAGGCATTTAATTTTTTCACTGTATTTTATAAATATTAAAAAACCCATTAGCTTGCTGCAATTGGTATTTACAGGTCCATTTAACATTGAACTCTATTGTACTTGATTGTCACATTTATAAATAAAACAAAAACATGTAATAGCGTACAATGTCAAAACAAAGATCTCTGCGATATCTCTTCCAGCCGACTCAGCTTTGTAGATTAAACTTATTAATGGTATAATAATATGAGTTTCAAACATATCTTGTATAAATGTTATAATTTTTTATAAAGTTTTGACCTGCTGTATGGTGCGCAGGGTGCGATCCACCAATAGCATCCTGGGCATGATTGCCAGCAGACATGACTGCTCGTTTGTCAATAGTTGCTGTGCCATATCAAGTGAAGCCACTTGAATAAAATAATAATAATAATAGACGTATGCACGTATTGTCAGGAGGTTCCTCACTCTGCAGCCCTAATCACCGATAGCTTGGGTCTATCCCCTATGCCGGTGGCAACCTAGAATAAGTTTTTTATAATATTTTATATTGTAAATATGTTTTTATATAAAATATTAAAAACACAAATGTTGAAAAAATTTCCACGAGCAGGATTTGAACCTGCACCCTTCTGACATTCCGGGTCAGGTGCTCTTCCAATTGAGCTATCGTGGTTCTAACCAGCCCGCCGAAATTATTCAACACTTTTTACTTTGTAAGCCAAAGGCGCCCATTCAATGTCATCAACTACCGTCATTAACATCCAATCATAATATTTTTACAAATATTAAAGATCGGTTAAGAAATAAGCAAGCTATTTTATAAAATGTTCAAAATGATTTTTAAAGCAAATTTTGTTGCGAACAAATTACAAAAACACAAATGTTGAAAAAATTTCCACGAGCAGGATTTGTTTTTTTTTGATTTTTTTTTTATAATTATTAATAATTTCGGCGGGCTGGTTAGAACCACGATAGCTCAATTGGAAGAGCACCTGACCCGGAATGTCAGAAGGGTGCAGGTTCAAATCCTGCTCGTGGAAATTTTTTCAACATTTGTGTTTTTGTAATTTGTTCGCAACAAAATTTGCTTTAAAAATCATTTTGAACATTTTATATAAAATATTGTAAAAAAAATTTCTTAAGATGTATATTTTAATAAAGAGAATAATAATAAAAATAAACTAAGTGTACACCAACATAGTTCTTAAGTCCCATTTTTACTAACAAATATATTCATATTTGTTTACAACTCTGTAATTATTACTCGAAATAAATAAATTCTATTCTATTCTACAACGAGTAACAGAAAGATGTGGTCAAAAGAAAAGATTCAAAGTGAATCCAAACTGAATTTCGGAAACGGCTCCAACATTCTGCATATAGGATCTAGATCGGATACACTTTAGATCTTTTAATTTTAATTACACCTTTCTGTTACACGTTGTATATCGGATATGTAAACAATTACTAGTAAGAAATTCTAATTAAATAAGGACATCGTGCATGACTAGTACGTTTGTCTTATCTATGAATTGTTTAACTCTATGGAGTGTTAAATGATTCTGTCGCATCATCCCACCTGTTTAGCTCTAACTGCATGCCTGGTGGTGACACCTCGGAACGAGTCATCCATTCAACTCACTTCCAAGAAGAGTATTGAGAACGTTTTACTAATACTGAGAAAATTAAAGCACCCTTTCTTCATTGTGTTCTTTATGTAAGAAAAGAAGTGTTGGCTACCCAAACGGACTTATAACTCGTATATTATAAATCTGGCTAAATCGAATCAAATTTTAATAGCTCGAAATTATTATTGAAATGAAACAACTTTTACGGATCTGAAAAGATCTGTTCATGTGTTTATCCTGACATTTCGAACCCTTCGCATGGTCCTTGGTCACAGGGAGTCACAGACTCAGTCTCAGTCTCCTCTCAGTAAAAGTTGTTTCATTTCAATGTGTAAACTAAAATAACTAAATTCGTGTAAACTTTAAAAAACAATATCGCAATTATTATTTAGGTCGTCTGTAAATCAAACCTATGTAAATAGATGATACTTTTATTGCAACACTATAACCACTCATGTGCTCTGGCTACCACAGAACAATTGAATTCTGTTGTGTCTGGGCCCGAAAGCGTTTGTGTAACTACAACAAAGACATCTCTGTACAATAAGTACCTTCGAACTAGTTGGTATGTGAAATTAGAAGTGTATTGCTTGTAGTTATTTATAAAACGGTAAAACAAAAAAAATGTTTAAAAAATATCTAAACAAAGGTCCATCTGTTTCCCGGCTAAGCAAGGGTACAATCTAAATTGCGAAATAACACAGTGAAACAAAGCAACAGAAAAAAAAGAAGGCGCCGGCAAAAAATAAGCATTCCCCAGCCTAAACATAAAACTGTAAAAAGAAAAAAAAAAGCGCGCGAACACAGCGTCTAAAGTCCGCAACTTCCGCTGGTATTTGCAATGTTAAAACAATTTGTTTTATAAGGTTAGAGGGGATTCCAGGGCTCGGCGGCTGTGACGTCACTAACTTCGGGACGTGGAAGGCCTGACAAATATTTACTTTTGTATGATAGCGCTGAATATGGTGGAGAATATACATGCGCCCCGACGGAAACGTGCTTTTGTTATTACTCTCCTTCGCCGCATACATTAGGAATGTACTGTTGGCAGCATATCAAGACTGGTAGTTGCAAAAATGAGGAAGTGATAAAAAAGAAAAAACAATCACTGCACACGACAAGAGCTCCGTTAAAAGGGTACTGTCTTATGATTCTGCTCTTGGCAAAAGGAAAATCTACACCGGCTTATTACATAAAAAAAAATGCTATTTTGTATTCAGTGCAAATATTATGCTTCCATTTTAGTATCTTACCATTTTAGGCGGCAAGCTTAAGTTGCATTTGCTTTTAAATACTTATTATTAAGGTTTGTTAAACGAATCCAATGTAAATTACTTTTTTATTTAAAAATAATTTTTTATGTAAAAAATATGAATAATAGATCATGGTGATCTTTTTTCGGACATTTTTGTTTAGTGGGTAGACTACCATTCTCATAACCAAAGGTCTCGTCTGGTTCCCGGAGGTACGTACTGTACTCGGATTTGTAAGTGATAGGGCTTGTTTTATTTCATTGTTACTTATTAAACTAAAAAAGAGAAGAAATTGGTATTACAAGTAGTTGAGGATTCAATGTAAAGCACTTTACAAAATTGTTGCCACAATTCTACAATTATGTAAATTTCCACTATGGCAATAATGTTATTAAAATTTTTCTTCTAATACGTAGAAATAGAAGAAAAATTGGAATAATAATATGTAGAAACGTTAAATGTAAATTGTATTGTTTTTAGCGTTTATTAGATTAGTGCGGCTATCAAAGGAAAAAAAAAAAATCCTCTTTAGATTAATACAATGCTTTTGTAAATAATGTTGCACGAAATAATAACACTTACAACTGACATCATTGTTTGAACATAGAGAGATATCCCTATTTATCTACCTTAGCTTAATCAAGAGCCATTTGATATCTTTCGAAATAAAAGGTATTTATCTTCATTTATTACTTTGACAACCACTAATAGAGTGAACAAACAAACTAATGATAGCGGTCGTGCCGAATCAAGATTGATTTGAGCAAATTAAGAACACGCCGAAAAGATTTCATAACATAAGTCGTACTTTGCTTGCTAACCTACAAGGACAAATTTAAATAGTTACATTTCATTGGCCCTTACGTAATTAAGTGATATCCAGAGGTACTGGGTTCTAGTGCGAGGTCAGGATAAGTGGGTTATGGATTTTTTGATGCATAGCCCGGGTTTGTGATCTTCAACGCGAATCAGGTAAGCGTGGTGATTAAACTAATACACAGGCATTGTAGCGATGATTTCGCACTAACAATACAATACTGTTATATCTCAAAATATAATTGAGATTTTACCGTATTGCATTAACAGTACGATTTAATTTAAAATTTCAGTATATTTGAGTTATTACAGTATTGTATCGGTAGTGCGATTTGATTTCAATGATGGAGGATTTAGTCCAGCTTATATGAATTTAATAATAACAATAATAAATTCATATAATATTTGTCTTTAAAATAGCTACATTATACATACACTTACATGAAAATTTTGCAATAATTAATATAATACTTATTTATTAATTATAAAAAGGCCTCACAAAACATAGAGATATACATAACTATGTTTCAGAGGCTACAGAACATTTTATAGCCTCTGCTATTCTGACATAGCCTTTTTCCACATTAAAGGTAAATCTCGAGCAGAAATATGTAAACAATTGTAACTCTTAGTACAACGGAATAAGAGTTAAAGTGTATACAATCAATGCTCGCGAAATTTAGGCTTTTTACTATTACTAACTTAATTATATTGCCCTACTTCGAAGCTAATTATCCGATATTTCGGCGCAGTTGCATGCAACTAATGGTGCACCATTAGTATGGATAAACTGAAGAAATTTACGTTATAGGTAGGTACACAATGTTTTCCACCATTTTACTAAGGTTTTTAATGCGGTCGAAACCAGTACCATTGTCCTCAAAGTCACTACTCACTCGCACTTGCTCTGAATCTGAATACACAGCCTTGACTGTATTACTTTGCATCAGGCCACAAACATAAATATTGTATGCTCAACAGATTCTAATTACATTGCAAATATTCTGGTACAGCGTAGGAAGATGGTTGGGTGACATATAATGAAAAATACAAAGTGACTTTTTTTTTTCTTTTCAATTTATGTTAAAAAAAAATTGACAACATCACTTACATTGTTTTGATTCTAAGATAAGTAGCTAAAGCACTCGTTTTATGGAAATCAGAAACAACGACGGTACCACAACCCCCCAGACCCGACACAATATCGAAAAGTCCGTTTTCGACATAGACCCACCGGGAATCGAACTCGGGACCTCAGAGTTAGCGCCGCCCAAAATCCGGCGTCATCATTAATCAATCATCAATTAATTGATAGAAGGTGCGTACGTATTGACCCTCAAAATGTATTATATATATAATAAAGTTTTCTGTATCCCTGTTTTAGTATTATCGCTAATAATGGATTGCATTTGCCTTCATTTCATAGCTAAGCCGCTGTATCCATGAAAGTATGACACAATATTAATAAAGCTTTGAGATTGATAAGCTGATAGCTGATAATAACACCCGGGACCTCAGAGTTAGCGCCGCTCAACATCCGGCATGCAAGCCACACGACTACGGAGGTCGTCGTATAGATAGAGCTAGTTTTTAGTAGTTCTCAGACTGTTCTTATTCTACCATTATTACTCACCGTTATGCAAAATAACAAATCAAAAAGATCTCTAAAAAGTTTTTACAATTACATCAAAATTGAGGTACCTAATCGTTGCGCTTAAATTGAAATATACTCAATTGTATAAATATGACGACGTGCTTTAGCCCATCTGAAGCTATTGGATTAGCCCACGATATCAGACATCGTCGAATTGCCAATGGCCCTGTCAAATTACACCTGAGTTTATTCTATTTTGTAATACTTTTTCATTTTAGATCCTACTCTATACCACTCACCCACTAATTGACTGACTAATCATGAACTTTTGGAACAGTTTGTAGGCTTCAGTATCAAACTTAACAATAATTGGCCGGACATCGTGTAATAAAAGATTTTTAACATTGCAACAGAATGACGAGAAACTGGTTTATACGCAATCGAGGTTTTTCTATTCAAAGTAGGTACAATTTTCACTTTAGATCCTACGTCACTCAAGCACTGATTTAAAGACTGCAATCATTGAACTCTTAAGGGTGCGCCGACCAAAAAAAGCCAAAAATGTTGGCTAAGTAGCGACGGTAGCAGTAAGCACGGTTAAGTTGATATATGATGAAAAAACTATCGTATTACATAAACAAAATATATATTTAGTATCAAAGGGAACGTGTTTACAATACAATTAGTCCGACCCATAAATTCGTAACACACAGTTTTTTCTACAATATCATTTAAAGTTGGGCAAAAATTATGAAAACGAGTGGCGTTGTTTAGTTGATATCTTATAGTTAATATTAATTATTGTACCTCTAATTATGTCTAAACAATCACCGTTTCGATTTATCGAGCGGTTTTTAAAATTATTATTTTTAAAATTAACACGTTAAATTCCCCATACAAAATTAGTATGGCCGCGTGGCATCAAATAAATATGGATGAAGACATTTCAAATAAAATATATGACACCTGTCACTTACGGACGGCGCATGTGCT
The DNA here is from genome assembly GCA_963082485.1 of Eudonia mercurella. Classification (NCBI taxonomy): domain Eukaryota; kingdom Metazoa; phylum Arthropoda; class Insecta; order Lepidoptera; family Crambidae; genus Eudonia; species Eudonia mercurella. The sequence continues at coordinate 12,930,568 of OY720033.1, read as the reverse complement.
TTAAACAGCTGTTAGTTCATGAAAGGATATTTAAAATTGCAGCAGGATAATGGGATCTTGCTTTACACAATCGACGGCTATCTTTGATATTAAACCCAATAAGTACATAATGTAATAAATATGTACCGTAATCAAAACTAAGTCTCGGCATGCTTACCAATTGTTTGTTCAAACATGAAGGCTATTCGATACTTGTTTGCTCACGAAATTACAGCTTTCCCTATGAATGAACTACAAATAAACGTGATCCTACATTTACCATTACATAGCGTTTATCGTGGCCATGATATTTACTTTCTTGACATATTATTATATTGGTTTTAACTTTCTTGTGCCTGGAAAAACGGTTACATAATTCTGTTGAGTCAAAACAGTCGCATTATTCAATGGAGAGACTACAAATAGGTTAAAGTTATGTATTTTTTAAAATATGATTTTGGTTTGTACCATTATTATGACATAGCCAAAGCTTTGCGTAGATAGAACAACTAGTACACGGCTCAAACAAATCAAACAAAAACACGAAGACGAAACGTCGTCTTTATCAAGTCAAAAAGGGGTTGTCGTAATTTTATTACTCGTACACAGAGAATATTGAAATGCCACGGACTTCATCGAGAAAACAGAAAGTAAAGCAAAATGTATATTTTATAACACAGTATGTCCATTTTGAAAAATATATTACGCCAATTGACGGCAAATTGACAAACGGCGAAACAAAAGACAGTTGACAGATTAGGTAAAAACATATAAAAGTGTAGGTATGTACATTTATTAAAAAGTATTTACATAAATTAAGAAAATAATAACAAGGCATGTGACGGCAGAGCAATATCAGCAAAACAATAAACAGTTGAAAGAATAAGTAAAATTAAAAAAAAATGGTGCATTTATTTAAAAGTATTTACTTCGTAACATATCTTCTTCTGTATTTGTCAATTCGAAGGTTCGCAGCACCTGAGGCGCGGCATCCCTCTTTCTTTACACATTGTAACGCGCAAAGGTTTCTTTCAAAGTCGATATGGGATGACAACGGCACGTGTAATGTCATTGACAGCGAAATGTTCCCACGGATGCGCCTCGTTCTACAGAAAATACTTTGTTATGTGGAGCGCGCATCATTTGGGGTGTAATGCGTAAATCAATAGAAAGTTGTTGATGCGTATGGTAAGATACGAAAAAGATGAATTATTTTTTTACTATTACTTGCAGTATACAACGTGTAACAGAAAAGTGTGGTAAAAATTAAAAGATCCAAAATGTGTCCGATCTAGATCTTGTATGCAGAGTTAATAATTATATCTTAGTAACAGCACATACAAAACTTAGATCGTATACCAATTACACCGCTTGGTGTTTTATGTTTGATTTTATTACTATTCTTAGTTTTAGTTAAGTTTAGTTCTAGTCTGGGCATCTTCGGAAGACCAGCGTTGTAGCATTATTGAAGTGCTATAACACATGCTGAGAAGATGCCTTTTCAGTATCATATACCATGTATATTAAATTATGAATGCTTTACTTGTTTGAATGTTGTTTTGTGATACTGAATAAATGTTTTTCTATTCTATTCTATTCTATTTTCTATATACTTTGTATTTTTTCATTTTTACCACACCTTTCTGTTACACGTTGTATATATTTGAACTAATACTCTTTTTATTAATTTTATCCAAATTCACTAGTAATAATTGGGTTAATACAACGTTATTACGAGTATCATAATTTCTATATACTTTTTTTTACATAACTCTGGTTAAGATGGTTGTGCGTATCCTACATACAGGAGGGAAGGTGGCATGAAACACGTACTGTTTATGCGAAACCTGCACACATAGGTACCTTCATTATTATGCTGGCCAGCAACATTTTGTGCTTCCCGAGATGATATGATAATATCACATTACGTCACACAGGGTATCTACTACGCCAACGTTTCAACACTCGTACTATAGACTTACAATAATTTTCCTTATGTCTTTTGTTTTTGTTGTGAGATGCTATACATATTTCGTGAAGACAACAAAGTTTTTCACTTTGCGCTTTATGGTTCTACTGATGCGCGCATTGTTCTCAAGTATCATTACGCGGCGCACACGTCCTTAACAAGCAACCGACGCATGACTCTCCACACTCATCTTTATTATCGGCAAACTCTTTTGCCTATGTCATATTATGTAAAAGTAGCTGTGAGAAACGGAACGCACCCGATTAATAAAAATAAATTATAAATCGTGTATGGCATACCTTTTTTAGAACACACCGCAGAAACACTTGGAGTGTAGACCTACAAATTAAAAAAAATATATATGAAAAAAATGCTTAGGTATTTCATTTTATGATTAGCCTATATCCAGTAGTGCACTAATGTAGGATAACGATGATTTAACTGAATTTATGTTACTTTAAAACTTTTAATAGTGGACTTTGAATCGCATAAAGTCTGATCAATAAACGATTATTTCCAATGTTGTCTACTAACTCCCTAGATTTAGTATTTTATGTAGCATTAAAAAGGTTTACTAGAATATTATTAGTTGATCGGTTTGAAATAATTGAACTTTGGTATGGAATGATCTAGAAAAGCTCTTAAAAATTTACTTAGTTAAGGTTGATCTCACATGAGCCTTCTTTATGATTTCTTGCCTATCCTAAGATGCTCTCTACAAAGTTACTTTATAAATCTTTCATATTCTCAAACTTATAAGGATGTTTATGTTTACGACATTTAAACGGAGCTGTAAGGTTTAAGAATATTACCCACGTCATGACTTTATCTCACCGGTGAGACTGAAAAAGGCGGCGGAATAAGGAAGAATTTTCTCTTTAACCCGCCCGAGTATGAAAATTACCTTTATTAGAAAGTAAATTAAAGCTACAGTAGCGCGCAACGAGTCCTCATTGTTCACGTCTTCTTTAATACAAGTATTATAATGAAAATAGAAACTTCGCCACTGCTGAAACTGCACAAATAAAGCACTTTTAGGTAAACTATAAAACCGCCTCTGTGGTCTAGTGGCTAAGACCACCGGTTTAGTCCCAGAGGTCCCGGGTTCGATTCCCAGCGGGGGTCACATGTTTGTGTACTCGGTTTGGTTGGTGGTAGGGCTTGTTTGTCCTCCTGGCTAGCTATCACCATCTTACCTAAATAACTCGCCATAACATCAATGTTTGTAGCATTGTTGTGTTCCGGCAGCCAGAGATAAGATAGCCAGTGCCTCACTAGTTGAGGTTCCCGGGTGAAGTGCGCTTCCATCATTGGCCTTATCATCACTTAACATCAGGTGAGATCAAGGCACTGTGCTTACCCATTAATATAAAAAAAACTATGGTAAATACTCAAGGAGATTTATCCTTAATTACTTTGAAAGATCCTATCAATTTTTGTCACATAACTCATGAGTCAAAAATTGATTGGATTTTGTATATTGCAAGCAGGAATCTCTTAATGTATTCCTGTGATTCGTTTTGACAACATTTTTTTCGTTAAGTCCCTTATTAGACAGGGGTAGGTAATTTGATTACTACACAAAAGCTGCTTTATCACCATCATAATCAGCCAATGCTGGACATAGGCTTCTCCCAATGATTCTCATCAAACTATACTGCCAGCCATTTTGTTTACCGGAAGCTGAGCTAATGTATTATCTAGTTTCCCTATATTTGTTTGTTACTGCTGCACCCATAGACGCTTAAGAGGTTTGTTCGCAAAAGGACAGATTCGCTTTACGCCAGATTCGCGTTAGGTCAGATTCGCTTAAAAACTTCTGTCGCAGAAGTATACATAGTCAGCTAAAAAAGTAATTTTATTCATTAAAACGAAACATTAGAGAAAAAAAAATTACAGACATCGTCACTAACTAAAAATAAGAGTATGATTATTTTACACTTATTTTTTTTGTATTATAACGAAGTGTGAAATGCAATTTGCGGGTCGGCAAGGATGGCTTGTGAGGCACATTCCTGTTCCACTAGCTGTCTTCGCATCTAGACTCACATCTGGGTGCCAAGTGCGAGTTTCATTCGCCATTCGATCACGTCAACGAAAACGAGAATTTGTATGGCAATATTTAAACTCTTCTCGTATGCCGCCAGGAGGCGCTGCTTCAATGCCATACTAATTTTCGTTTTCGTAAACGTAATCGAATGAATACAGATAGTAAACAAAACTCACACTAGGCCCTCTGGTAGGGAGGATCATTTGTCAACTATACTATAAAAAAAATAGAAAAATATGTGAAATAGTAAAAAAAACTATTTCCTAATAGCCTACTAAGTAATCATTAATTTATATTACTGACTGACGGCAGTTATAGAAACATTTGGATGATGGTATTCTGAATTAGTATTTTTTTCTATTGATGCACATCACCTTCTAGGAACATGACGTAAACAATTACGTGACCAATTTGTAGGCATACCGCCAGTAAGCCACAGCCGAATTTCTTTTATGAATAATGTTAAAGTTCAAACGTTTGTCTTGAATTTTGATTAGAGTTCATCAGGACATAGTGAAGTGGTCAGTAGCAAGTTATCGTTGTCTCTACGATTATGTTTTATATTAACAATGTATTCACATCATAACCACATCACCAGCTCATTTTATGTCCCCACTGCTGGGGCACGGATAGGATATAGACGGATAGGTAGAACGGGCCATAAACCACCACGCGGGCCCAGTGCGGATTGGCGGTTGTGAACGACTGTTAATGCAGCCGAGACCAACGGCAAAAACAGAGGAGCTCGAGACGATAAATTTTGGGTCACCCATACAATGACCGGCCTTTACGAAAGTTGTTTAACCTTAGCGATCGCAGACCGGGCGTGTCAAACACTGCGCCATCGTGCTCCTAACAATGTATTGCCGTGATATCACGATATTTATAAAAATATAATGCTAATTCGGAAAACAATATTTTTCATCCCAAGTAGGAACTTGAAACCCGAACCCTCAGACAAACCGGTGTACCACCAATTAGGCGATCGTTGTACGGTAGAGGGGGCAAATAAGTGTCCCCCTTTTTTGTGTTGGTGATTGTGTTTTATATTATTAATTGCCTCCGCCAGACCAAGTGCCATATTCATTTTTCTATTTTTATTTATTAAACATTAGTTTTTAAAATAGGGAAATCTTTGCAATTTACATTATTGTAATGATTGTACGATCCTATCACTACTGAAATTGTTTATTCCTAACGAATCATACTGTTGACTCTGTATTAGCATTACATCTTCAGCAATTTATCATCGTTTGAATGACTAGCGTAATTAACTTGTCCTTACCTTGTACTGGGGCTTTTATGACACGACCCAATTTAAAATAATACGTCGCTCAACTCAATCTGGAGGGAGACGTGGAGGCTTGCGTCCTATTAACATATGCTTGCTTACTTAATAACTTACGACTATATACTGTATATAAGAGGTACCATTTATATGGTAATATGGAAATATTATACTCCGCTCAGGAGTAGCTGAATGAAAAATAACTGAGCTATAATTAATCTAAAGCTAAATAAAACTCAAAATTGATAAACATTAAAAGGCAAGGATGAGATTATATATTTATTTATTTGTATGATTCTAAAGTGAAACATCAAAATAGGACTTGTAAGAAAACGACTTGCCTCAGGTGGAACTCGAGCCCACATCCTTTCGCATTTCAGAGAGCTTTTCCAATTGATCTAACGAGACATTGGTTTCCTCTCGACTACGCTCTGTCAGCTTCTGTTTCCTCTTGACAGTATCGGGTCTACCTTTGTAACATCATTCCTTTAGAGGTTTTGTTAACATTACCCATCTCTTTGTTCTAGGAAGAAGAAGTCAAGCAGTTGCCAGTGGTCCCAAAATGCTGCGCCAGCGGTCAAAATTTGACCGTGAGCTTTGAAGACGGCAAAGTGAAGTCAGTCTGCACCCGCTCCAGCCTGACCTTCCAGCCGATCTTCCACCAAGCCAACGAAACGCACATGTGGAGCTACGACAGCAACGTCTTCGAGACAATCGTCGGAAACCCCTGCTCCTACGACAGGTCCTTGTGACATGTAACTGCCTTCAGAATATAATTTTCGAAGCATTTGAAAACCCATTAGGCACTTGTTTTTTATAGGAAACCTTGTTATAAAAGGTTAATATTTTTGCTCAAACCGAAATGATTTTGACTAGAAACTGTCGTTTTGCCTCCAATTAGTCCAAAAAATAGTTTTCGAAATTTCGTTTTTCAATAATAATCTTATAATAGATTAAAAACCTTTTTAATATACCTTACACATTCACTATATTCTGAAGACCAATCTACGAAATATTAGATTTCTCCATTGTAATAGTTTTAGTGTAGGTAATGTAATAGACTTCTAAAATGGTATAAATTTATTTACAGATACAAATTAGAACCAGACAAAGTGAGCTCAGATGAGTTCTATCTACTAGTAAATGGTTCATTATTCGTGCCCTATAATAACCCTACGCTATTGGGTCCAAGGGATTTTTGCATGGAGACCTTTTGGAATGAGTCAAACCCAGCTGGAATTACTTTACCATTAGTTTGTTTTACAACACCTTTAGAAGAAACTAAAACATCTGCTACATTAATTGCTTATGCAATGGGTAAGTAATACATTATTTTTCTTAAATAGCAATTAAGCTTGATATTGACCAACAGAGTATTTATTTATCTTTAAGTTGACTTTGTATAATTGATTATGCAAAGTTATTTGGTTTTCTAAAGTTAACACAAACATTACTCGTTGAAATAAAATACTTTGTTTTTAAATAACATTTCTTTAGCTTTTTAGACTTTTTGGAATTGGACCAGTAGTTCCAGAGATTAGCTCCGACATACAAACAAACAAACAAAGTCACAAACGTTACCTTTTTATTAATAGTATAGAGTATAGATGTGTAATGTTAATTTAATTTTGTTTCAGGTCTAATAATCTCGGTGCCATTTCTACTAGCCACGGCCGCCGTGTACATTCTGATCACTGAATTGCGGGACACACATGGCAAAGCTTTGGCATGCCATACAATTTGCTTGGCAATTGCGTTTTCGTGTTTGGCGGCCACTCAGCTGGCAGGCCATGCTTTCCCAGTAGCTGTTTGTTCAGTGATGGGTAAGATTACATTATATTTAAATAAATAAATAAATACCGAGGAACTGTGTATTGATTGAAGCGTAACATCGATCACGGCTATCCGTAAGTTGTACAAAACTTTGTAGTTGTCTTCTCCACGTGTAAAAATGTTGTCAGTAGATGCGATCAATGTAACACTGCTCAAATACAACCCCATTCGTTGGTACTTACAATGAGTTTTTTTTACAAAATGATAATACTAATTTAATTCGTTTTTTTCAGCTTACCTTATCCAGTTTTCGTTCGTGTCTTGTTTCTTCTGGTTAAACGTGATGTGTTTTGATACTTTCTTAAATGTCAGGTATGTATAAGATTGATTTCATTACTTTCTAATAATGATAGTGAACGCGCCTGATTAAATTTAAATGAGGGTATACAAGCTAATAATTAATTATGAGACGACCAACACCTCAGTCTCCCTGTGACTATGGACTCTGCAAAGTGTCCGAAACGTCAGGATAAACATTAAGGGGGTGCAGCGCGGACGCAAAACTGCGAGTTTCAAGTTTCTTTATGATAGCGAGCGAGCGGCGCGTGGCAGTGGTGTGACAACGGCGCACGACTACGAATACGCACGCACACTAATATCTGTACAGAGTAGGCTGGTGATTTAATTAGAGCAATGTTTACTTTCGTAAAATCATAGGCGTTTGGGTAAAAAATAATAAAAGTCTTAATATTTCCATATTCATGTTTTTTAATTGAAAAATAAGACAACAGTGACCTGCGGAATATCAATACAAACATTTTGATGTCGGATCATTGTTTCATTTGTGCTATATTTACAAAGTTTCTGAAGAAATAAGTTTTTAGATATCATTATTTTACGTATTGTTTATGCAGTTTCTGGGTATTTTTTTGAAATTCCAAGACAACCATGACCTTGTGAAAGGATCAAGCTAACCTACACTAGTCCTTTTAATGTATTTTTTCCTCCTATTCAGCGCCTAGCACCAGTGACTTAAAAACACGTAAATTTTCAAATTCCGCGCTGCACCCCCTTAATTAAAAGTAATGTATAAAATAAACGCGAGTAGATCCGTAAAAGTTGTTTCATTTCAATGTGTAGTGTTCGCGTAAACTTTAGAAAACAATATACGATAGTGGCGTTTAAAATATTACATTATTTGTTCAAAATATAATATAATATAGCCACCTACTTACGATCACAAACATTGGTAATACTTGGCAAGCGACATGGATTCTGGGTAGGTTTATATGCTCAGGAGGACATTCAACAATGTAAAAATAAAATAGATTTATATTTAAATTATTTCGTGTCTTGTTGTTTCAGACGATACATTAATTCGTCTGTGAGTAGAAGAAGTATGCGTCGCCGCTTCGCGTGGTACTGCGCGTACGCAATACTGTTACCAATGATTTTATTAGTGGTCACTGTAGTTATGGAGCTGTCTCCAGCGGTGCCCAGCACATATTTAAAGCCTAATTTTGGAGTTAAAGGCTGCTGGTTCAAAAGTAAGTTGTACACTACAATGCGAATTTGGACTAAAGGCAAAATTGGAGACCAAAAATAAATTAAATAACGAAAAGTTTCTGATGATCTCATAATAATATTATTAACCTTAGTTTATTACAGATTCAATTTTATTTTATTAGACCAAATGTCCAAATTCGGCAACTAAGACACGATTTTGAACTTATTAAAATTGCAAAATGCAAAATGTTAATGTTAAAAAATTATCCGACTAAAAATAAATGGTGACGTTTATTTTCAGCGGACCAAGCAGCACTGCCTTACTTCTACGGACCGGTAGCCGTGATTCTTATCACTAACCTGTTCATATTCTTTTTAACCTCAAGAGCGTTTGCAAAGCATTACGACAAACTTAAAGATATAACACGTAAGTAATTTACTTGTCTTCTATTCAGATTACGTGAAATTCGGTCTGCCACAAATTGCAATTTTTCAGGGAAGAATATCATATACATGCAATAATCCAGGATATTTGCTACTTGCGCACCGAGTTTCAAGTTTCAATTAAATTATATCGGTTTTTATGAAAGAGGAGTCTTGGTTACTCGTTGTCGAAGAGTACGAATGGTCCTGTTCACACATTAAATAGGTATATTACTAGTGCCTGGGCGCTTTTGTTTTCCCCCATGTCATGGTCAGGTCGAGGTTCTAGCCATTAGATATCTTCTCAGGTTATCCGCATTAGTCACCTAGCTCGTCCTGGAGAATCTAGTATGGTAGGGGCACACGCTTGGATTGGCTATAAATACCTAAATATATATTTTTCTGATAAAGTGTTGTTGCCATGACCATATTTTTAGTTATCAGATAAAAAATGCCAATTGCAATGACAAGAATACATTCAACAAATTAGGATTGGCATTTGCCGTTACGTAACATATTGAATTTTTGGAAACAGCGTTCGTGGAAGTGGATAACAATAAGCTTAAAATTTATATTTATGTATATTATAGTCAGTTGTGCTATTGAAAAACAAAGTGTTTGTTATGCTTCAATGTTGCATTGTAAATACGATTTCGGTTCAAATATTTTAAAATGCTTAAAACGAATTGCATTTAATCTTATGTTTTCGTTTTTAGCACTAGATATGACGCACTCAGATATCAGCACGACAGATGATTGGGTGCGCCTAGGAACTGTACTTGGTCAGACTATACCAGCGCATGAGAGGACGTCGTCACCTCCGAGAGGAGCACAAGATAGCTTCAGTTATCGGCTAAAGAAATATAAGAAAATGTAAGTTGCTTATTTACCATGTTTCTTTTTAAGAGCATCTACGATTAGTTATATTCTTATTATTTATTATTATTTATTAGTGATATCCAAACGAAAAACAAAAATTTCAAAGAATCCTCAAAATAATACAAATTAGAAAAGGTTTGGACACAGATACACAAAGCATATTATGACATGTTCTATTACATAACATCGATCTCTACACAGCGCTTTCATCATCGAAGCCTTATCGTCATGACTGTGATGTTAAAAGATCAAAACCTATAAATGGCTCATTATCATCATTTCAAAATATTTTATTTATTCCTTACGGGTTAGCTTGGCCTTCATATTACCTAATGTTAAGTGATGCTAAGACTGAAACTGGAAGCGCTTTTCATCTGGAATCCTCAATTATCAACATTATATCGTTATGTTTATGTGTAGTTAACTGTAGTATAATAATATGTTCCTTTTGCATTATTCTATAAAGCAGACAAACCATGATCGAGTAAACTTTTTTGAAACTAAAATACTATTCGCAGATTTCGGACCTCCTGCATACTGTCCCTCATCATGGGTCTATCCTGGGTGCTGGAAGTGGTGTCGTGGGCAGTTGGGGCAGGTACCACCGCAGTCTCAGTCTGGTCTGTGTTCGACCTTATCAACGCCCTGCAGGGTGTCGTCATCTTCGCCATTTTTGTGATGCAGCAACCTGTAAGAGCTAAAGTTAAAGTACGTATAATTTACTGGTATTGTTTATTGATGTTTCGATAAAGCATGTGTTTGACCAAATCATATCAAACTTTTTATGTATACTAAGTGGACATACAATGGTGGTAATGATATACCCTTGTTTGTCCCTCGTGTTGTTGGTGACATGATTTTAACGTTATTAGTTCTTAATCTGGAATGTGATGCATATATTTTGACTGTTTCCGTTGAGAACCTGTTCGATTCTCTCAACATATACACATACAAATACACATACAACATATACACATACATTTAAACTGTTTGTGTGCCTGCACATCCGACTATCCAAAACTGTCAAATCTATTCAAAAAATGTTCAACTGTATGCATGTATGTATAGAGAAAAGTTCAAAGTCTATTGAGGAAATTAGAATAGAATATAATAGAAAAACATTAACAACACACAAATAAAAAAAGAAAAAAAGAGGCAGACAGTATACACACAAAAGGAAAAAATAAGATGAAACAAAAAGAGGAAGAGTTGATCAAAGTAGTTTGATGTGCGGGCGTGTGTACATAGTGTATTTGTTTTTTTTCTTGGCTTATCAATATCTTTTTTCATCTTTACACAGTCGTCAAGCCTCTTCAGCAGCTGCAGAAGGAAAACAAACGGATCTGAAGTTTTGGTGGTGAGTGACAGGAACAGCATCATCGGCCCTGGAAGAAGAGATTTTGTGTAGTAGACAATATGGACTATAGTGGAAAGTTTTACGGGAGTTTGCAATGCTTTGTAGTCATGTACAATGGCAAGAGTTATTAGAATGTTTTTAAAGTTTTGCTGTCTAAATACCTTTAGCAACATTATCAGGTTGATACCCAGAATAAACTAACTAACAAAACGAAAGGAACTAACATCGAACTAACATCGTGCTTAAGAAAAGCACGGAGAAGTTCAAGATATTTGAAAGGATCCATTAGAAATCGTTCGCTCCACAGATTGACTGACTATTGAGAAAAATGCTGCAACATCAAGCTCCATTTATTCACTTTTAGGTAAAAAAATACCTGGCTAAACTTCATTCAATAAAGATGATACAGCCTTACTTATAAATAATTGATGTTAAGCTATTGAACGTGACTACTATACATAGCAGAATCGTGACGTTTCTAACAATTCAACGCGAAAGTGTAAAACCTTTGATTGCTAACGATGTTCGAGACTGATAGGACCAGTATTATTCGCTGACGGACAAATGCTCATATCAAATGCAGTTAACTAAGATGTTGGTACTCTTATAAACAACGAACCTTTATCTTTTTGCCTTTGTCTCATCAAATAGCAAGGGACGATAACGCTGAGCTCGATAGCGCAGTAGTTAACGCGCCCGGTCTGCGAGTGCTGAGGTTAGCAACTTTCGCAAATGCCGGTCATCGGACGGGTGATCAAAAGTTTATCATCTCGAGCTCGTACGTCCTTCGGAAGGCACGTAAAGCCGTTGGTCCCGGCTGCATTAGCAGTCGTTAATAACCACCAATCCGTATTGGGCCCGCGTGGTGGTTTATGGCCCGTTGTCCCTACCCATCCATAGTTAAGGCTCGTGCCCCAGCAGTGAGGACATAAAAATGAGCTGATGAGGATAAGGATAACACTGAAGATAGTAGTGAACATTACAAGGATTTCTCAAATATTGAGGAAAAGGCCCTTAAAGTTTTGACCTGAATCACGACATTGCTACTAACATTGATGTTGTAGTGGCAGTCTTGGATAAGATATTGAAAGCCAGTAAGAGCTTGAGCAAGCTCAAAAACTAACCGAATCTACTATTATCAATACAATATGTATACCCCCCACTGAGAATCAATGTCAAGATCTCTAACTACTTAACAAACTAAGCAGGTAAGGTTTCCGTCATATGCTATCGTGGCTCTAGTCGGTAGTGCACCTCGCCCTGCATGTCATGGGGTGAGGGTTCGATTTCCGCTCGTGGAATTTTTCAACACTGTCATTTTTCAATTGTAATTTGTTCGCAACAAAAGTTACGTAAAATTATATATAACCATAATCATGAATAACTCAATTTAAAAGAAGTATTAAATAATTAAAGCCCAACTTTTAATGTGAGAGTCTATAACAACCAATGAAATGGCGAAATTTTATACGTGAAGCAGTAAATGTGCTTTATTGTGAGTATTTTCAGCGCAATACGTCGTTCACGATTCTAATTTCGCATTAAAATATAACGTACTCTTAAACTGCATCTGATATGAAGCATTGAACATCAAAATTAAATGGAAGATAAATGACACTTTCATAGTTTTACTCCTGTGATAGCGCCTTACGCAATAATATTTTGCGTGAAATTCCTATACTTGTAAATTTATTTTGCTAGTTTCCAATTTGATCATCAATATTATCGACACGAATTTTGAGAATTAATGTTTTGTTAACAATTAATTTGGCAGAGTTACCAATTTAATCATAAGGCTGAGTTTATACGTAGGTAAGTTTTTCGGGAAATTTTGCAGTAATCGCTCGCTACACATTTGAACTATGCAACATGGTCGAACTAAATTGATGATTTGTATACATTTAAATGCACATTGCCAGTGTAATCTCAGCCTTGCCGCTTGTTATTGCTACGGTTGTTAAAAATTAGCATAAGGAAATGAAATATTTTTGTAAAGATAAATAGATGAACTTACGCATGACCAAGACGATTGTTTTCACATAGCGTTTTTAGTAAAGGATTGGCAAGAAAAGTATGTAAAAGATATGCTGGGCCTTTGTTTACTAATCATGTTCACAAAAACCATACAGTAAAATAATTGTTGAATAAGTAGATAATAATAAGTAATGAAAGAGAGACAATTCATAGTTTTCGATTGGCAAAATGGTCTAAAAACGTTTTTTTTAATAGTATGACTGATTCCTACAATTCAATGAAAAAGAACATCTTAAATTTAGACGAAATTAATTTCCCTCTTTGGATCGATTGTGGACATTTATATAAAAAAAAATGAAAACGAGAAAGTTCCATGTCATCTCAAAATCTTAACTTGCAATCTTTCGTTAACATTTTGAATTATTTGATGGATGTAGCCTGGCCAGTTAACTGTTATTAAATTATAATTTGAAACGATACTTTGTACGCTAAAGAAAATATCGAAATTGAACTACTTATTGAACTACTTATCAAATTACTATTTTATTTTTAATTTAAGGTGAGCAGACACACCTATTTCCTAATTAATTAATTAATGTTTTCTTTTTAATTATAACGTAATTTTTGTTTTTGACAAAAAATGAGATATAAGGCAAGCCGTACTTTGGATACGTTTTCATAGGAATTTAACCCGATCTCCTGTCTAGTTGAGTACCTCGCACACTAGCCGTGCGTACGAAAATGCATCTGAAGTACGTCTAGTGTAATCAGTCATACATAAAAATGGCGTATAAAATACTTTGGATGGATAACATTGTCAAAAAAACAAAAAAAAAACATAAACTTCAAATATGTTTTCACAATCTTCTGGTCAGACTACATTGATCTAATTAGTTAATTAAAAAATCTTGTACAGTGCCATAAAAAAACTAACTGTAGAATATAGGCTAAAAAAATATGGTGCATTTCTTCATTTCTTTGAGAAACTAGTCATTAATGAAAGGATGTTATAAAGCGAAAGTTACTATGTTACTATTTATTTGAATATTAGTTTAATATTACTATTATTTTTCTGTTAACTTTATTCCCTTGCGATTTAGTTATGTTATAAGTTAATAAGTTAAGTTAGTACGAGGTATATATTTTTGTTGCGTTTTGAAGTGGAGACTGCAACTTGGCAAACGAACACACACAGAGTTAGATGAGAAGATTGGGCTTAGGACATAAGGTCCAAAGTGGACTGACACGGCCTCATTATGATGATGATATATTTTTGTTTAATTATGGCTAAGTGAGTGTATAAAATATTATTTGTTATATTCGAAAGCGGTCGCGTAGTTTGCGTAGCAGAAACGTTGGTAAAGAAATTCACTTTACCTTTATTATGGTTTTTACATAAAATTATTTTTTTTGTACCTACTAGTTAAATCACGCTAAAATTAATTTAGATAGAGATTTACAAAAAAAAATAAACCTTATTAAGCTGTTTAAAAATGATCCCGACGATTAGAAATAACCTGAATGAGTTAACCATACCTAAAAAAATATTATCCGACACGAAATTACAGTATTTCAAAAACGTATGTATATTAAGTATAATAATGTCACAGAATTTTACCGTTTGTAATACATGTCGTATTCTAGAATGATCGTATTTAGGAACGAATATCGGAACGTGGATACGTAATCAAGTTATTAAAATGCTATTACGCGTACCCGATAAGGGTAAAACGTTGGCACGCCGACGAGAATTACGTTCGATTGCGACATAATTTTTTCATTTGGTAACTGCGACGTCACCTTTCGATAAAAAAAAACTTATTTAAATAAAATATAATAATAGGTGCCACTAGGCACCAGTGATCGACAGGAGCCAGTAATCGACATTTTTTTACTTTTACAAAATAGGGGTGAGCAACTGATTTTAGCAGCAATTAAACACAGACAACTTGCTTCCTAACTGTCACCTCGTAAAATTTCAATGAAAATCTTAAGTTTTTTTTTTACCGCATTTTTTATATAGCCTATGTTACTCAGCGCTAATGTAGCATTCTAATGGTGAAAGAATTTTTTTAATCGGTCCAGTAGTTTTTGAGTTTATTCGTTGCAAACATATATACATACATACAACAATACAAAGGTTTCCTTTGTATAATATTAGTATAGATGAGATAAATCGAGATAATATTTACTACATATTGCTCTGTATGGTATCGACCAGCCACATCTAGTTACGAACTTGGGAACCCAACTTGTCATCAGGTAACGTTGTTTGTATCCAATAAAAGTTGTAACTTGATCAAATATAAAAAAATCGCACTCTGCACTGTAATTATATAGGTACTGCTGGACATCAATAATGCGACACAGCAATCGAAGTAGAATCGTTTGTAAAAACAAAACAGGTCAGCGGGTTTGTTGTCTTTTAATTATTGCATAAAGCCTCTTTTATGATAAGATGATTAAAAAAGAATGTGTCTAAAAAAGTAGATAAAACTAAATGCTAACCCTTTCGTGTTTATGTTGAAATTAATGACTCCACGACAATAATTAGACTTACAATTTCAGTTGATTGGTAGGTATTTGGTTAATTTCGATTTAATAATGTGAATCTTGTGAATTTCCCAAATTATAATTAATGTAAAGAAATGTAATTTATAATGTATTATTATAGTAATTATAGCACATGAGCAATTAAGGCCGATGTTTAGATTTTCCAAAGATAATCTTATTATTTTTATACGATAAGTTTGTATTATATTTATTTAGTTTATTTTGGTTAGGTTTTAATAGAAGTGTTTCATCGACATTTTGTCTACTTAAGGTACCTACAACAATACGTAAAATCTGTATACGATTAAATTGTTATATATTATTATGTTAGAACGTAAACTGCAAAATATATATACGTGACAAAGGAAACGTTTCATAATTATTCTGAATTTAATTGCACAAGGAAACCATTTATGCCTTAATCTTTACAATAAAGTTTGCGAATATCTTTAGACTAATGTTCTTTCACTTTGCGTTTTATATATGAATAGTATAAAATTAGATTTCTGTTTGAAATACGACACTTTATACCTACTCGCTTTTGCTATATATATATTTGTTTTTAATACATTTTCGGGTTAACTCCGGATCACGTTCATGACCATAAGCACAGAGTAAATTTAGATATATTTACTCTGTGCCATAAGGTCACAGGGAGACACAGACATAGGTTTATAGTATGTTCTATTTTTATGACATATAAATCCTCGGACAAACAGAGGCGGTTTACGGTCGTGGTCACGATCAGTAATTCAGTATAACAAGTAAGTACGAAGTATTTCAAGTAAGCGCGGGCAGGCCGCGGTCTACAGGCAAACGGTTGCATCCACAGAACACAGAAAGTTGCATCGGTTCGCCTCGCCCTTGATCTTGTGGCGGTCAGCTGATCCGAACCCTTTGAAAAGTCTAGTAAGGAAAGGGGACACGCTTGCGTGATGCCATTCCCTCTAGAAACTGTCTGGCGGTGTTTCGATCACACGGCTTGAGGAAACCTTTAAGTATCTCGTCACCCCCAAAAAAGTCAAGTGACACCGAAAATGCCGCCTAAGGCAACCAGTAAATTCTCTCCAAAAAAATATTTGCGGTACGGTCATGGGCAGACCGCGACCGTGACCGTACCGCCACCGCCTTTGTTTGGACGAAGCTGAACAGTAGTATGGTCCAAGAAGTATATAGTTTATTTATTATTGATAGAGGCTGTTTCTAAACATCGTTGTCGGATAGCTCAATGTGTGCATGTGTATTATTGTAATGTAAGTTTGTAAATTGTAATTATTTATTTAAGTTAGTTAAAGCTCGTGTGTAATATGTATTATACTATTGTTAAATGTTGATGCGTATTTTTTAAGTGAAATGACGATTTAAAATGATGTATATTTGTCTATTTTGCAAAACATGACGTTAAATAAACAAGCTTTATATAAAATGGTGTTTTAATTATCAACATATATAACATATCTTCTTCTGTGAAATGTAACATTTAGCGCGCCCACCCACGTTCGATCATCGGTAACCGATTGTTTGTCGGTGAAAATGGAACATATGGAAGTCTATGTTGCAACGCACACGTCCTACGAAAAGTCGGTCATAAAATCGATGTTTTTATAGTTTTCTTTTTATTTTTTTAGTTTGAACACTCCTTTTTATAGATGTGACAGTCAGTCTATTTCTATATGTATATCATACTAGCTGACCCGGCGGACTTCGTACTGCATTTTTTTAAATATTGCCTATATTACTCAGCGCTAATGTAGCATTCTAATGGTGAAAGAAATTTTTAAATCGGTCCAGTAGTTTTTGAGTTTATTCGTTGCAAATATACATACAAAAATACAAAGCTTTCCTCTTTATAATATTAGTAAAGAAGTATAGATGAGTCACCTAATAAAAACGATGACGTTGTTTTATAAAAGGGAGTGCGCAGACGACAGACTTATTTCCCTGGACTTCTGTCCGCAGGCTTGTGTATGTAAGCGATCTATTTGGAGGACAAAAAAGACCGCGAACAAAAGACCGTCGTCTGCGCAATCCTTAAGATTTAGTGTTAAAAATCAACAAGAAAATTGTTGTACACAGTTGTTGAAAACAGTTGTACTGGACCCGCTTGAGTCAGACGCTTTGTACACCTTTCCAACTTTCCTTGTGATTGTAGAGACTAGAGCTCACTTACTAAAGACCGTTTACTAACTCGCAAAACAATAATCGCTTTTGGGTATTTGTGACTTGCTATGAATGTTACGGTCGGTTTATTCCGTCAATCGGCATTTCCAATAACAATGGGCCGAACGGAATGTGCGAAAGCTCAAAATCGGACTGAGGTATTGGTGAGAGAGGCAAGCAGTCTATATAGCTCAATTTGAATTGGTAAGTATAATACTTAGCATATAGTAAGTAACTAATAATAATAAATTTTTAAAAATAAAATGTATTCATTGAGAACAGAAATGGTTGTTACAAGTAGTAGTAAATAGCATATATGCTGACCCACTGCTGGGTAAAGGCCTCCATTAATAATGTTATTACTCGTATATAGCGTGTAAGTCATAAAATGTCAGATATACGTAAGATGGATAAAAATATCGTATGTGGACTGCCAAAGTCTTACTATAATATGCAGTACGTAACAAGTTTGTAGCATTGTTGTGTTCCGGCAGCTAGAGATAAGATAGTCAGTGCCTCACTAGTTGAGGATTCCGGGTGAAGTGCGCTTCCACCAAATGGCCTTATCATCACTTAACATCAGGTGAGATCAAGGCACTGTGCTTACACGTAAATAAAAATAAAAAAATAATATTATTGTCATCAGCCTATAAAGGTCCGGCTGCTAGAGCCAAGCGTTCCCGCATGAGCATTGACACATGGGGTGATTGGCCAATAAACTACCACTAGTCTGTGGGTTTCAACGATTTTCGTCTTACGATAACAACTAGGATTAATTGCTTAACCCTTTAAAGCATGGAGATGCTCGAGATATTTTAATTGGGCATCCATCCGGTGATCTCAAACACTTCAACGCAACATTATCATAAATTTTCTTAAATAAACCATCTTGAATCTTTCATCACCAGCTCATTTTATGTCCCCATTGCTGGAGCATAGGCCTTCCCTGGAAACATTACCGGGATCATAAACCACTACGCGGGCTAAGTGCGGATTGGTGGTTGTTAACGACTGCTAATGCAGCCGAGACCAGCGGCTTTACGTAGAACGAAGAACGAAGTAGCTTGAGATAATATATTTTTGTTCATTCATCCATCGACGACCGGCCTGCCCCCTGACTATGAGCTCTAATAGCAGTATTATTGCAGTTGTGGAAAAGAGACGCGAGTATATTCGCCGCTACACGCGTCTCGTTTTCACAACTGCAATAATACTGCTATAAGAGCTCGTGGTTACCCCCCTGAACACTGTTACATTGAGCTCCTTGCTCGCGCACTCCTTAGAATTTAGTAAATGGTAACGACAAAATAAATCATAGTCAAGCAAAACACTGAAACAGGTAGAGGTGTACGTTGTAAACAGCCCTTCGTTGGAGATTTCTATCTTTTTCTCAGTGAACTATGACGCGGCAAACGTTATCGTCCGGAATTCCGCTAGATGGAGAGAATCAGATCGTCAGACGCCCGCTGCCGCAACGCCTCCGCCGTTTCGACTCAAGTCGACGCAGGATTATATCAAAATAAACATTATTCAATGAGGTAATGAAGCTTGATAATATAACGCGCTATCGATTAATTAACTATAGGATTTGCTAAGATATTTTGGAGTACCTAGTCTACGAATGGGCTACCGAAAATATATTTTGATTTATAAGAATAAACTGGAACCTTCTCTATTTTTGCATAATTGGTATCATTATATAAAAGTTATATATTATAATTAAGTATAATTTCATCATCAGCTTATTTTATGTCCCCACTGCTGGGGCACGAGCCTTCCCTATGGATGGATAGGGAGAACGGGCCATAAACCACCACGCGGGCCCAGTGCGGATTGGTGGTTGTTAACGACTGCTAATGCAGCCGGGACCAACGGCTTTACGTGCCTTCCGAAGCACGGAGGAGCTCGAGATGATAAATTTTTGGTCACCGATCCGATGACCGGCCTTTGCGAAAGTTGCTTAACCTCAGCACTCGCAGACCGGGCGCATTAACCACTGCGCCATCGAGCTCCTATACAATTACATTTTTTTTAATGTAGCCTATTAATTTAATTTTAATGTAGGCTACATTAAAAAAAAAAAGTACTAAGAACGATAATTTAATTTTCCAATAAAAAATGATTTGTTTGTTTTGTTGTCATGGAAACCATTGATATAATATTTAACTCAAACTTATATTATAATTAAGTATAATTGGTTTGGTAAAACGTGAGAGATGCCTATACAATGAAACATTTTTACCTACCACATTTACAGCAATAACTATTATTTTCTTCTATTCTATTTCTCTATTCTATTTTAAAGATGAAATTTTGAGGACTGGCTAAATGACAGGCCGTGACATGTTTTGAAAAACTCTTCTCTCCCCTACGTTACAGTTAAACTGAGCCAAGGTGCGTAATGTGCCCTATCGCGAGGTCATAGTCTTCAAAAGTACCTCCAGGTTCGCACTGTCGTAACCCAGCTACAACACCCCGAAGAACATTACACGTTTATGCCAGCTCCTAAAACTTCTGAGTTGTACAAACTCAGTAGTAGTTTTGAGGTCATCCACCAGGATTCTTACTGTTTAAAGGGCAATGAGACATCCGATAATGTGTAATTACATGTACAATTAAAAATTAATGATTCAACTACTTACTTATTTATAGCTGCCATCAGCAAGTTCTTTTAACAAATGTTTCACAACACGAGAGGGTAATACAACATTCATATTATTTTGCAATAACTAAATGGTATAAGCTTGCCACTTTGTGAAACTGCAATATTGCCACTTGAGCTAGGCAGCGCAGGAATCTCGCCGATTGTATATACGGAATAGCAAAGAGCACAACACACGGAAGGCGCAATATCCAGTATTGCATATGGAAACGCATAAACTCGTATGCTACAAGAAACGGATACAAGAGAGTTCGCTAGCTACGAAGATTATAATGTTCACATATTGTATTCCAATGTAAACTGAAAATGAGAGTTTGAAGCGTTCGGTTCCGAAAGGTTAGATGTTGGGACTCGGCTTCATCATCAGCTCATTTTATTTCCCCACTGCTGGGGCACGAGCCTTCCCTATGGATGGATAGGGAGAACGGGCCATAAACTACCACGCGGGCCCAGTGCGGATTGGTGGTTGTTAACGACTGCTAATGCAGCCGGGACCAACGGCTTTACGTGCCTTCCGAAGCACGGAGGAGCTCGAGATGATACATTTTTGGTCACCCATCCGATAACCGGCCTTTGCGAAAGTTGCTTAACCTCAGCACTCGCAGATCGGGCGCGTTAACCACTGCGCCATCGAGCTCCTCAAGGCTTGAATGTCAGAAATCGTCGTTCAATCCGCAGCTCCGTGAGGTTAACGTTAGTATGTGAACCCATACCTAACACGAGCTTACTAGCTTTCTAAGTGGGTTAACGTGACTGACATTTATGTGTTAACTAACTGACCCAGAGGATTTCGTACCGCTTTGACAGTTTCCATGACAAAAAACAAACAAAACATTTTGTATTGGAAAATTAAATTGTCGTTTTTTGTATTTTATATATATTTTTTTTTATTAAAAAGTATCCTATATCCTTCCCAATGCCTTTGAGAATATGTGTACAAAGTTTCATGATGATCGGTTAAGTAGTTTCTGCGTGAAAGCGTAACAAACAAACTCACATTCACATTTATAATATTAGTAAGGATAACGTTTTACTAATATTCTTTATTAAAAAAAGCCGTTTTTACTAATTTACTCATGTTTATTTGAACATTAGTTGAAATTGACTCATGCTTAATTAAACATAGTTTAACAGGACGCTTCGAAGCCTTAAAGGCTATGTAGTCGAAGATTGAGATGTTGACGTTACAATCTTGCACAAAATTTTAATCAGGACATAACAATATGTTCTCAAAAGTTAACTATTGAGTTTAAGTTGAAGAAGATTCATATTTTATATCGGAAATCCAATGTAGAACGCTGCGGTTTGGCATTGGCAACGGGTTCCATGTGGGAACTGTACCACCGCCCTGTAGATAAATAAAGCAAACTTTCGCTTCACCTTTCCAAGTGCACAACCCTCCAAATCCTCCAAGACTGTCGACATAGACTCCCAATAAGCTCAATGCTGATAAGACATTTGTAATTTGGAAAAGTGTTAAAACTATTACCACGAGCGGGATTCGAACCACTGAAAATCCGGGTCAGGTGCGCTTTCAATTGTGGCTCTGTTCATCCCGCATTAATTTATCAACACAAACTTCTCTTACTTTGTAAGCGAAAGGAGCCTTATTCAATGTCAACAACTGTCATCAACATCCGATTATAATATTGTTATAAATATTAAAAAAACAGTTAAGAATTAGGCAGCAGTTAGAGCTATTTATAAACAACTTTACAAAAATTTATTTGCATAAAATTCGCACTGACAAGCTTCTCTTCAAACCATGTACACAATCAAGGATATTTCAAATCACGCAAAACAAACAGCCCCCGGCAAAATGGCGTGATGATTATAAACTTAGACGAGTCGTGAAATATTGTTCGCACAGATCCATAGGGCGAGAGGGGAATGCGGGTTGTTATGCATTTATCGCTCGTAAGAGATAATGTAACCATTTTTACTACAATACTAGCGGTCCCGACGGACTTCGAACGCTTTGACAGTTTCTATGACAACAAAACAAATAAATTGTTAAATAGTTTACGCGTGAAAGCGTATCGAACAACAAACAAACTCACTTTCGGTTTTATATAATATTAGTTAGCTAGTATAAAAAAAACCGTATAAGTACATAATTTTAATTTTCTTTGCAAAAAATTAAGACAATTGCGTCTTTGCGTTACTAACAGTAAATAAGTGTGCCTGATAAAAAAAAATTAATTACGCTAAAACCGTCAAAATAATTAACTAATATAATAACATAAGACTTTAGTTAAAGTTATTATTATTATTGGAAGAGAGCGTCTCATGTTTGTAGTTTTTTAAAGAATAATAGAGTATCAATAAGACACAATGATGTCAGTTAGAATCAAAAATTATGTCTTATCGTATCAGGATGACAAATTGATTAATTATTATCAATCAG
Source organism: Eudonia mercurella (assembly GCA_963082485.1). Lineage (NCBI taxonomy): Eukaryota > Metazoa > Arthropoda > Insecta > Lepidoptera > Crambidae > Eudonia > Eudonia mercurella. Next base: position 12,907,588 of record OY720033.1, on the reverse strand, counting down.
AAACACAGAAGAGAAACAATTTGAATCAAATTAAATTTCTCAAAAATATTATCAACAATAAGAAATAGTGATAGCGAGATAGCGACGTCATAAAGAGAAATGATCTTAGTTTTTCCATCTTGAGTACTTGGAGAGAAAGCGCGTCGTCGTAGCTGTAGTATTGTCGAGTGGTTTCCGTATAACCGCCCTGTCCTTTTCGTACTCTGTTTATAACGCAAAGTGTGATTGATGGACTCTTATCTGAGGTGCAAGGGGACCTTCCAGCTTGAAATATGGAGCTTCGCTGCATATTTTGGGATTAAAGGGAAAATGAGAACGAGCATTAGGCGTAGTGCTTTTACATGGGCATTTTGGGATTACCTTTGAAGGCATAGGTTGAATATATTATCTCCAACGGATGATTACCTCACGTTTTCTTACTTGTTACACAAAAGATGGGTAAGATTAAAGGGTCTAATGTATATGGAGAAAAAAGGTTTTGCATACAGAAAGTGGCATTAAAATATACAGAAAAATCAAAAAATGGTTTTCTTATAAATAAGTAATGAACATAACTGTTTTTTATAATGGTAATCTATAATAATTATAAAGCTGAAGAGTTTGTTTGTTTGTCTGTTTGCTTGGTTGAACGCGCTAATCTTAGAAACTACTGGTTCGAATTGAAATGTTTTTTCGTGTTGGATAGGCTATTTATTGAGGAAGGCTATAGGCTATATAACATCACGCTATGGCTAATAGGAGTGGAGCAGCAATGAAAAATGTTGCAAAAACGGGAAATTATTTTTTTTGAGAGAGCTTTCCTATCGTGCGCTGCGCAGATTGTTCGCTAATTAACGCGGATGAAACCGCGGGGCACAGTTAGTGAGACGATAAAATGAACATACGGCCGCGTGATACGAGGACGTTGTAATCCCTCTGGGTATTGCCTCTGGGTATTGAAAGAGCTCGGTGGCGAAATGGTTAACGCACTCGGTCGGCGATTGCTGAAGTTGAGCAATTTTTGCAAAGGGCGGTTGTTGGGTGAGTGACCAAAAATGTAACATCTTTAGCTCCTCCGTGCTTCGAAGGGCACGCAAAGCCATTGGCCCCGGCTGCATTAGCAGTCGTTAACAACCACAGCCTGCGTGGTGGCCCGTTCTCCTTTTCGTCCATAAGGAAGGCTCGTGCCCCAGCTGCGGAGAAACTAAGGAAATAAGAAAAGTTTAATGAGTTTGAAAATAAGTCTAGGCTCTTAAATTAAAGTTAAAGTATTTTTTATTTAAATAAACTTAAAATTAGTTGTTTTTGGATCGTCCAAATTTTTTTTTATTTTCTACCCATTCAGTAAATCTATTTTTGAGGCGGTAATATTGGACCTACATAAAAGGCATTAATCATATATTGCTAAGTGAATATTATGTATAACAAAAGGGAACATTCCATTTATCTCTACTTCGCTAACACCATTCAGTGTTAATATATCACTCAGAAAGTAATAAGCATTATTGTGTAACAAATCAAACAGTCTAATCGAATGATATTTCTTTGCAAACTTAACGCAATAAATCTTCGGATGTATCTCAGGGGTGAAATGTCTGGAGATTAATAAATTATGTTGATCGGTCAATTATGCTCGAGCACTTCTAATCGATATCGCCGAATCTCGGATTTGCTCTACTCACTACATTGACGATATAAGAAACTGTTTACCACTACTATAGAGACGTTTTCGCGAAACTAATGATTTTGACCTAATTCCGTAAAAGTGTTTCATATCATAATATATCTTATATTCTCTTCTGAAGTTGCTTCAACATTGGTTTCCACAGTTCTCAATCAAGGATATTACAAATCACACACAACTGTGTGTAAAAAGTAACTACTTTTAATAATTTGATGAAGCGATTGGACAACAAGATTGAAATTGCTTGTCTTGACATCTAACGGAATAAACATGACAATGTTATAAAGTTTCTCATGGTTATAGACACAGATCAAATATGTAGATCTGTGGTTAGATAGACCCTTAGAACAATAACTAAATATTATTCTGAGAGCTGACCCGGCGGACTTCGTACCGCTTTGACAGTTTCTATGACAACAAAACAAAGAAATCGTTAAATATGTAGTTTACGCGTGAACGCATATCAAATAAACAAAGAAACACACATTTTTTAATAATAAATTTTACATGTCTTTGATTACACTCTTGAGAATATGTGTTATAAATTTCATGACGATCGGTTGAATAGTTTACGCGTGAAAGCGTAACAAACACCAAATAAAAAAAAACTCACTTTCGCATTTATAATACTAGCGGCCGCCCGCAGTTTCATTCGCGTGGTTGCCGTTCCCGTAGGAATATCGGGATAAAAAGTATGTTATGTTCTAATCCAGGTTATAAACTATCAGTATGCCGAATTTCATCCAAATCCATCTATCCGTTGCAGCGTGAAGAAGCAACAAATATACACACATACACATAAAGTTTCGCATTTATAATATTAGTGTGATAAAGTTAGAATGCTGTTATTATGATCGATATTATGCTGATTCATATGCGGGGTCATTTCAGTGCTAGTTTCAATTCCTTTGAAACCATTGTTCGAATTCTATGTGGCCTTCTTTTTTAATGTTTTTTATTCATTCATTTCGTAGCTCTACCTCAGACTGCTAGTTCGAACTTCGATTTATATAGTCGAACTCATTTTTTATAAGCGAAACCTGCATCACAGTAGGTACAGTAGTTAAATGTTATTCTTAAAGTTTTCATGTAAATTCGTCAGAAGTCCTAAAATTTTGCGACATCGTTACGCGGATCTGGCGTAAAAACGTCTCGTCTCCCATTCTATGTCTCTCTCGAAGACAATGCAGAATCTAGAAGTGACATAATTTCGAGCTCACTAATGCCTGTATCAACACCAGTAGTAACGGCATTCAGAACGTGACTTATCTGTGTACTCGCGACATCCCTCATCGATTCATTCCGCTTGGGCACATAAAGCCCGATCGTGAACACACAGCTAATATCCCGCGGAGGGGAGCTCTTGATGCATCACAACCACTTTAATGGGAAAGGCAGTACAGTGCTGTTTGTTATACTGAGAAAAGGGAAGATTCGGTATGGATCTCGAGCATTTACCCATTTAGAGCAACCAGACGTTTGTGTGTGGTTGTAAATGAAACTTTAAAAGTATCAGATTACGGTACATCTATATAATACTTTTACAGGTGTTATAACACCCGGTTGGACTAAGTGGGTTATGGTGGGTCAATGGTAGAGCCTCTGAATTAATCTCCTTTTTTACATGCTTTTATTTAACTTTGAAGATAACGGAACTTTGACGAACTCCGTAGCCAAGTGGCTTGCACGCCGGACTTTAGGCTGCGTTTTAGGTTGGATTCCCGGTCGAGTCAATGTCAAAAATGAACTTTTTGATATTGTGTCGGGTCTGGGTGGTTGTGGTACCGTCGTTATTTCTGATTTCCATAAAACAAGTGCTTTAGCTACTTACCTTGGGATCAGAACAATGTATGTGATTTGGTCTAATATATCCTACTAATATTATAAACGCGAAAGTTTGTAAGAATGGATGGATGTTTGTTACTTTTTAACGTAAAAACTACTGAATGGATTTGGATGAAATTCGGCATACAGATAGTTTATAACCTGGATTAACACATAGAATAGTTTTTATCCCGATATTCTCATGGGAATTAATGGAAACTGTCAAAGCGGTACGAAATCCGCCAGGTCCACTAGTATACTATATAACTTGCTCTGTTAGTTGGTGTGGGTCAAATCTTGAAAGAAAATTAGAACCACTTCCTGACGTTCGATTGGACTCAAATTTGGTGTACTTGCGTATCTTCGGAGACAATACAATAATAACCGTTTGAATTATTAGTATGTTGTGTAGGTACTGATTCTCTCATGAAGCTAGAACCACAGCTGCAAAGGTCCCGGGTTCGATTCCCAGTGTCCTTTTGGGTTTGTGGTTGTCTTTTCGTTTGTCCAACTTATCTGCTGGTGTCACAATTATAATCCTGTCATGTCAGCATATGAGTACAGTACACAAAATATGCACCGCCTCTGTCGTCTATATGATTTGGCAGTTATTTTTTTTACCATACATACTAACATCACATAACTACACCACCAGCTCATAATATGTCCCCACTGCTGGGGTACGAGCCTTCCCTATGGTTGGATACAGAATACGGGCCATAAACCACCGCGCGGGCCCATTCCATATTGGTGGTTGTTAACGACTGCTTATGCAATTGAGACCAACGGCTTTACCTGCCTGCCTGAGGAGCTCGAGATGATACATTTTTGGTCACCCATCCGAGACCGGCCCTTGCGAAAGTTGCTTAACGTCAGCAATCATATACCAGCTGCATTAACCACTGCGCTATCACCTTTCTTACTTTTGTAAGTTTGATGACCAAACTGACAAAAACTGTCAAAACTGCGGAAACGCTACCAGTGACTATTTCTTTATTTTCTTTATTAATTCTGATTATTTACTGACTGCAAATTGCAGTTTATTGTCTCTTTTGTTTCAATGGACGTCATAAGCGATCGCAACTGACCGCATACAGTTTTTTCACAAAGACACTTAAAATGTCGCACTCCAATGGAATTCGAATGTATTGTCATTTGCACTCAATAAAAATGAATCATGAGCGAAATTGTTGTACGGCATAAATACGGAGAAATTCCATTTTAATAAAAGTTTTAAGTGCTCCTGTGTGATCTTTGTTTCAGCTTTGTTTTTTGTTATAATGTATGTCATTGTTTTAAAGTAATTTAATGTGATTCGAAGATATGCGGTTGCAATCCAGGTACAAAATGTACCTGGATACCAAAATGTACCTGTAGCCACATCTCTGCAGTGTCGTTTGTCACATTTATTATACTTTGCTCAGAAACTGGCAGCAACGTAGGTGACTAAAGTTAGGAAAACCCCCGTGTACTCTTTTTCTTATAAGAAGGCCTAAGCCCAAAGCCAGAGTAAGCCCAGTGGGCCAGCCCGCCCGATCCTCAAAATGCCATTACACGTCCACACGATACACTAAACGTACACACTCGCATAGGCCCAAGACACTCTAAGACCAGGAACAAGAGTACGAAGACTTGGTTCACACGCGCTCTAGGGCAGGTACAGACATGTACCTTGGCACTTCTCCCCACCCCTCCACACCCACGACCCGTTCAACCTGAGATGAGGTCCTAGTCTTTTAAGGCGCCCTCGGGTTGTACTGCTCTCAATTCGATCTGAACCCCTCGGAGAATCAGGTAGGAAACGGGGACACGTTTGCGTGATGCCATTCCCGCTAGAAACCCTCTGACGGTGTTTCGATCACACGGTTTGAGAACCCTTTAAGTTTCCCGCCTCCCCCAAAATCTCCGGTGATGCTCACTGTTAAGGCAACATGAAACCAACATCAAAATCTTCCCAAAAAAAACCTGTAAGTCGTTTTTAAAGCTAGAGATTTCGCGATGGTTTTGACTTTTGACTTTAAACCACTAACATTTAAGTTCGTAGCACTATTACAAGCCATGTTGTTGTAAAAAATTATGCGAACAGTGTCGCGGGCGATTATGTACCGGATGTTGTTCCCGGTGCGGCCGCTGAATACGAAAAACATGAATAATTCGTGAATTAGTTCAACCGCCTCCTATTATTTTATTTTTATTTTTTTATGTAAGTAGGAGGCAAACGAGCAGGCTGAACTATTAATTTAAAGATAACTGGGGCGCTCTTTATATCTTTCTTTGTGATTATTTACATATAATTTTACGCAAATATTGTTGCGAACAAATTACACATTGAAAAAAGTCAAAGTGTAGAAAAAATTCTACGAGCGGGGGTTATTATATTCACGGCAATAAATGCACCTTTTTCAAACGGCTTAAATGAACGGTTAAATCAAACATTAGTTAACAAGATCAGATGTACAATTAAAGAAAAAAATGATAAAGCAGCTTGGACAACTATCGCACATAAATGCACCTAGAGATAAGTATAATAAAACTGAACACACAGTGACGGGATAGATTGTTTTTGGTAAAGGTTCTGGTAAAGGTCACGGGAAGCCGCTGGATGCGAGCAGCGCAGAACCGGTCGTTGTGGAGATCCACTTTGTCTTTTTTCAATATGTAATTTATTCACAACAATATTTGCGTAAAATTATTTGTAAATAATCATAAATATAGCTTGCCTAATTCTGATCTTTCAATATTTGATAGGATGTTGATGACGTAGTTGTTTGTCGACATTGAACAGGGCTCCTTTGACTTACAGAGTAAGAGTAGATAGTGTTGATTAATTTCGGCGAGTTGGATTGAGCCACGATAGCATAGTTGGTAGTGCACCTGACCCAGCATGTCATGGGGTGCGGGTTCGAATCCCGCTCGTAGATTTTTTTCAACACTTTGTCTTTTTTTCAATATCTGTCATTGTCCTATTTACTGTTGCGACTGAGTTTAATCAGAAGAATCTTCAGAATCTTTCTAAAGACTGAGCTTTACATCTTCATTATCATGATCATCTCAGCCAACAGACGTCCACTGCTGGACAAAGACCTCATTACATAAATCCTAATAAGCATTGTGACTAAATAATAAAACCCTCTTAATGGTTATATAATAAATTAAATGGTTGGTTACATAATAACCAAGCTAAGCAGCGAGTTGACGCATTGACGTATATGTTTTTACATAAAACATTATGGGGTCTACAAATGATCAGAGTATAAACTTGAAATAGATATTCCGTATTTTATTCCTGTCATGTGAATTTAATTATACGTATGTATGATATTTATATTTAATTTTTTATTGAGTAACACTCGCATTTTTGCCTAGGTATAGGGTGTAATCGTATTAATGACAATCAAGAGTATTGGTTAACTAATTTCGTTAACAATAATTGTAAACGTATTACAATAAGACTTTATTATTTTAAGGGAAATAATTTATTTGTATTACAAAATAAATAGTTGTAACGCAAAATTATTATTTGATCAACAGAATTATACAATCGGTCAGCATAAGGAATCCTTACTGTTGGTTAGGTTAAGTTATTTTTTTTTCCCGAGCGAAGCGCAGCGTAGCGAGTGCCAGTCACGGAAGAGGGGAGCGGCATAAGACTGCTGTTCAGAATGATATAAGTTGCAGACTGATTTAGAAATATTTGCTGACCAGAAATTGCTACCCAACTAGCTGTTTAGCTATCCGATTACATTTTTTTGCTAACAAAAATACGAATACTTTGCTAACCATTTAAATAACACCCTTATTTTAATGTAGCCATTTAGGTAATTAAGTTTTTAGTAAATTTAGTCATATAGGGTCAGTTTCTAAACAAATATTTATACGTCCCAGATATTTAAGATCCCTCAATGAACCTACGTGGGAGGGAAACTTGTTCTATAAGAGTTTCTTTTTTTTTTCATTATGAGAAAGGGAAACCTAAAATATACAGTAACCTTTGATTAGGTAGACAAAAATGAATATAACATTTTGCCAACGCCTACTGGGAAAAGATGATTTCCATTCTGTAAGCCGTCTTGACCCGATTCCAAATACCTATCTCGAGAATATCTTATCTGCAATATCTAACTAGCACTAACTTACTTTTCAATTATAATTATAGGAATTTACAGTCTCACAATATTTACTCATTTAAAAGGAAAATTATGTCACATAAGTACCTACATAAAAATAACAGATCAACAAAAGCTATCCCGTCTTTAGGAAGATGGAAAAAAAGATATCAAAAAAGTTACCTGTTACCTACAAACAATATAATAATGAAATGAAATTAAATGAAATAAAATATATTTTATTTGCGCTTGAGAAAGGTACATTAAGACCTAGAAAACTAGATTAAGACCAAAAGGTCTTAATCTAGTTTTCTTCTCTTTCTCAGCTTTTACCTTTTATTATTATGGTCTAAGTTGGATTCAAGTGAAGTTCGCGGGTAGCCTCTGAATGCGAGCAGCACAAAACTGGCTATTGTGAAGATCCTTGGGGGAGGCCTTTGTCCAGCAGTAAACTTCTCACGTCTGAGATAATGATCATGATGATGATGAAAGGAAATTGACAATTACGTGATTTTACGAAATGATTTATTCGACATTCTGTAAAACCTGACATTTATGTTTTTACTTGGACTGCACCAAGGAGGAGCTCGATGGCGCAGTGGTTACCGCGCCCGGTCTGCGAGTGCTGAGGTTAAGCAACTTTCGCAAAAGCCGGTCATCGGATGGATGACCAAAAATTTATCATCTTGAGCTCCTCCGTGCTTCGGAAGGCACGTAAAGCCGTGGGTCCCGGCTGCATTAGCAGTCGTTAACAACCACCAACCCGCACTGGGCCCGCGTGGTGGCTTATGGCCCGTTCTCACTATCCATCCATAGGGAAGGCTAGTGCCCCAGCAGTGGGGACAAAAATGAGCTGATGATGATGATGATGATGTGCCTTTAAGGTAGTTGAATTCCTTTAAGCGTCTACATCTAGGCTCTATGTGAATAACACTTATGGGAATAATCGTCACAACATGAATTTAGGTTAACCAAGAAATTGTCATTGTTACGTTACTAAAGCTTTTCTTTATTTCATGGGCCGTAATGTAAATATAGTTATATTGCTTGTCACCATATAAAAATAACTAAATAAAATGATTTAGTTACATAATATTTATAAATAATAATGAAAAAATTAAATGCCTACGCATATGCTTATGCATACGGTAGCATGGCCAGTGCAGCCACCCGGATTGTGGAAGACCCAGGTTCGATTCCAAGTTGGGTCGGGTAGGCATTTAATTTTTTCACTATATTTTACAAATATTTAATGCAGCTTAAGTGTAGCAATTAGCACTTAAAAATAAAATAAAAAATTTAGATTATAACTTAGCAAACGTTGTATTAGTTCAGTATCAACAACAAAAAAATCTATAGCAATCCAAAGGCGTGATTGCAAAAATTAATGCGTCCAGTGTCGCGGGCGATTATGTACCGGATGTTGTTCCGAGGGCGGGCGCTGACTTCAATTTCCGGTGCGGGTGCCTGCGCCGGAAGCTGCGAAAAACACTCCATATGATTATAATAGGGGTTCGGAAAGGAAGCTGAAATTATTGTTGGGGGGTAAATTGAATATTTTTGTTGTTTTTGTTATTTCACTTCCGATCAGAAAATTGTATGATATTTTTTGTAACAGTTATCTTGGGTATTTTGATTTCTAATAATTACGCGAATACTACATATTTATTTTTACGTATCTACCTAGGTACTTGGGTTTATTTTTACTTAATATTTTAGTTTAACTTTTCTTACCTTTTACAGGGTTCATTTCACTATTAATTATTAGTAGTAACAGAAGTATAAGTAGGCTGTGGAACTCCTTGCCTCAGTCTGTGTTTCCTATCAAATATAATCCCATCAAAAACATAAATATAAAATGAGAGCCAAGTTCAATATTATGATATAGGCCTTAGTTGTTGACTTCAACGACAAAAGAAGTGAGATCTAAATGGGTGCCAAGTTCAATGGTCAATTGGTCATTCCTGAAATTTATTTATAACAACATAAAATATTTTATAACAACTTAAAACATCATTTCTTCTTATAACTTAGAATAATATATTGAAGCCTAAGGTCTGACTTGGCTAGTTCTCATGCTTTTGAGGGGATATCATTACTTTTTGTACAGAAATTATTAGTAGGCTTAAATCTCAGTTAATAATAACGTAATAAATACGAAAGTCGTCTATACTCTTAGTTATAAGTACTAAAACTGATATGTTTGGATTTGAAAAAAATTAAGGGTGGTATTCCATTCGCTATATTCACGTGAAGACCTTAAAATCCACATAAAGATCGGCTGTCATCAATTTTAATAGCTAATTCTTACATTACAGACAACTATAAGTAAGTATTCCTAATTCCTAATTTTATTTCCTAAATTACAGACCAAAATATAGGTCTGTGGTCCCTAATACTCGTAGAGTGAATTAATTGAAAAATATAATAATTTACTAGTTTCTGGTTTATTCCTTTGTATTCGCCCAACTATCTATCTAGATGCCAAATTTGAACTTTCTAGGTCATCTGGAACTGGGTTTTGATCTATATATAGATCAGTAATAAAAATGACGATTTATGGACGTTAATATTTAAATAACCGTTTGAGGTGTGTTTATGAATTTTGGAGCACATATGTATCTCCAAAGTCTCAATATATGAACCATATTTGATATGTTTATGTGAAATAGTTTTTGAGTTATGAGGGGGTCAAAAGTGGCTCCAAAGGGTTCGTGTAATATTACACACGGTACTACTCGCCAGTTTTATTAGCTTAACTAGGCTTGACACGTTGCCGCGTGTCTAGATATCATTATCATCATCATCAGCTCATTTTATGTCCCCCCTGTTGGGGCACGAGCCTTCCCTATGGATGGATAGGGAGAACGGGCCATCAACCACCACGCGGGCCCAGGCGGATTGGTGGTTGTTAATGACTGCTAATGCAGCCGGGACCAACGGCTTTACGTGCCTTCCGAAACACGGAGGAGCTCGAGATGATAAATTTTTGGTCACCCATCCGATGACCGGCCTTTGCGAAAGTTGCTTAACCTCAGCACTCGCAGACCAGGCGCGTTAACCACTGCACCATCGAGCTCCTCATCCTCTCCGTGTCTAGATATTGGGGTCTTCAAATCGCGAATGAATAGGAACCTTCTAGGCTACATCATCATTTACCATCAGGTGAGATAGTAGTCAAATGCAAGCCTATCTAACTATAAAAAAGTATACTTGCTATAATGATTGAATTTTAATATTTGGTTAGGTATACCTAAAAAGTCAGACGACTTTGATTTATCATTTTATAAATGATAAATGAACTAATAAAGAGATGCCTCGAACTACAGTTTTGTGGAACCAGCTCTTGGCGGCGGTATTTCCAGACTGTTACGACCTTGGGATCTTCAAGAAACGAGCCTATTCCTTCCTTAAAGGCCGGCAACGCATCTGCGATTCTCTGGTTTTGCGGGGTGTCCATGGGTGGCGGTGATTACTGTCCATCAGGTATAATAAAAAAATAAATAACGTAGAAAAGTTGTTGTTGTTGATTTTAAAAGCCCGGGTTTGTGATCACCTACCCGCATTTGGCAAGCGTGGTGATTAAGCCATTACCCATCAATTGTAGTGATGACTTCATTTCAAAGATGGAGGCCTTTGCCCAGCAGTGAAACAGTCGTGGGCTACTTACCATACTTTACGTAAATAAAAGTTATGCAGTTTTAAAATTCAAAGATCTCTTCTGGCCTTTAAAGATCAAAAACTTTGTTAAGAGTCTAAAGGGTAAGAAAACGCAAACTTGTAAGCAGCGGTGGGCGTTACTGTTTTTACTATCGAAGTTCTTAAAATAATTATTCACTAAATGGAAAACATTTTAACATTCCTGTTTCATGGAAATCTTTATCGTTATAACAAAGAATAATTAGCTGTTCCTTACAAACTTGAGGAGCTGCTGAGGTTAAGCAACTTTCGCAAAGGCCGGTCATCGGATGGGTGACCAACAATTTGTCATCTCGAGCTCCTCCGTGCTTCGGAAGGCACGTAAAGCCGTTGGTTTCGGATGCATTAGTAGTCGTTAACAACCACCAATCCGCACTGGGCCCGCGTGGTGGTGTATGGCCCGTTTTCCCTATCCATCCACAGGGAAGGCTCGTGCCCCAGCAGTGGGGACATAAAAATGAGCTGATGATGATGATGATGATGATGACCGGAATCTGCAGTCACAAATTATATTGATGATTATTTAATCAAAACTCTTTTTCGGTTTCTCATGTCGATATAACTTTTTTGGATGGACATTTCAGATTTGCTGTCATACAATAAAATGATAAGATGGCTATGGTCCTCCGATTAACATAGGTTTCAAAGTGCTACAAGGATGAGGACGTTCGTCATCGTGGTCTTGGTATGTTTTATTTTATTTTGTCTTCTTCTATTAATTATAATTGTACGTTTTACTTTGCCTTTTATTCCATAGTCCACTTTTCCCTTTCGCCTCCTTCCGTTAAATTTTTTTTATGCTAGTTGCAGCAACTGAAAACTGTTGGCCATAATCGAAACTTGCAACTAGAATTGAAACAGTAATATTAGTAGCGTGTTGCCTGTTGCCGCAACACGGAACTCAAAGTTGCTCTGTCAGCGGAGTGCCTATATTTTTTTTGGAATTATTCTTTACCATTTATACGTTTACCGTATGTAATATTTCCATTGTATTATTTAATAAATTAGGGAAAAACCGCAGTATGGCTTTAGTTACACAACCCTATATTCACCACAGTCGATGACAGACACAATCATTTGGTAATGACAACGGGTTTTATTTAAAATTAAGTAATAATTAATTGATCGAATGCAATAGTATACATAAGAAAGTACCTTTTCATTTGCCGCGTAAAACAAAACAAATATAAACGTGTTTTTACTAACCGTGTGCCACGAACGTGCTTCTAAACTGAATTTTTTTTTCATGTGTTGAAAAAAGAACCATTCGGACGTAGATTGATCTTTTTTCGTTGCGTCCATGTTCAATATTTTTAGCTAACACAATAAGGGAGGAGCGATACTGATTGATATACTGTTTAGAACAAAGTACTGACGCTGAGAAATTAATTTCTGCCTTGCCATAAGTAGAAGAGTACTTCATGAAATATTACGCTATAGAATGATACAATTAAAAAAAAAAATGTTTTGCCAGATTTAGATTCCTAGCCGCGATTTATTGATTTTAGTGGTGGTTGGGCTTGTTTAAAGTTCTCCTAGCTAGCTACCACTGTTGTAGTTAAATATTTTTTTTACTTCTATAGTTGATATATCCAGGTCCCCCTTGGAAGTAAAACCCTAAAAAGGTGCTCGTAAAATGTACTTTTAAAATACCTGCATTAACGGGTTACTGGTACCTGAACAACACAAAAGAGTCATCATCTCAGCCAAAAGACGTCCACTGCTGGACAAAAGCCTCCCTCCCAAGGATGAGGACCACTTTGTTGGAGGCCTTTCTACGCTGCACACTAGAGAGAGTAACCCAAATATAACTTTTAGAGATATTAAAAAAAACACAAATGTTGAAAAAATTTCCACGAGCAGGATTTGAACCTGCACCCTTCTGACATTCCGGGTCAGGTGCTCTTCCAATTGAGCTATCGTTGTTCTAACCAGCCCGCCGAAATTATTCAACACTTTTTACTTTGAAACTCAAACTAATTGTTATAAAATATTCTTCCCCTCTTTACGCAGGTTACGAACTAGTATAACAAGTAATTACACAATAAAGATTGGCACATCCCTTAATAGTAAAATGGTAAAGCAATCTATAACAAGGAATTTCTTTGACGATGACGTGTAATTAGTTTGCAAATAGGTTAATTTTCTTTGTTCATGCAATTTCTTACAGCTTTCTAATGATTAATGACTGTTTTATGTGCGCGATGCAAAGTACTTACCTAATGTTTGTAATGCAGTTGATGCTGAATAAAGATTGAAGAAGTCAATGAATTTTTCTTATTTCTTGGGTTTATTATTTTAACAGTCTTACAATATATGGTGACAATATATTATATGTTGTATTACATATATATATACATACATTACGTCATTATCAGTCTGTATGTAGTCGAACCACGGCCAGGCCAAGCCGCTTAATACATACAAAAGAAAACACATGGTGGTATTGGGCCCTAACCAGTAGGTTTTTATATTAACTCATTCATTCATTCATTTCATATTATTTCATTTAACATAGTAATGTTTAACAGAATTAGGCCGTATTCTCCGATGAGAAAAATTACAAATAAAAAAGGTTATTCTACATTTAATTCTTTGTATTTTGATGTAAGTGCCATTAGGAATATTTTACTACGCTCCCAAATGCGAATATCTATTAACATATACTTTGAACCCGACCATTCCTGATCCGATTTTGGGGTAGCTTGTGTATGAAAATTACTTAAAGGCTGTAAGCTGGGATTCCATCCACAAGCGTTGACAGTAAGCTGATTATAAAAAAATGTTTGCTTTATCTTGTGTGTCATTTTAGCCAGCGTTGTTTACATAGATTTTTGTAAATAAGACTGTTTTGCCATTCATATAAATTTACTCTGCCAATTAAGCTTACCAATATTTCTTATTAAAAGTCTATAGGATCTGATATTTTTTGTATGTTATTTTTTAATTATATATCCATCGTTTTCGAGTTAATTTGTAAAATATATTTTATTATACAACGAGGAGCTCGATGGCGCAGTGGTTAACGCGCCCGGTCTGCGAGTGCTGAGGTTAAGCAATTTTCGCAAAGGCCGGGTGCGTCTGTACTATTTTCCCATAGCGTAACCCCGTAGCTCAGCCAAGAATGAGCATAGGCGTAGTAGGTTGATGGCAGTTGATTGGTCTGTGGTGTTTGTGACTTCTCGAAGCGCATAACAAAATTTAGATAGCTTAGCACGCACCTTTTTAATATGAGGTTTCCAGTTAATATGTGTGTCGATAGTTAATCCGAGCAAGGTGAATTCGTTCACAACCTCCATCTGCAATCCTTCAAATGTAAAATTTTTATTTAAGGGTGTTTTTCGTGTATTCTGTAAATGTGAAGTAATCGAAATACCGCCAGAGGGTTTCTTTTTTTTTATAAAAGAAGGAGGCAAACGAGCAAGCGGGTCACCTGATGGAAAGTAATCACCGCCACCCATGGACACCCTCAAAACCAGAGGAATCGCAGACGCGTTGCCGGGTTTTAAGGAAGGAATGGCATCACGCTAGCGTGTTCTGTATTAGATATTAAATTGAACTAATGACAAACGAACAAAAACAATACCTCACGCTTACATTGACAACGAAATAGGTAATAACGCATAAAAGATGCTTACCAATAAAATATTTCAAAGTATATAAATACAAATATTAAGTTAAAAAAAATATGGAAAGAAAAAACACCCGCGGGTGATTAAAACGACACTGTATTCAGAGTAACGGAATAAATTTCACTTTATTATTTTACGCATAACATTCCTCTCATTTATCAGTTCACGGCTCAAAGTTCATGCAAAACAAAGTGTTGGTTGTGATCTGTGAATATTTATGGAGTAAGTACTTCGGCTGATGACCTGAGTTTGTTTCAATGTAACTTCGAAAAGAAATTCAAGTTCTCTCAAAGCTTTGGTGATTAACAAAAGTTTGAAGACTATTTTCATCTGACGTGTTAGAAACACTCCAAAAAAAAAAAAAACGTGTTTCTGTGAGTATACTTTACGGATCCCATTTCCGAAAACTGTGGCTGATTTGACTTGTTGCTATTTATTCAATTGCTTAATTCTAATAAAACGACGACGCATACTCAGCTTAATTGCACCTATACCTACAGGGTGGAAAAAAAAGACCATGGTTGGAGGAAAAGTACCCTTAATATTGACGATGGCAAACTTCACTGAAAGAAAACAATATTTATTTTCAAAATAAATTAAAACTGCATTTAAAGATTTTTGAAAAGTCACCTTTTTGAGCCGGGAGTCGAAAGTGTCCACTAAGTGTAAACATATTTTTCTTGGTAATTCTTTAATTTAAGATACTATGTTGTTTAGAAGAAATTGATCCTTATGAATGACTCTTTCAGTTGATATCATAAAAGATGTTTTTTTTTCACATTTCACCGGCTCAAGCAGGTGATTTTTCAAAAATCTTTGAATGCAGTTTTAATTATTTTTGAAAATAAAGGAATGTATCCTGTCAGTAAAATTTGCCATCATCAATATTAAGGGTATTTTCCTCCAACTACGGTATTTTTTTACCACCTTGTATAGGTACGATTGGGCTGAGTTTGCGTCGTACGTTGCGTACGTAGCTGCGGGTTCCAGGTGAAGTGAGCTTTATCCTTACTAATCAATAAAATGATCGCCAAGCGCTTAACCTCAAAATATAAATCTTTTAAAGTAATTAAAGAACACTAAATTATGTAAAGAGAAAGATAATGACAGGTCAATGATATAAATAATATATAATATAAAATTGATGTGTTGTTTTTATCAAAATTAATAAATAAATAAATAAACAAAGTTGGGCAGTGTTTTGTGTGGGTATATAGGTACTTGTTAGTTTTCATCTAAATTCGTGTATCGCAGATTTGAAAAAAAATATTTTTAATAGGACGATTCCAACGAAATTCATTAGGTAGAAAATGTCTTTCATGTAGAAATTTCTCACATATTATTTAATTATGAACAATAAGAATTTCTTATTACAATATCTTGTAGTATATACGTATATTACGTATGCTTATGATAGGTTCATTGTCATAGTTATATATCGATCTTCTCATGTAATTGAGTCATTAATAAATGTTATTCCAAACTATCATCTCGTTTACTTTGACTCCCGAGCTGCCAACCTTATATGGCGACCCTGCCATTCAAGGCGCTCTGCCGGAGTTCGGTCGCGCGTATTAAGTAACCAGTAAACCAGTGAAGTCATATATAATAAATATTAAAATGTGTCGATCTACTGTGGAAAAAGACGAGGTTTTCTTAAACCAAAACGCCGTTGGGACTAACTCCCAAGAGTACCACCTGTCGAACATCAGCATTATCCTGGTGCTCATATGCACTATGATCGCTATTGCTGGACTTTTTGGGCTTTATACACTGTACAGAAGATGTCACCATACATGGATCCGGAATGAGGTATTGGCACAATCCTTGAGGCGTTCCTTTCGGAGACCGATCCGGGAAGGCCGTGTTTGCTACGAGTATGACCATCGTCCAGAACCGATACAAGTGAGTGGAAAAAGTGGGGGTGTATAATATACAGTGGTCGATCGGTAAGAACAAACATTTTAAAAGGTTAATGTGACTGTTACAGTGCTAAATAAAGTATATTTTAACTTTCGTAAATCATGCGTGGTAAACCTACGACTGTTTATTTCTATGATTAAGGAGCGGTTTTGTTTCTCATCTAATTTAAGATGCTATGCTAATGCTAAAATAGTTTTGTACGTCTATATAAATAATTTACCAATTTTTTATTGTTGTTATTAAGATGCATTGTCAAATAGATTTTATTGAATTAATGTAATGTTTTGATGGCTAATGAAATTAAAGATATTTATGTTAAACTTAAACAAATTAAAGAAAATTTGATAAAACTAAGTTACGCTAGACGAACTAGATTTATTTTACAACAAAAATTAAATGAGACAATTAAATTAAGAGAACAGTTCGATGAGTGTTGTAACATTATTTCAAAACAAATTGAAAAGAAACAAATTCATAGCCATGTTTTAAAAGAAATACATTCATATTGCGACTGGATTAAAGAATTGTATGACCAAATAGAAGTTTTTTGTGCTAAGGATTATAGCTCTGTATGTACTGTCGGAGGTATTGAAAGTAGAACCACCATGGAGTCGTTTGATTTTAAAATCGCGGTGTCGATGTTGCCAAAGATGACCGATGAGGAATATGTTACCAAAGACCTCATAGATAACATAGATTTGTACAGCTCCGCGCTCAGTGAAGAAGGTAATGTAATGTTGATTAAATTTGTGTTAAAATCACGTCTTAGTGAAAATGCAAAGTTAAAATTGTCGAATTCATATGATACATGTGAATCTCTGATTAAAGACATGCGTGAGCATCTGCTCACTAAGAAATCTAGTACTTCTATATACAATAAGTTAGTACGAATTAAACAAGATGCTATTTCCGTAGATGATTATGGAAAAAAAATTCAGCGACTATTTACCGACTTGACGATATCCCAAGCTGACGGTGACGAAGATAAGTATAAAGTCCTGTGTCCTATAAATGAAAAGCTCGCTATTGAAAGCTTCACCGATGGGTTGCGAAATCGTCAACTCAGTACAATTATGTCAGCACGTGATTTTACTTCCCTTAAGGATGCCATTAGAGCGGCGAAAGATAAGGAGGCGTCGTGTAGTCGACAAAACCCGGAGCCGTCCCTCTATTTTGGGCATCGAGGACAAGGTAATTATAGGTATACCCGGAGAAATTATAATAGGGGTAATTTTGTCCGACCCTTCCGACACTTTAACGTACAATATTCGCGAGGTAGCACCACCAGCCAAGGTAATTACGCACATAAGTCAACTTTAGCTCGCTCTCTCGACCAGCAGCAGCGTGGCAATCGTAGTTATAACCAAAGAGGCTTTTATCGCGGTAGGCAAGGCCGTAACTTTACTCGTACTCATAACGTACACTATTTGCAAAACGACGTAAATATAAGTAACTCTGAGCCGAATCAAAATTCAGAAGTACCACGTAACGAATCCATGCAGTTTTTTCGATAATTATTTTATTTTAGCATGTGATTACAATAGTTCAATTGAATTCTCAGTTCAAGATGCCAAATATGGATTTCTAATAGATTCCGGTGCATCATTGTCAGCGTTGAAATATGAAACTGTCACACGTTGGAATGTTCCAGTGCACACCGATCGCATTAACATAAATGGTATCGGGGGCAAAGTTCAATCAATTGGTTATGTTTTTATTACACTGGAAATAAATGGACAGGAGTTTGTTCACAAATTTTACGTAATTAAATACTTACCGTGTATGCAACATGGAATAATTGGACGAGACTTTTTGCAAAAATACAAAGCTATTTTAAACTTTGAGAATAATACAATTTCGTTAAGTAACCGTAATAATAATTTAACTTTAGACATGATTAATGGTTCTCTAGGCAAAGGAAGCTATTTAAGCATTCCGGCGAGATGTGAAAAAATTTACTTTATAGATTGTTGCGCTGAAGATGAATGCGTAGTATTACCCAATGAGTTATGTGCAGGAGTTTTCTTAGCGGGAAGTATATGTAAGCCTGAAAATGGTAAAATTAGTGTACAAATATTAAACACGCGTGAAAATGAAGTAAACCTTAGCTATTTTAGACCGGAAATACACAGATTATCGGAATATGATATATGTAACTTTGAAAAAAGTAGTAGTATTGATAGTAATAGAGTTCGTAAAATGTTTAATCATTTAAATTTAGATCATTTGAATAACGAAGAAAGCGTATCAATTCAAAATATTTGTGCCAAGTTTTCGGACGTGTTTTATTTACCTGATGATAAATTAACAACCACTAATTTGTACGATCAAAAAATACAATTAAAACCAAAAGCCCAGCCAGTATATGTTAAGCAGTATCGATTGCCATTTTCACAGCGCAACGAGGTTGAGAAACAAATCCGAAAAATGCTCTCAGAAAATATTATTGAACCTGCTAAGAGCGAATGGTCTAGCCCTATCTTGTTAGTGCCTAAGAAATCTAACGATGAGTCTAAAAGATGGAGATTGGTAATAGATTTTCGTAAATTAAATGACAGAATATTAGACGACAAGTTCCCACTTCCAAATATTACCGACATTTTAGATTCTCTATCCGGTGCAATGTATTTTTCCCAATTAGATTTATCACAGGCCTATTATCAAGCAAATTTAAGTTCAGAGTGTAGAAAGTATACAGCTTTCACCACCCCATCTGGTCAATACCAAATGACTCGTCTCCCCATGGGATTAAAAATAAGTCCAAGCTCATTTTCTCGCCTGATGACAGTAGCCATGTCAGGGCTAACGTACGATAAGCTATTTATTTACTTAGACAATTTAATATGTTTTGGCCGTAGTTTAGATATACATAATAAAAATCTTATAGATATTTTAAACCGACTTCGAAAAGTTAACTTAAAATTAAATCCTAGCAAATGTGATTTTTTAAGGAAGGAAATGCAATTTTTAGGTCATGTTATCTCTACTGAGGGTATAAGGCCAGACCCAGAAAAAATTAAAATAGTCCAAAACTATCCAGTTCCTAAAGATGCCGATGAAACAAAAAGATTTGTAGCGTTTACTAATTTTTACAGAAAATTTATACCGAGTTTTGCGAAAATATCTCTACCTTTAAATAAATTATGTCGGAAAAACGTAAATTTTGATTGGACTAAAGAATGCCAAGAGTCGTTTTCTTCTCTAAAACAGTCATTAATATCTCCGCCACTATTACAATACCCGAATTTCGATACTGGAAATACGTTTATTTTGCAAACCGACGCATCCGGCTATGCAATTGGTTCCGTATTAAGTAATAACGACAACAAACCGGTAGCATTCGCTAGTCGCAACCTTAATAAAGCTGAAATTAGATACCCTACAATAGAGAAGGAACTGCTGGCTATAGTATGGTCTGTAAAGTATTTTAGGCCATACCTTTTCGGACGAAAATTTATAATTAAAACAGACCACAAACCATTAATATATCTCTTCAATATGACAAATCCATCTAGTCGTTTGACAAAGTTTAGGCTGTTATTGGAAGAATACGATTACGAAATTGAGTATGTCAGGGGCGTGGACAATGCAGCTGCAGATGCTTTGTCACGCATTCGAATATCAAGTGAAGAACTGAAAGAGATGAATGAACGTGTTGTGTCTGTGTTAACAAGAGCGCAAAGAAAACGATTAAGTATTCAATGTGACTGTGACAACCCTATGGTTGATAAGATTTCCGCGAACGATTGGACTGATCATCCAAAAGTTGTGGGAACACTTAAAAAACCAAAGGATTGTACTGAATTAATTTTTGTAGATAAAATAAACTGGAATATGGTAGAAAGTAGCTCATCGGAAAAGGGAAATTTATTCGCGTTTGACTCAATAAAGTCTATAATTTACGTAAATCCTTCTTTTCGATCATATTGCGCACGAGATGCCTTTGTGAGGAAGTTGGGTTGTTTGTGTAATCAATTAAATGTAAATTGTGTATACATCGTGAAAAATGAGAATAATTGTGAAATAATAAATGAGTTAACTCGTATTATAAATGGCACACCAAAATGGTCCGGACCACGATTTTGTATTTTAAAAAGTGTCATAAGAGTAAATGATAATGATACCAGACGTGTCATATTAAATGATTATCATATGTTGCCTACAAGCGGTCATGCGGGCATACGACGTATGATAAATAATATCAAAAAAAGTTATTTCTGGCCAGGACTAGAACGAGACGTAACCGAATTTGTGAGTAAATGTGATAAGTGTTTACGTCAAAAACACTTTAAACACATTAAAGAACCTATGGTTCTTACGGATACCGGATATTCGTCCTTTGATAGAATATATTTAGATTTAGTAGGGCCCTTAAATAAGGATAGTAATAATTATTCATATATTCTTACACTACAGTGTGACCTAAGTAAATACGTAGAGGCTTATCCTCTTAGTAATAAGGATACAGTTTCGGTATCAACAGCCTTCGTAAACAATTTTATCTTACGGTATGGAATTCCTCAGCAAATAATATCTGATCGAGGCACTGAGTTTGTGTCTTCAATTATGAAAGAAGTTTGTCAAATTCTCCAAATTAAACAAAAAACATCGACAGCGTATCATCATCAATCTATAGGTAGCTTAGAAAACAGCCATAAAAATTTAATGTCATTTCTTCGAATCCAAACTGAAAACGATCCTCAAAATTGGAGTGCATGGTTACCCTACTGGTGCTTTGCTTACAATACCACAGTACATACAACAACAAAATATACACCGTATGAGCTAGTTTTCGGGAAATCTTGTAACCTACCTAGTAATTTAACATGTGATGTCGACCCATTATATAACCATTATGATTACCCCAAACAGCTTAAATACAGACTTCAAAAATCTCAATATGACGCAAGACAAAATTTAATTACAAGTAAAGAGATAAGAAAACGTGTATACGATAGTTACACAAACCCTATTACATATAATGTTGGTGATATGATACTTCTTAAGAACGAACAAAGTGTAAACAAATTAGATCCACTGTACGTAGGACCTTACAAGGTAATCGAAGATTGTGAACCGAATCTAAAAATAGAATGTAAAGGCAAAGAAATGTTAGTACATAAGAACAGAACTAGACCTTATAAGAAAAGTAGCATATTTTTATGTAATCAATGATAGCAAAAAAAAAAAATGTTAACTAATTATGATTTATTATTATATAGAGAATTTATTATTTTTTTTATTTCTATTAGAGATAGTATGTATTAGCATAAGCTAAATGTCATTTTGGTACGTAATATTTTAGTGTAAGCGTATAAATAAAAAATGTTTTGTATTATTTTTTATTTTTTTTTGCCAATGGGCGTGTAGTATATACGTATATTACGTATGCTTATGATAGGTTCATTGTCATAGTTATATATCGATCTTCTCATGTAATTGAGTCATTAATAAATGTTATTCCAAACTATCATCTCGTTTACTTTGACTCCCGAGCTGCCAACCTTATAATCTCGCTCCGACACTATAAGCCCTTATTTATAATGTAGCTATTATTAGCTTTAATAAATAGGTACGTATACTAAGGTAAGAGTTCCTTGAAACTGTTATTGCGATGATAAACCAATTAAGCGTTTAATTAGTAATGTTATGTTACAGCTGAGCGCACAACTACCCGAAACAAAATATACCTCTACTAACGAATATTTATACATATTTGTAGTCAAAAAAGTTTGTAATAATAAAGAGGCCACATGCCCGGGGATAAAGCCGCTGCTACAAAATCTATGAATGCTATAAAAACGGAGAATATCAATATTACATAGTCTACTTTTGCTATCGGTCTAACTAACAAATAGTAACAAAGTAACGATTATGTTTTTATAATTTTGTTATTTATTGAAATCCTACAGTGTTTTTTTATTTTTTTTTTAGAACGCCATCCTCTTACAAAATAATAGTACTTTCTTAATGCTAATACAATGTTCTTAATCTATTTTTTTATAAACATTTGTTTACTTAAATTTAAAACCTCTTATATAATTGTAACACACATATTTATACACATCTTATACGCTTAAATACCTTCCTACACTGTGTTACTGAAGTACTGATATTTAAAGTGCAAGAAAATGGTTTATCGACTAAAGCACACAAAACTGATTAACATAATAGATTTGAAACGCTTAGCAATACAAAAATAAATAATAAAAAAAATACTGCAAAATATACTGTAGATTACGTTACACATACAAATATTTTATGACAAATATAAAATGGTAAGAACTAGCACGAGACCTTACAACTGCTACTGTCCAGCTATTTTACATATCTTTTAACAATATCTTCAGTGATGTTATCAAAGAGAAAATGCGAAAATAAGGCCACCGAGCCACAAGCCTAATTCCGGCAAACAAAATAAAACTAATCCGCCCAGTGATCTGCTGGAAAACAAAGGCATGTTAATAAACTGGATTTCGACCTTCAATACATTAGCTGCGTATGGGCGTGGGCGGACGTTGTGTCATGCGATATTCCAAATTAGCTTTTTGTCTTGTCACGTGATATCGAGTACGAGTAAAAAAGATTATGATTTTTTTGTTTTGTATAATTTTTATCCGTGTTGAGAATGTATTTTATCTAAAATTTACAAATTGTGTATCCATACTATTATTAAAAAGAGGAAACCTTTGTATTTTTGTATGTATGTATGTATGTTTGCAACGAATAAACTCAAAAACTACTGGACCGATTTAAAAAAATCTTGCACCATTAGAATGCTACATTAGCGCTGAGTAACATAGGCTATATTAAAAAAAAATAAAAAAGACATGCGGTACGAAATCCGCCGGGTCATCTAGTAACCTATAAGAAGGTAAACTACTTAAAGTTTTTACTTTCTACTAAGAATTTAAGTAATTTCAAATTGGCACTAGCTCAATTGTATATACGTACGACAGTTTTTCTGAAGGTATTAAGTAGATTAAACAATTGTTTTAGACGCGACTTAAACGCATTTTAGTACTTAGACACAAAATGACACTTTTCATCATAAACCAACATTCAAATAAATGTGAGAGTACCTACTTACCTTCTTATATTTTTATAAATGTAGAACCTTTTTCGTTTTAATCTTTTTTGTTAAAATATTCTTCTGTTATTTTAATTTCAAGTGATATCACTAGATATTTTTATAGTTTGCTCAAGTTGTAGCAAAGTTAAAAACGTAGCGGGTGAGCCGTTAAAGCCGGGCCAGCGGCTCAACTCCAACGGAGCGCGATAACACCCCTTACATATTGTCACGGCGTGTCTTCAATTACGTAGCGGACGACTGCTATGGTTAGACGGTGTCTGGTATATCATCGCCAGCTCGTTTTATGTCCCCACTGCTGGTGCACGAGCCTTCCCTATGGATGGATAGGGAGAACGGGCCATTAACCACCACGCGGGCCTTGTTTGGTGGTTGTTAATGACTGCTAATACAGCCGGGACAAACGGCTTTACGTGCCTTCCGAAGCACGGAGGAGCTAAATGTGATATATTTTTGGTCATCCATCCAAGCCAGCCATAGCCACCAGCCTAGCCGGTGTCTGGTTACCTTCCTCATATTTGGAACGAAATTTGGGATTTGACAAGAACGGACAGACGCACATCAACCTTTCCAAAACTCACAAATTTCTAGAATCAATATTCAACCATAATTATTATTATGCCATCTACGTAAAATTCAAAGTCTATTAAGGAAATTTGACAGCTTATGGTAGTGCTGTGCAGGCGTGTGTACAATTGTAGTGCGTGCAGGATTACTTTCGAAACTGTTCTAAATGAAGCTAAAGCACTAATATCGTATTCACATACGATTATGGTTCTATATAATGTTACGCAAATTTTGTTGGAAACAAATTACAATTAAAAAAACGTGTTGGAAATTTTTCCACGAGCAGGATTCGAACCCGCACCCCATGACATACCGGGTCAGGTGCACTACCTTTATGCTATCGTGGTTCTGTCGCTGTCAAACCGACACGTCGCATGAGCTGGGCAGAGCTGAGCGCCGCCGGGCAAAGCACGGCTTGTCTCCGCACAGCCCCGCTCGGCATCGCACAGCCCCGCTCGGCTCTGCACAGCCCCGTTCCAATGGAGTTGCGGATAAAGCAGCTCCGCCCAACTTAGCCCAGCTCAGTTCAGTTTCTGACAGTAAAATGTGAAATAAAACAAAAAATGTATATATAAGCATACACTTGACCCACTTTAAAGTATTTAAATAAATTTAGACAGCTCCGTATTCACACTACACTCTGTTTTTATGCAAAATTGCGCGCTTGCAATTCATGGAAGCTTTTGTGGAGTTTGGGTAACTTTGCCGGTGCGGAAACTTTGCAGCACTGATGGCGAGGGTAAATTTGGCTCATAACCATTGCCGAAACTGTGCTATTGTCTTCCGGGCCTCCGTCTGCATTTGCGGAATAAGGGCGTTTTAAGAGGTGCAGCTAATTTCACTTCGCAATTGTTGTTTCTGCTATACGAGACTCGGGATAAACAAGATATATTATTCCTTACAAGTAAGCTCTTAGCCTCCATCTTACCTGATGATAAGCGATGATAAGGCTGAAGGTGGAAGCTCACTTCACTGGATATTTATTTCTAACTTGCTGACCTCAGCAATATGTTAGTTGTGGTTGCCTTTGACTGGATGAACACAATGCGTGGTTGACATATTTTGGTATTTTGTTGTATTTTTGTATTTTTGTTTATTATCTGTTGGCGATTCTAATAAAAATAAATAAATAAATCTTATATTGATGCTGTGGCCACATATAAGGATAAGACGGTGGTAGCTCACCCGACGGACTTAAAATAAGCCCTACCATCAATCAAACCGAGTACAAACATATACCTTTCACTGGGAATCGAACCCGGAACATCTGGAACCGGTCAGTGGTCTAATCACTTGACCATAGAAGTGTTTATAAATGCGGTGGTGCTGCTAATTTCAACTCGGAAATTTTATTTTAGCCTATCCTAAGAACTTCTTTTAAATCATCAAAACATTGAACTAAAGTTTTTCACTTTAGTTCAATGTTTCGATGATTTAGTATACGCAAAAGCATGCGCTTGAATATTTTATTTTGCGAAAGTGCTTTGCAACTGGAAGCTATTGGCTTACCTAATAGGATAAGTAACAGAGTACTTTATATCATTACTTTTTTCGTGTGTTACATATTAAAATATGCTGTATGTAATCTCAGAATCCTGCTTATAATATATTCCATTGCAATGTTTATTTCTTGCTACAGATTTAAGGTACATGTTTTACATATTTTTTAACAGAAATACCAATTTTACTTTGTCAGACGTACTTGTTGGAAATAAAACATTATGACTTCTTAAAATCACTCAATATCTACTATTACTTATTATATTATTTCTGAGAGAGAACCTGCTAACCTGCTTGTTGTGTAATATCAAATATTACCGACGAATACAAAAATTAAGGCATCAAATTAGCTGTTTCCCGAATAGAAATGAGAGCTCCAAACACAATGGTAGTTTGGCAAATTAGAGTGGGATGAGTATACCAAACTATTTGCAGAATGAAGTTTTCGAGCCGACAAACTTATTTAGTTATTGAAACCAGCGAAGCATTTATAAATAAAACAACTGTCATAGCACAGTTATTAGAATATCTATTGACTTCTGTTTCAAATTGCAAGGACAAAATCACTCCTTTGTGGTCTAAAAGAAGAACAAATAAATGATCTTTTACTAAAAGTTACATACAACCTTTCTTAAGTTTTCACCTACACTAATTAGCCCACTGTTTTGTGCAAACGGTCCAATCATTATTCCAACCAGTTCTATAGAGCTTTCTGCGGAATATTGCTGGCAGGCAACTTTGTACTCCAAGTATCACGAACCAATTTGCACCATTCCCGTTGGCCAGACAGCTAGCTATGACGAAGTCTTCATTCCACCATTTCCACTGTGGAATAAGGAACAATTTGCGGTAGCAATTAAATTTCCTTTCAACTGTAGTCCATTTCTACTTTACACTGTTTGATAGGGATTGCAACTGGAAATAAGGGTAGTAGGTTGCGGTTTTCTTTTTGAAGAACTAGGTAGGTCTCATCATCGGTTGTTTTTGTTTGTTTGTTGGCATCTCCGGCGGTTATGAGCCAGGTATCGACGGTGATGGTTTTGTGATTGTGGTGGAGGCAGGGGAATTGAAAGCGCAGTGTGGGCAGGCTTCCAACAAGGTGGACCGACGATATGGTAAAGATCACGGGAAGCCGATGGATACGAGCAGCACAAAACTGGTAATTGTGGAGATCCTTGGAGGAGGCCTTTGTCCAGCAGTGGACGTCTTTTGGCTGAGATGATCCATGATCCAGGAATGTTCAAATGCCCAGCTTTGACTATTGTCCAGGTTTCCTTCCCGTGCGCAAAGACTGGAGCTTTTAGTAGCCAGGGCTAGGGCCTTTAGCGTACAGATTCACGAAGCGTGAAAGTTGCTCAGTATCTAAGTATGTTTAGAAAATATAGCAAGGAAAAAAAGAAAAAAAATTGACAATAATAATAATATTATAATCCATAAAACATTGTATTTTGATAGAAGTTTATAATAATTATGCTGGACCTGAGAATAGAATCCATGACCTTCAGGCCGAGCTCTGTGAACGAAACGAGGCTTAATAATAACGAACCTAAAATATCTCATGGTTTATCCCACCACAGCCTTTTTAACTATCTAAAATGGTGGTTTTCCCGCCGCAAGATCCTGATCGATAGGCAACCAAAGCCGGCCAATTGAAATTGATTTCAGTTCTCAACACTTTAGTCCGATGTTAGCAAAGAGTAAACTTTACTGGTGACATGTTTCTAAAAAGGTAAGGTCAGCATAATAAGGGGCAAAACAATTAACAGTAACGTTGAAAACAAACCATTTAAGCTTTTAAACAACAAACAAAAAAATTAAGCTTTTATCAAAACAGTATTTTATTTAATGTTAAAACGACTAATGGTTTTAACATGAAATAAAATACTGTTTTGATAAAAGCTTAAATTTTCTGTTTGTTTGTTTAATAGCTTAAATTTTTTGTGTGTTGTTTGTCCAAACTGAAGGTTTGCCAACGAGCGATGACGCACGGCATATTAGGTGTACTACTAACTAATAATGTTTTTTTAATGTAAAACAGTACAGTGTGTCACTGTTTTTTTAAACGAAATGTTAATTTTTTCAACAATTTGTCTTTTTTCAAATTGTAATTTCTTCGCAACAATATTTGCGTAAAATTATATGTAAATAATTACAAATATAGCTTGCCTAATTCTTAACTGATCTTTCAGTATTTGTAAAAATATTAAGATCGGATGTTGATAACGTAGTTGTCGACATTGAATAGAGCCCTATTCAATGTCGACAACTACGTTATAAAGTATACTATTGGCTTACAAAGTAAAAGTAGATAGTGTTGATTAATTCCGGCGAGTTGGATTGAGCCACGATAGCATGGTTGGTAGTGCATCTGACCTGGTGTGTCATGGGGTGCGGGTTCGAATCCCGCTCGTGGAATTTTTTCAACACCTTATCCTTTCTCTAATTGAAATTTTAATTATTAATAATTCTATTTGTTTAACTTTATGAATATGGCATATGGCTGAACAATTATCGAAGAAATTTAACAATGTTGGATAGAATATTTTATAAAATACAGTGAAATTAAACGCCCACCCGACCCAGCCAGGAATCGAACCTGGGTCTTCCGCGATCCGGGCGGCTGCTTTTTCACTGTATTTTATAAAATATTTTATAATAGGTTGATGAGCATACTCCTAATTTGTTAATATTGTTTTCATCTTAAATACCAGGTTTGAAGCAAATAAATCATCACCATCATCATCATCAGTTCATTTTTATGTTCCCACTGCTGTGGCACGAGCTTTCCCGATAGATGGGAGAACGGGCCATAAACCACCACGCGGGCCGAGTGCGGATTGGCGGTTGTTAACGACTGCTAATGCAGCCGGGACCAACGGCTTTACGTGCCTTCCGAAGCACGGAGGAGCTCGAGATGATCAATTTTTGGTCACCCATCCGATGACCAGCCTTCGCGAAAGTTGCTTAACCTCAGCACTCGCAGACCGGGCGCGTTAACCACTGCGCCATCAAACTCCTCGCAAATAAATAAAAATGTATATTTTTTATATTAATTTTATATTAATTATTATAACAATTTACCGGCCTCTACGGTAAAGTTGTTAAACCACAAAACTTAGGTCCAGAGAGATTAATGTAGGTACTCGGTTTGGTTGGTAGTAGTGATCTAAATCTTTCTAGCTAGCTAAACATCATCAAATCTATCACTGATTATCAAGCAATCATCATTTAGATCTCTGATGATCATGCACATCGGTTTAGACCCAGAGTTCCCGGGTTCGATTCCCAGCGGGGGGTACATGTTTGTGTACTCGCTTTGGTAGACAGCCAGTGGCCTTATCATCACCTTACATCAGGTGAGATGAAAGCACCGTGCTTAACCGGAAATATATATTAAAAAAGACGACCATATTTATTTCAAATAGTTTTTTTGCTGTCTCTCCTGCAGTTACTAGGTGATCTGCCCGTTCGCAGCGGAATCTTGTCAGAGTTGGAGGGTACGGACGAAAGTTCGGACGGGCGGCGGCGTTGTTGTCCACATTTCCTACAGAACGACGTCACAGTTCACAGTGGTGTTACCCAATATACATTCCTGACATTAATAATAATTTAAAAAGTTTTTAAGTACTACTTTTTATAATTTTTTTATTTTTTATTTAATAATAACTTGGAAGGTTCTATGTTTGATAGAAACTATCTGTTTATCGTCTATAAAGATCTGAAATTATATACAATTTTGAAAGTGACAATGCCGTATACACACTTGTCCTAAGAACACTTAGATTATTAAGTAAGAACAATAACTAATTCAACATCCGTGTATTAAAATTTAACGACTACTCGTCATAATTATGTTATCACGGGGCTAGGCAAGTATGAAGAAATTAATGAGAGTAGATAAAGCGAAAGAGGTATGTATGAAACGTAGCAAGTGGTAGGAAGCGGTCTCTGCCTAACCCTAAGGGAAACAGGCATGATTGTATGTATGTATTGTTTGTATGTATTATGTATGTATGTATGTATGTATGTATATATGTATATATGTATGTATGTATGTATGTATGTATGTATGTATGTATGTATGTATGTACGTATGTATATATGTACAATAGGACTTGTCATTATACAAGCGCGGGCCCGTTCTCCCTATCCATCCATAGGGGAGGCTTGTGCCCCAGCGTGACGTACATCAGTGGTGACATAAAATGAGCTGATGATACAAGCGTTGCCATGACATCGTTTTGGTAGGTACCCAATTACGTATTCTCTGTGCTTGAAAGTATACTATTATTTCTTTGGTTCGATATTTTCTTCCTTGTGATTACGTTATTAATTAACGTATGTGTGTCATTAACCGATTTCTTATTCTCATTCAATTTTAATAACGATTAAGTTTTATGTGTTATCTAAAATTAGCTAATTCAATTAAATTAGACAAGACACATACATTATACATTGTTCTGATTCCAAGGTAAGTAACTAAAGAACTCGTTATATTGAAATCAGAAACAACGACTCGACACAATATCGAAAAGTTCGTGTTTTCGACATTGACCCGACCGGTAACCAAACCTGGGACCTTAGAGTTAGCGCCGCCCAAAGTTCGGCGTGCAAGCCACTCAGCTACGGAGGTCGTCATAGGTATATCACAATAAAGTGATCCTGTAACGTTTGTGACAACTTTTATGTTAAAGTTTCTCAAAACTTAGATTACGACTAGCTCATCTACCTTTCTTGATGGAGATTGTGAAGACTAGGATCACACGCTTACTAAATAATCCTGGTGTAAAGACGCCTGCACATCAATCTATGCAAAACTGTCAAATTTCTTCAATACATAACAACCATATTTTTAAGCCATAAAGCTCAAAGTCCATTGTTATATATATATATTTAAATATATATAATGTGTATACATAATTAATGAATATTTTTATTTTTTATTATTATTTTGCTTTGTACTAGTGCACTACTGCTTTTTATTTTCCTTTTAGTTGTCCTATACCGTAAAGGTTATCTGGAAGAGATCGCTTTGAGCGATAAGACCGCCTTTGCCCACCCTATTATAAAAATTTCGTTGTTTGTTTTTACTTATCTGTGTGTGTGTGTGTGTGTGCAATAAAGAGTTTTATATATCTATCTATCTATCTATCTATGTAGTGTAACCTAGTGTGTTACGTTAATGTGTCACCGGTGATGCTCATGGCACCTCAGTAATAGAGCGATGCTTTGAGCATTACCGGTGGGATCAGTAAATTTGGATGGGGCATGGTTAGTAGCAGCAGTTTGTGGTAGGTTGATGGCAGGTGTGTGTACATGACACAACTTCTGATGGTATCGGTAGTGCACCTGACCAGGTATTTGATATTTTCCTTTCAAAAAAAAAAACAAAAACACAAATGTTGAAAAAATTTTCACGAGCAGGATTTGAACCTCATTTGAACATCCTTTTTTAAATTAATTCGAAGGATAACATTTATAAATCCTTCCCATTTTCCCAGTTATTAATATGAATTGCGTATGGAAAAATAAATATAGGAAATGAATGACAACATTTTCATGGACAAAGTAAATATTCACACACCATTAGGCGGACTGTCTGTTTGTGGGTAAACTCGATATTTGATTCACAAGTCGTTATAATGTATAGAGTACATGTATGCTGCTTATACGTTTCTAGGTTAGGGTAAATACATTTATTTTCCGAAAATAATAAAAATTACATGTGTTTTAGATAAAGTTCATGTTCAAGTAGGTACGTCCACATCATCATAATTACTATCATTATTGACAACCCATTTTGTATCCTGCATTTAACACCTGCCTAAAGTCCCATCATACAGGTTATCAAACAATGAAAGTAGTTTATTCAGTTTCGGCTATTGAATCAATTTCACTCATTTTTAGTACTGGCATTTGCTAATAAAATAAAAAATATAAAATCCCAGTGCCAACACCACTCTGACTATTAAAAGTTATTGTAAGTGTCTCACACATTTTGCATGAAACCTTCTTTTTCTTCTTCTTCAGCTGTCGCCTCTCAATGCTGAGTGTGGGCCTCTCCATTTGCACGCCATCTCTCTCTGTTGGTAGCCTTGCATGAAATGGTAAGCACCAAACAAAAACAGTTTGTTCTTGTTTGGTGCTGACCATTTCAGGCAAGAACAGTAGAAAGTTGTATGTTACAAATGAATCATGAGTCGACTACACCTCAGTCATCCTGTCACCACAGACGCAAAAGGTTCAAAACGTCATGACAAGAACATGAAATAAACGCGCGCCAATAAACATAATCGACGTTGCCTATTCCACAAAGTCTAAAGACGAAAGTCTTTAATCAGTGCGTCCTACCCGTCATGACATACGGAGCTGAAACATGGACGCTCACGGTAGGGCTGGTTCACAAATTTAAAGTCACTCAGCGAGTTATGGAAAGGGCTATGCTCGGACTTTCTCTGAAGGATCGACTTTGGAATGAGGTGATCCGACAGAGAACGAAAGTAATTGACATAGCCCATTGGATCAGCAAACTGGAGTGGCAGTGGGTCGGTCATATTAGCTGCAGAACCGAAAACCGTTGGAGTAAACGAGTTCCCGAGTGGAGACCGCGTATCGGCAAACATAGTGAAGGACGCCCTCAGACTAGGTGGAGCGACGATCTTCGCAAGGTGGCTGGCAAGAGCTGGATGAGAGTAGCCGCGGATCGTGTTCGGTTGCGTGCACTTGGAGAGGCCTATGTCCAGCAGTGGACTAGTATAGGCTGATGATGATGATGATGATGGTGGTGAATATACATAAAGTGTCCCATTTCAGGCTAAAATAATTAATTATCTTAACAAACATTCGATATTAATTAAATTACATCGGAGCATCGATAACACGTCGCTTATCTTAATTGTCGAAGTTCGCCATTACAGATTCAGTGCGATTGGCAATGTCAACGGCAAAGTCGAAACAATTTAGATGAACTCGTTAAATTATGCATCAGATTGTAATGTCATTTATTTATGACTGTACTTGTTGAATTTGTTAGTAGGATTGATGAAATATTTGTGACGATAACTTTCTATTCCAGTTTGTTGAACGCTGATATAAAGATAAGTTATCGATTTATTTATTATTTTTTACAGAACAGACAAGAATCACCAACCAAATATAATTTGAAATAAGTCAAGTACCGGATCGCATCTAAATATTATATGTTAACATTTAGTTTAAATCAGCAGCGTACAAACGATTTTTTGTTATTATGAAAACCAAACAAATTTTGTGAAATTGACATTAAATTTCCTATTTCTATTATAGCTAAAACTGAAAACTTTAACTTTATTTTGAAATGAAAACACAGAAGAAGATATTTACCAACGTTAGCAACAAATCTTAGCATTAGACATACGAGAATCTAATTCATATAGAGAGAAACAAAGCCGTCCAGAAAAGAAGTTATCCAAAATCCATAACAAAAGCAAAACAGAAAACAATTTCGTCTCGATACTATCGCATTACGTAGTGATGAGTCATCAGGCGATCTGGATCGACACTGCACGGCCGCCACAGCATACTAGGCATAAACAGTAAAATCACTAATAACAGAATACTTACAATTGACATTTTTAACGACTCTTCTGGAATTTTCAAAAAGAAATTGACTGATTATTAACTTCAGTCTACAAGCACACAAGTCTCGTAAAATAATGCAATAAGTTAGTCCGATTGTAATTGGCATAATATGTTTTGTATATTTTGATTTAAGTTAATCTATTGGAAGACAACTGTACAACGAATGTTGTGTATACCTATAATTGGCAAACATATTTGTGTATGTAAAAGTTGTATTGCTGTTGGTGTACCTTATAATAAAAAAATAAAATAAAATAAAAATATATAAAAACGAAATTATGGTTATGAATAATTTTATGCAAATTGTGTTGCGAATGAATTACAATTTGAAAATAAAATAAAATAAAAGAATAATATGAATAGGGTTCCATTGGCTTAAAAAGTAAGAGTAGATAGTGTTGATTAATTTCGGTGAGTTGACGAGTCATGATAGCTTAGTTGGTAGTGCACCTGACCCGGCATGTCATGGGGTGCGGGTTCGAATCCCGCTCGTGCAATTTATTCAACACTTTGTATTTTTTCATATTATTAAAACGTAGTTTATAATACGGTTACAGGGATACTGTTAGCCTGTATTATCCCATTGTCGAGCAAAGGCCTAAATAATCTAAATATTTTTTTATAATATTATAACATATTTTGTATGTAATGTTAGTGAAAAAGAAGCGATTCACATTATGAAAAACACAGATTTTTAAGCGAGAATTCTAACCTTAGTGAAAGGTACCAATTAAATTATCATTTGTGTCTGTTGGCATTTGTATTAAATACCATTACCAGAATAAATAAATAATACGTAAGTAATAAAAAATATATGAGTTAGTAAAGGGCTTTCACTGTTAGGAGGCAATGTCATTCCCCTTTTTTTCAGAACTAATAGTTGCAGGTGGGTGAAAGCTAGCTAGCACATTGCTATATATAGTTACAAGATAAGATAAAATTTACTAGATAAAATCAACCAAGCCTCAGGAAGCTCGAGTGGGAATCGAACCCACGACCTTTGGATAACCGGTGCAATGCTCTGACTGCTGATCTTCTTAGGCCCCAGAAGACTCGTTGAATTTTTTTATAGTTTTGTGATTTACGCTGCATGTAATGTATACTAAAAAGTCATTATATTACTTGGCGCAAGATTGGATCGGTTTTGCGGATAGCAAACAATAACAGCTGGTGAGAAGACTCTCTCATCATCTAAACCACTCTTCAAAAAGGTTTTATTCATATTTTTTTTTTGGAAACGTGTTACTATCTCTCTTTTTCTACTGTATCCCAGCTCAGTGTGGGAGCCAAAAACTCGGCATTATCCATGACAACGCAACGGTGAAATTGAAACCAATAAAATACTTCGTGAAACGTTTTCCGTGTATCGGCCGGGGAGTGACAGCCCTAGTGTTTGACAAGGGTTGTCATAAGTCTTCCTTCCGTCCGCCCGTCTGACTATTTGCGTGTATCCAACCGAGGCGAGGTGACGTGACAAGCGTTTGACAAGTAAGATAGTAAGCTTGATGGTACGGAAAAATACAGCTTTTACTATTTTTCTTGGAAAAAAGAACGTATTTAAATGTAAGAATTCTTTATGTTTTGATAGATTTTTTCAGTTATTCTTAAACTACCATTAGTAGTGATACGAGTTTTAACCTCTTTGTAAACGGAGGGCCTAGACAAGTGGCATAACGCTAGTAGAATAGAAATGGAATAGAATGACGAACGTATGGGATTGACATAAGCCAATCAAGCGTCATTAAGAGTTATCGTTGGCTCATCAATGCATTAATAATTATATTCAATTTATATTCTACTAGCGGCCCGCCCCGGCTTCGCACGGGTGTACTTTTATTTTTAAACATTTGTTTTTTTTAAATTATTTTTTATTATAGCCTGATACTCGGCGTTAATGTAGCATTCTAATGATGAAAGAACTTTTTAAATCGGTCCTGCAGTTTTTGTGTTTATTTGTTGCAAACATACATACAAAAATACAAAGCTTTCCTCTTTATAATATTAGTATAGATTAGCATTATGTCACTTGTCTATTCCTCAATTAAGGTTGAACTAACTTATGTCAAAGACCTTTTTAAAATTCCTTACCTTTTGAAAAACAATTGAAGAGGAAGTTTGGTGTAGAAGTTCATTGTTATAAAAGTTGGAAAAAATACTAAAGCTCCTGTATGATCGAGACATTTTTTTGATAACCCATTCCGGTAATAGCCTTGGGATAGTAACTAATAGTAACTCAGTCATCACGATCCTGCTGCACATATTTACCTACTTCGACCTACACCTCTTAGAAGCGGAATTGACAAGTGACTGAATAAATAATGACAGTTGGATACGCATCGCAGGCGTCACAGCTTTAACGGGCCGTCACTCTATTATTTATAGGGTAGTGACACCAGTGATTGATAATTCAGTGATTGATAGTTCTTCAATCATTAAAATAGGGGTCAGCGACTGATTTGAGTCTTTAGCAATAACCAAATACCAACAACCTGCTTCATAGCCGTCATCTCGTAATCATCATCATCATTATTCATCATCAGCTCATTTTATGTCCCCACTACTGGGGCACGAGCCTTCCTTATGGATCGATAGGGAGAAAGGGCCATAAACCACCACACGGGCCCAGTGCGGATTGGTGGTTGTTAACGACTGCTATTGCAGCCGGGACCAACGGCTTTACGTGCCTTCCGAAGCACGGAGGAGCTCGAGATGATACATTTTTGGTCACCCATCCAATGACCGGGCTTTGCGAAAGTTGCTTAACCTCAGCACTCGCAGACCGGGCCCGTTAACCACTGCGCCATCGAGCTCCTCTCCACCTCGTAAAATTTCAATGAAAATCTATGTTATTTTTTGGCTAGGTTTAAAGTGTCCATTTGAACCAGTGGACCATTCGAAAGAAAACTGTTGAATGCAATGTAAAAACAATGTATGTGCATTGATTTGCTGTTTTATTGTATAACATAGGTACATTACTCACGCATGGTGCACCAACGCGACAAGAACCCCACTTTTATTTAAAATCTCTCTTGTCCATCCAAAGGTTGACTGGAAGAGATCACTCGTAGTGACAAGACCGCCATTTGTACGTGTATTTTTCATGTAATGTTATGTCAAAATGTCTTATATTTGTTTGGCGTACCACCATTACCACTAGCTTATTTTATAACCCCACTACTAGAGCACGAGCCTTCCCTATGGATGGATAGAGAGAACGGGCCATAAACCACCACGCGGGCCCAGTGCGAATTGGTGGTTGTTAACGACTGCTAACGAAAGAGGCTAACAGAAGGATACAGCTAGGCTGGGCAGCATATGGGAAATTACGTCGGGTCTTTACGTCGCCTATTCCACAAAGTCTAAAGACGAAAGTCTTCAATCAGTGCGTCCTACCGGTCATGACGTACGGAGCCGAAATGTGGACACTCACGGTAGGGCTGTTTCACAAATTTAAAGTCTCTCAGCGAGCTATGGAAAGGGCTATGCTCGGAGTTTCTCTGAAGGATCGACTTCGGAATGAGGTGATCCGACAGAAAACGAAAGTAATCGACATAGCCCATCGGATCAGCTAGCTGAAGTGGCAGTGGGCCGGTCATATTAGCCGCAGAACCGACAACCGTTGAGGTAAATGAGTTCTCGAGTGGAGACCGCGTATCGGCAAACGTAGTGTAGGACGTGGACGTAGTGGAGCGACGTCTTCGCAAGGTGGCTGGCAAGAGCTGGATGAGAGTAGCCGCGGATTGTGCTCGGTGGCGTGCACCTGGAGAGGCCTATGTCCAGCAGTGGACTAGTATAGGCTGATGATGATGATGATGAACGACTGCTAATGAAGCCGAGACCAACAGCTTTACGTGTCTTTCGAAGAATGGTAAAGCTCGAGATGATCATTTTTGGTCACTCATCCGATGACCAGACTTTGCTATAGTTGGTTATTTTCAGCAATCGCAGACCGGTCGTGTTAACCACAGCGCCATCGAGTTTCTCTGTTTGGTGTAAAATAAAGTTTATTTATCTTATCCTATCTTATCTTACGAGTATAATACAAAAGCTACCGTTCACTAGCACAATGGATTATCAATCTGAGGGATCGCGACTGAGCTAAACTAAAACTGCGGAGGCATTGATTACTCAAAGGGGCAAATTGTCGGAGTGAAATCACTTGCCGCTGCTAAATTCACTGGCCCGTTTTCTTTGTAGGTTAAGCACTTTACAACTGGAATGAAACACTTTTTGCAGTCTACTCGCGTTTATTTTAGTTTGACTTTAAAGAGGCCGTTAACAGGAAAGCTAGGGGGCTGGTTGTCCCAATAAAATTATTTGTTACATGCTACCGTCGAGCATTTTAATCGGAAAGTTTTGTTTTTAAGAATAACTAGCACTTAACCGCGACTACTTCCGCGAGGAGTTAAGATTTTAAAAAGAATTAAATTTTTATCAAAATAAAATATAGCCTATGTTATCCGCAAGTAATGTAACATTTTATCAGTGAAAGCTTTTTGGAATTGGACCAGTAGTTCTAGAGATTACCCTCCTCAAACAAACAAACAAAGTCACAAACTTTACCTCTTTGTTAATAGTATAGGCTACTGGCCGCCCTTGTAGAACCCGTATCCGAACCGAACCCGTGATACCTTGGGAAGTTAGGAAAATCCGTCCCTATTCCTTGTCTCCACCATAGGGAGAAGGATTTATATGAAAAATTTGAGCTTTCCTGGTAGGTATAAAGTTTCTGACTGGGCCTTATTGTATCAGTAAGCAAGGCAGAACTTTTCTTTATGATAAATCTTAGAGTAACTTATATACCTATTATTAGCACTCTGCTCTATTAATTGAAAATGTATATTTTATAAATTTCGTATTCTTTGACTATTAATGTCTTTTCGCGTGAATACAGAAATAAAATAGTTTATTTTAAATAACTTTTTCAATATTAATAAAAATTATAACAAATATAATTAAAACACTACATACAATACAACTTAGTTAAAGATAAGTTACCAATAACGTATTTCCTTCCATTATTACCCCAATTACTTCTCCAATAACAAGCGAAAGACAACGCTGCGAGTTATCTCAACCCTAACAAACTAACAAGATAAATCCTTTCAATTTAATTTGAGTTTAATAAGAAAAATAAGCGGCTAGGCTTGACGTCTAACAAGGCTTGCCGAGAGGTTGAACAATCTTCTTAAAGGTCCCTCACTGTCTCGTGATTGAGCCAAGTGCTGCGATATCGAGAGATTTGTTATTTGAAGTGAAAACTTAATAAAACAGCGACTTTTCAAATTTAAAATATTATTTTTGACTTCCTAAGTTGTAGACGCTTTCGCGCCACTGAACTAAGTAAAGAGTTCTTTGACTTGGAAACCAAAACAAATGAAGAATTCTTTTTCTGTTTATTTAGTGAGTTTGTATAAAGAGACGGTTTGTTTAAACAAATGAATACTTAACTGTTTGGCTCTTTATGTGTGATTTGGAGTTATCGGACAATTATTGTTAGCGCTGCCAGCTGTGTTTATATGCCCTTTGAAAAGATTTATCTTAGAAAGCTATATCTCGTCAGCATGCGTATGCTGCCGTACGAGTAAATAACTGCGACATACAGACCGACAGACAGGCAGGCTGACGGACATGACGACACAATGAAGTTTCCTGGTTTTCTACGAAACTCTTTGAAGGTAATGCTTGTGTCCGGGAATGAAGCAAGCAGCGAATCTTTTTAAATTAATTAAAGTATATGAAAACTGTAGTCTGCGGCTTTTTGCCGAACGCTGTTGACCAGCTAGATCTAATTCACGAGATTTTTAACGGCAGCGGTACAATTCCACTTGTTTTTATTGGTAGTAGGACATTTTTGAATAATTTGGCTTGGTTGTATCTTCCGCCATCTTTTCTATGTCTGTCACCATGACAACTGTATAAGTAGCTTTGTTTCTACAGATACCGATAATCTTATCGGTACTGGCTATCTAGCCAGTGCCTTAGAAAATAAATACTCTGTGTGCAGTGTACTTCGTCCTTCCTTCGGTCTTATTGACACTTGCATCATCCAGTGGCCAAGCGTTTCTCCAAATGTGGAAATAAACAAAATGAAAATGGATTTACCAAGCAACTTTTTATCTGGGTAATAATTTTCATGTATCCTTCAAGCCAATAACATACTATCGCTTAGCCACTTACCTATTCACAGTAATAAATTTACGTACGGCTGGCAACACTAAAGAGGACCTTGCCTTATCGAATTATGTTACTAAGACAGAAAAAACATTTAGAAAAGTTTAAAGACTAGACTTTTTCGAGAAAAAGGTATACTTGGAATACCTATAGGTACTTACCACAAATATTTTATTTGTAATGAAAAGCGGGAGCTCGATGACGCAGTAGTAAACGAGCTCCGTCTGCGATTGCTTAAGTTAAGCAACTTTCGCAAAGGCTGGTTATCGGATAGGTGACCAAAAATGTATCATCTCGAGCTTCTTGGTGCTTCGGAAGGCACGTAAAGCCGTTGGTCCCTCCTGCATTAGTAAGTCGTTAGCAACCACCAATCATCCGCACTGGGCCCTCGTGGTGCCCTTGTGGTGGTTTATGGCCCATTGTAACTTTGATGTTTTATCCATAGGGAAGGATCGTGCTTTAGGACATCATAATAATGGACATAAATATAATGATGGTGATGAAAAGCAAGAGTTAAAACTTAGTCATTCTGTTAAACTTATTCTGTAATCACAATGTAGTCTCGGCATTTTTGAGCGAAGAAATCTCAAGTCGAGGAGCTGAATCAATGTGGTAAGTTATCCTATCCGGGAAGATTGAAATAGTTTGAGCGTGTGAACTGGGGGAACTTGTTGCAACGGTGACCTACATACTATTCCTTTTTGATATTCATTTACTTAAAAAACACTTTATTCACAAACAAAGACAATAACAAGATAATAATAAAACTACTTAATATTAAACTTATAATAAACTATAAACTATAACTACTACTAACTATAAGCAAAAAAAAAATACCCCAAATCATCCCCATCAGGCAGAGTGCCCAGTAAGCTAGCGACCTTGCCACGTTGGATAGCAATGCTTATACGCTGGCCCATGTAGCTGCTAGCTCTGGGGTCCCGGGTGGTTACTACTAATTTTATAGAAATATCTTTAAAGAGTTTGTGAGCACCCGGGCCCCATGGACCTAATATCTCTACCCCAAACGGCTCAAATATGAGATCTCAAGTCAGATTCCCATACTTTCGCCGTTTAAGGTTCACTGCACGATTTGCAGCCGCGCCAGCGCTATCAGAAGTGCTTGGAATGAGGAACGATGCAAGAGTGTCGACACAAGTAGCATCCTATATCAGGCCCGTCCCACCTTCCAAGGTACTAAGGTTATGCCGTCCGGTCTTTTGCCGTCATCACGTGCTAGACCGGTGGGTTCGAGTACCGCTGGTACTCCAGCGGTGACAAGAGCCCGTCGAATAAAAAACTGATTTATCAAATATTTTCTTTTATTTTGTTTACTAAAGTTTATAGTACAGCATACACTTTGATTATATACACGTCTAGACTTGACACTATGAATTATCTTTGTAACTGACCAACTATTGTCAGTCTTAATGAAGGAGGAGTTCTGAGTGCTTATTGTGAGTTTTGTTTACTATTCGTATTCATTCGATTAGGTTTACGAAAACGAAAATTAGTATGGGATTGAAGTAACGCTTCCTGGCGACAAACGAGAAGAGTTAAAATTTTGCCATACAAATTCTCGTTTTCGTTAACGTGATCGAATGGCGAATGACACTCGCATTAGGCACCCTGACCTTAAGGTGTAAGTTCTAGCGGGTCCGACTGGTAACCGCGAAACACCAATCAGTGACATATCAGCATCCTAAGGTACCAGTTGGCAGCCGACTCCACGCAGCAGCAGCAGACGACATATCATCGCGACAGTACTGATGAAATTCCCTCCGTAGCTAACGACACGTCGTTCGGCGTCGTCGTCATAGAATTACATAGAAACCAGTAGTGTAGCGACGACACGTCGTCTGCTGTTGCTGCGTAGAGTCGGCTGCCAGCTGGTACTTTAACAATGACAATTAGTAGAAAGGTTCAAACTTCTTTAATCGTTGTTGACTGACTTAACACATAAACATATAAATTAATTTAAAAAACCTGAACTGCTATGATAGTAAGCCCAACGTGTTATTCGCTACGGCACCGAGCTCGTAACAAACAACGCTCAAGTTCATATATCAACATCTATACTCATTACGTCGTGACAGTCGATTTCATCACCTGTTACCCTATAATAAATATAACACAATTCCTCACATCCCCCAAAACAATACACGGTGCACTCCCATAGATCAGCGGCAATAAATCAACAATTTACGCGGCAATTTCCATAATTCACACAATATCAAGTTACCCGCGAGGATAAAGAAAAATCCAATTTCCTTTGACTACGAGGGGAACGCGCCTTGAAAGGTGCGATCACACTGGAACACTTCGAAAATAGTTCTAAGGTCTATGGTCGATATACGAAATGAAGGGTCTACTGCAATAATTTGAATGTCCAAAAATATTTTACTTCTTAGTGAGTTTTCATTCTGACATTATGAGGATATTAGAGCCCTTGTCATTATGACAGCTACTACGCGATACGTTGTAGACTCTGCAGTTACGTATACCGAAGTTCTTTGGGCAAATCTCCAGAAACGAAGGCTCCATGGAGAGGCTTGTAGTGCAAGACCACACAGAAGGGAAGAGACCACGAGGCCACTCTCCAACTCGTAGGATCCATCTTATTAAGAGCCTCTATGGTCTAGTGGTTAAGACCACCGGTTTAGACCCAGAGGTCCTGGGTTCGATTCCCAGCGGGGGGTACACGTTTGTGTACTCGGTTTGGTTGGTGGTAGGACTTGTCTGTCCGCCTGGCTAGCTACCACCATTTTATCTAAATAATAATATGTCGCCATAACATCAATGTTTGTAGCATTGTTGTGTTCCGGCATCTAGAGATAAGATAGCCAGTGTCTCACTAGTTGAGGATCCCGGGTGAAGTACGCTTCTACCAATTGGCCTTATCATCACTTAACATCAGGTGAGATCAAGGCACTGTGCTTACCCGTAAATATAAAAAAGAGGACTACGCACTTGACCGCAGTACCGTGTGCTCGCATCGCTGAAAGTCGACCAAAATGATTTTACCTAAATCTAATTAAACTGGGTCTTTTGTGACGCTACGATAATTTCATTTATCTTATGTCCGAATAAAGCATTCATCATCATCAGCATCATCATCATCTCAGCCAAAAGACGTCCACTGCTGGACAAAGGCCTCCCCCAAGGATCTCCACAACGACCGGTTTTGTGCTGCTCGCATCCAGCGGCTTCCCGCGACCTTCACCAGATCGTCGGTCCACCTTGTTAGAGGCCTGAAAGCTTTCAATTAGAATTAAAATCATTATTGTTGCAGTGGACCCTTCAAATGCTAATATCACAATTAGCAAGACAATTGAGGAGGGCAAAATGTAGACCAGTTAAGATACGCGATTTTTACCATTGGCGAATGTTTACGTTTCGACGCAATTTTAGTATGCTTTCAGTATGTCAATAAGTAAACACTTTCCTTTTCTGGCCGAAGTAGCACTGTTGTCTCTCCTGTAAATAAAGTAAAATTGATAATAAAGAAATCTTACTTAGTTTTATTTAAATATTGCCGAATTCCAATAAATATGATTTAAACTTTCAATTGTTTCACGTATATTGCTGTGTTACAGAAAATTTGAGCAGCGACGAATATATTTTAATTTGTCAAATGATAGTTATTACCTGTGAAATTTGTACTTAATATTTAAATTAATATGTAATTATGCTAATTACGTATGTTAATTGGGAGCTAAACTCACAGTCGGCTTTAAACTGTATTTCATGCCGAGATAACAAAAGCTCGTTTATTTCCACCACGCTGATCGCTGAACCGCTCTGGGTTTTGTAGTTAGTTCCACTATTTTGACAACAAACAGTTGTAGCAAAATCGTGGGTTATAATTATTTTATTTTATTTACTAGCGACCGCCACCAACCTCATCTATAAGCACCCGATCCAGTAATTCTAAGGGAAATTCGGAAAATGCTGCCGTATCTTTTGTCTACGTCATGAAAGGTTGCTTGCAAAAAGTCCGTATTCTAAAAAAGTCAGTCATTATAAAACATGCTTACATGACAATCATAATTACTGCTTCTGTTATAAATGTGCTGAATTGTATTCTGTAGTTGTTCCAATTAAATAAATAATTTTCACACTACACAAAGACGATTATCGATGAAGATGTCATCGATAATCGTCTTCTGGGTTCAGCTTTCGTTCATGGTGACAAGTCTTCTTCTTAATCGGTCACTCTTGGTAGAGTGGTCGTGGCTGTCGATGGACAGGGTTGCGGCTCGCCGCGCCATCGCCATCGCCACTCGCTTCCAGGTAGGCTACTCTTGACGCAAACTCAATCTCAATACAATTCAAATCCCAAATCTAAAAAATTCAAATGGCACTCTTAAAAGCGGTAATAGCGCTACATTGGAATTGAATTGCGTGTAAATTGAGTAAACAAATTATTATAAAATAATAAAATAAAATTATCGAGATAGGGCGTTCCCAAATCGCGAAACTTATCCAAATATCGATAGATATTAATCCCATTGGAATTGTATTGAGATTGAGTTTGCGTCAAGAGTAGCCTACCAGGGCGGCCGCACGTCGCGCGATGTCTCTCCACTTCGGTCGACTTTCTGCGTTGCGAGTACACTGTACTGTGGTCGACTGCATAGTCTTCTCAACAAGATCGATCCAACGATTCGGAGAGTGGCCTCGTGGTCTCTTTCCTTCTTTGTGGCCTTGTACCATAAGCCTCTCCATCCAGTCTTCGTTTCTGTAGATATGCCCAAAGTACTTCAGTATTCGTAACTGCTCAATCGACGATAACCAATCTCGTTTATGGAGCTCTTTGAGAATGGATGAATTGATAAACAAGTATACCTATGGAATAATCTATATATTAATACGTGAAGCAAAAATGCTGTACCTCTTTTTACGAAAATTGAGCGGACGGAGGAGTATGAAAATTCGCACACTTATAGTTTATATAGAGAAGGTTTGCAGAATGTTATTTTCTTTTAAATTATGCATTAAAAATACTT
Source organism: Eudonia mercurella (assembly GCA_963082485.1). Classification (NCBI taxonomy): domain Eukaryota; kingdom Metazoa; phylum Arthropoda; class Insecta; order Lepidoptera; family Crambidae; genus Eudonia; species Eudonia mercurella. The sequence goes on along the minus strand of OY720033.1, from coordinate 12,862,781 downwards.
TATATCAATAAAACAATCATTACACACACTACCATGTATTTGACACACACGCATATGTATTTTACACAAACGCATATATTATTATACACTTTTCAAAAAATTCAAAAATGGAAGAGGAGCGGCTGAAATCTGTTAATGCCAATCCAAACTTACATTCTATCTTTTTAAATTTTTCATTGCTTAGGATACAATCCGTGCAGCCTTTAATAAAATTACGGTCGAATTTCGACCACTGGGCGACCACTAGTTGCTATAAACGTGCTTCTGAAGCACGTGGTTGACCTATTTAAATACTACCAATACTAACTAAACTAATATTAGAAAATGCCTTATCATAGAAGGACACTTTCCATTAAAACTGAACACACAAAATATAAAAGACAACCACAGCACAACTAATTCAATTAGCAAAATACATCAGGTACCAATTTCAATTTCCACAATGTCATACAATACTGGTAAAAGTAAAAAATTGTTTAAGAAAACAAAGTTAAAAAAAAAAAGATTTTTATTTGGCTTACAGAACTGGTTGCAACGTTAGCCGTGTTACATATAAGTTATGTAAAAAAAACTTAAGCTACATTGCAACCTTCTGGGTGTAAGCACATCTTGCTCCAATGTATGTTACACATTTCGAATTCGGTTGCACGAAGTATACTAATAAGAATTAAAAAATAAAAGAAAAGAAAACAATTACTATTAATATACTATTAATGAAGAGATAAAGTTTGTGACTTTGTTTGTTTGTTTGTTTGTTTGTTTGTTTGTTTGTTTGCGGAGGGTAATCTCTGGAACTACTGGTCCGATTCCCAACATTCTTTCACTGATAGAATGCTACATTCCATGCGGGTAACATAGGCTATATTTAATTAAAAAAAATCTTTTAAAATCTTAAATCGCAAGAAGTCGCAATTAAAGTGCTAGTAATTAATAATATAAATCGTCGAGCTTGAACTTAAAATATTCCATAACCATGTATAGAGTAATATTAAAAGGAAAAGATCTATCAATAACTAACTTAATTAAGTTAAAAGCACCTTCAGGCTAAGTGTGTCGTTCACGGCTTAAAAAGGTTAATAAAAATGAAAATGACGATCCTTTGCAGTAATTGACTTTACACCATTGCTCCTACGAAGTGCGACTAACGGTTATGCCTTTCTAACGGATATGTTTTCTTTTTTAACTTAGAAGAAGGAATGACCGTCCAATCTGAAGGGTCTGTCTGGCACGATCTTCAAATGACACTCTACTAATTTAGTAGAAATGAGATTATTATGTTAGGCCCAACTCTACTATCTGTAGGTATAGCAAAAGTTATATGAGGACGGGTGGCCCTTTCAATTTGGACATCTGGATAGAGGTGCCACTTAGAACTATGAAAGTTCTTAATTAAATAATTAAAATATTGTATAGGAATGAGTAGGTGTTGCATATATATAACTCAATCTACCGTACAATTCTTATTTTATAACAGAATACTATTTGAAATTGACTTAGATTAGCCATTAAATTAGATATAATAAAATAAGTACTTTCGAATCGTCAGAATATTTTTACGATACCCATTCAGGACGTTAAACTGAACTGTGAAGAATAATGAGCGCAATATACTACACTGCTTTATGATCGCAGGGGAACGATATTCACAAAAAAAGTATAGTTACCATGTGATCTTGGGAATCGAGCTGCTCATACTCTTACTTGTTTCAATTAGTTACATATGTGTTTTGGTTATTCAAAAACTTTCGAGTACTAAGGCAAACAATTCAATAGAATTAGAGGGCCGTCATTATAAAAGAAGCAGTAAGTCCAAGGGATAATGTTAGTTTTGGTTTAACGTGCTCAAAACTCGTTTATTCATAACCAAAATTGGCTTAAATAAGCTACCGGTCTCTTTTGTTTGCGTGGAAGCGTCTTCGGAGGGGTCTATCGTTGCGTCGTTGCAGAGTTTAATGCTGGTCTGCTAACGGTCTTTGAAGCGTAAACGTGTGGGGCCTCTTAAAGTACAGATAGATCTTAGATTATACCTGTACCAAAAACTTGGCATTTTTATTAAAAAGAGCCATAAAGTATTTACTTGTTAGCCCAAATCGCTAGAAAGCTAAGTAAATGTTGATATTACTGTGTTTATAGCAGCGCTTAATAACCTTGAGCATTCAATACTTTAACTGTAACAATATCTGATTTTTTTTCGTTTATACGTGATTTTAAAATTATATTGCATATGAAAAAGGATTTCTACATTAACTTTCTTAGTGCAATCCATTCCTGTTAGCTCTGATAGAACTAGCGCAGCTGTAAGAGGCAGTGGTTGCCTCCCAGGAAGCTGTTTCGGATATGACCGATTATTCAGACCCGATAATAATGGGGTAATAAATTATGATTGATGAAAGCCTACCCCTATGCCTGCACCTCTTTAGTTGAACAATAACAATAATTCGGTGGTCTTCTATAACATTGTTCCAGTTAATTTGAGTAATTGAGCTGGAATTTCCAACCACCAATTTGAACCAACTGTAGGTTGTCGCACAGAGACCATGTTTTCCTTCCAATAATCATTATTGTTAGGATAGCGAGCTACAGTTTCTTTAGGTGATTAGATATTTACTCATGTGATTGTAGTATACAATGTAGTGTTGTAAATTACTCGAGTTATCGACTTATCTTAAAAATTGTGACTATGGAGTCACAATTTTTAAATCCAACTCAATATTGCTGAGCTTAAAACACTAACGAGTTCAGCCCAGACTCGAGTCTAAAAAAACTTGACTCCCAAACTGAACTCGAGTTTTGAATATAACTCGAGCAACTTCTACTTAAAGAGTCTCGAATACGACAAGCAGGGTTAAATTTTACTGAATTTGTAACATATTTTAGATTACATTTGCTTAGTTTTTATTATTTATTATTCCACCGGCTGCGTCCTTGCCCGCGTGATGTCCCAATTGTAAGACTTACACCAAACGATTCAACCTGTCACTGAATACTGAGCTCTCTTACTTATCAGACTCGAACACCGATGTCGAACTCGAAATTATGCGGAAACTTGATATGCTCGTAATGCATTAAGCAGTAGACTCTCTGTATTAATTAGTCGAGTATATTGCGATTAGAGTAAAGTCCTTAAATATAGATTCCCGGTGTCGAGTTTTTACAACACTACTACAATGTCAAACATGTTCACATGACAAGCGTTTCACGCGCGAATTATACTTTTTAAATGAATAAGGGCCACTTGCAGTAAAATCATAAAAATCTCGATTTTAGTAAACCTAGATTTAGTATTAAACTCGACTTAACTTAAATCTCATCAAAGTTGTCTTGCACGTAATACATTGACGTTTGATTTAACTAAATCTAGATTTAGTCCATCATTCAGTCACCGTTCGTTCTTTACGTTCCGTCTTCACAAAAACAATATGTCAAAACAAAATTGCGTACAAAGAAACGTCGCTTAAAAAACTAGTTCTGAATCTATGGTCGTTCGTTTGTCTTGTCAATGACAGTATTGACAGTTGTATTGTGGTGATTTGTGTTCAAAATTTGTAACTGCTAAGTAAATAACATTATTTTTAGAGTTTTAACGGTTTGTACACTACTGATGATGAAGAAATCCACCAGAGCACCGAATTTTACAACTGCTGAAATAATGCATCTTCTGAAGCTTGTGAAGAAATATACAATAATAGAAATTAAAAGAACTGACGGTGCTAAATTATTGATAATTTTATCTAGTAGAAATATTGCACTATGTTTGCATAAGCGAAACCGTTTCAAGGACTCGTCATCTCGTAACATAACAAATAAATCACTTTTAACGAAGATTCTTCAAAAGAAAAACGGAGTTTCTAAAAACTCCACGATTTCCTCGTTATTGTCTGATATCAAATCGTGATCACTCGAAGAATACTCCATTTTCACAAAATAAAGACAGACACAGAGAGAGAAAATTAATAAACATTAACGTCGTCTATAGAGGAAAGCTTTGAATTTTTGTATTTTTGTATGTTTGCAACGAATAAACTGAAAAACTATTAACCGATTTTAAAAATTCTTTCACCATTAGAATGCTACAATATCCCTGAGTAACATAGTCTATATTTATTACTAGAAAAAAAATTGCTTAATGATAAATTAATAGAAATACCTACGATTTGTTTGCTTTGTCATAGAAACTGTCAAAGCGGTACGAAGTCCGCCGTCAGCTAAATCTAGATTTAACAACCTTAAACCGAGCGGTGTAGTAGCACTATTCCGAAATCGCACCATTCCGAAATCGCATTATTCTGAAATCGCATTATTCCGAATGAACAATTTTAAACTTTTAGTATCTTTATTCCGATTAAAATAAAAAGCTTGTACAGTCAGCGTAAGTAAAACTAAAACATTTGATTGATAACTTAAATGCATTCTGTTCGTAATTAGACATAAAAATTTCCACTTGATGACAGCCAAATTGCAAAATAAAAATAAACACTTTCCAACTAAAAAAATAAACATTTTTATTCTTTAATGTGTCGCAGTCTATGTAAGCACTGCTTAATCTTCTCTTTAAGGCGAAGGGTAAGGCACACTAGCGCCGCTAATAGATTTAATTTGATAACTGCTAAACTACAGATTTTTTTTCAAACATTGCGGACCTTCCGACACTAGACAAACATCTATTATTTAATAATTGTGCACTACTTTTAGGTTTGTTTTTGTATTCATTCGCTAACACCAACAGTGGCCATTGTTTGTGAATAAATGCGATAGCTCGTTTTGTGAATAAACCACGCAACAAAAAGTAGTGCACAATTATTTAATAAATACTATGGATGTTTTCCTGTTATCGGACGGTACGCAATGTTTAAAAAAAGATCCGGTCCGTTAGTAATTATCAAATTATCAATTGGTGGCGCTAGTGTGCCTTACCCTTCGCCTTAAAAAAATCTTCTATAATCAGCTCTGTACGTTTTCTTGTCCAAGTAGGGTGAATGACCCAAATACTAGCACTACACCAGTTTATCAGCACGTCGAAAAAAA